>CM044436.1:80213543-80226541 GCA_024363595.1 Xenopus borealis
TCATGAACTCATTTGCATGTTATAGTCACAGTATGGACTCCCTCAGTGAAAGAACCTTTTGCCAAAGTATGGGATTTTTTTTAAAACTGCTGTTTTTTTTTTTTTAAACTGTATATGTAGTTTGATTAAACGTGTTTAGGTTGTACTGGCCAGATTGTAAATATATGTTTGATTTTGGCTGTGATTTTAAAGCCACCGTGAAAATTAGCTATTAGGATGAGATAAGAAAATTACAATGGACAGGGGAATTTACTTGTAAGAAAAATTTAGAAAATATGAAAAAGTGATCAGGGAAAACATTTAAACAATAATATGAAGTGAAATGGTATATTTTCTGAGTAGTTTAAAAATCTGTTTTTATAATTAAAACAAAGATAGTATGGTAGTAAACAAGTTATTTCAGAGGTGCTTTGTTCAAATATCAATGTTTAGTAAATCCATATTGGATCATATTTCTGTACTTAAAGGGGAACTAAACCTTAAACTTTAATAAGGCTGGAAATGCCATATTTTATATATTGAACTTATTAAACTAAACTAAAGGTTTGTCATCTATATAGTAGTAATAATCCAAGCCTTTACAGTTGTCACAGGAGTTTCCCATCTTGGATTTTGTTAGGAGTGTCTACAGCACACGCGTGCTCCATGTACTTTGAGCAGCTGTTAAGAAGCTAAGCTTAGGGATCGTAGTAAATCATCAAGCAAAAAATGAGGTTTGTCTGTCATATAAGCTGATGCTACAGGGCTACAGGAAGCGGTCATGACCAATAATCTGAATTATTTACTATTACCTAGCCTTATATTGTAATATTAAATATATTCAGTATTTTAAAGGGATACTGTCATGAGAAAAAAATTTTTTTTTTTCAAAATGTGGTTAATATTGCTGCTCCAGCAACATTCTGCATTGAAATCCATTTCTCAAAAGAGTAAACAGATTTTTTAAATTTAATTTTGAAAGCTGACATGGGGCTAGACATATTGTCAATTTCCCAGCTGCCCCTGGTCATGTGACTTGTGCTCTGATAAACTTTAATCACTCTTTACTGCTGTACTGCAAGTTGGAGTATTATCACCCCCCTCCCCCCCCAGCAGCGTAACAACAGAACAATGGGAAGGTAACCAGATAACAGCTCCCTAACAAAAGGTGCCTGGTAGTCTAAGAACAGCACTCAATAGTAAAAACCCATGTCTCACTGCATTCCATTCAGTTACATTGATAAGGAAAAACAACAGCCTGCCAGAAAGCAGTTCCCTCCTAAAGTGCTGGCACAAGTCAAATGACCAGGGTCAGCTGGGAAATTGACAAAATGTCTAGGGAAAATAAAGTTCATACTGGTACTTTCTGGCCCACTGCTGATTTGTGACAAAAGGTCAAAAGTCGGTGTTTGTTGTAATGCTGACCCACCATTTACCACTCAAAAAAGTTACAATCCATGACTGATCCAACACTGCTTGAAATCCCAAGCCACTCTTGAGTGTTGGATTGACTCTCCCATGTTTTGCTCTGAAGCTGCTAAAAAGTCAAATAAAACCTGTCAAAATCATGTAGAAGTCAATTCCAGGTGGTCCCCGGAACTTGTTTTTTACCTTCAAGATTCTTGATAGATAGTTTTGAGCTGTTTGCACTGGTTTTCATTTGATAATCCAATAGATTTGAGTTTTTGGAGGCGACAATTCATTAAAGTCGAGTTTTCGGATAGACAATTAGAAAAAGTTGCACAATCCAAATTGATGCTCAATTTTGTTGTGAGTTTTGGTAAATTAAGGGGATTTGGGTTTGGTCAAGTTTTAGTAAATAGACGATTCATGTTTGTACTCTGTGTAAGACCAGAGCACTCCAAGAATCATAGGTCCATGGGGCTTGCCATTTTATGGTTGGTGTTACAATCACAAATCTATTTATATTAATTCATACATGTTTAGTGATATGTTTTATGATAAAATGTAAGTAAATATAAGTAAAAAGAAAAAATGGCTGCATCTGCATGGGCTCTATTTTTCCCTACAACTAAGGGCCTCTCTGTCATGGAGTTTCTGAGTATAAACTCGCATAATAACAGTTATAGTATTAACAAACACAATGAAAATTGCTTGCTAATTCCAATTCATTAAAACTGGTTGATAGGTACTACCATTTGTATGTTGCCATTACACTGTATATGAAGTTGCAGGAGATAGAGCATACATTTTCTATCTTTCTATCTTTACTGTGTGCATATCTTCCCTTGGCAGGGGTGGAATGGTTCAAACAAGTGAGCAATATCAATTTGTGCACCATGCACTAAGCTTATATGAAAGCCGATTATCTGCAGAAACTGTCCAGTGAACAGCCAAGAAGAAAATGAAATTGATCTTTTTAAGGTAATCTGTTTTATTACCAACCAGCAGTTTATTAATGGAGTCAAGTAGACTGCAAGAAGGGGAATGGGAAGACAACCCATGAAGGCTTGTTGGAAAGTCTGGTGCAATGAGATGGACTCTGGTTTGTAACTGAATGTACCTTGTACTACAGTACTTCTCTGATAAATAGTAGTTGTATATGCATTTTATATACAGTATACGTAACTGAAAGGTGGGTGAGATAAGATTCTCTACAATGCAGAATGTATGTACTACAGTCAACGGATTCCTGAAGAATATTCAGTGTATAACAAATAAACCTTTACAAAACATATGTCTTGTACATGGATTGTCACTTTTCACGCTGTACCTGCCAAGTGCTATTATATATTTTATGTGGTGATCTTGTTTCTTTGCCACATAAGATTATTGCTGCTAGTGTTGCATTTAATCAATTTATGTTATTTTATTTTTCCACAAAAGAAGAAAGAAAAAAAAAACATGTTGATATTTCAACTAAACTGTATAAAAGCAGTCAAAAATGTTTCTATGAACATGTGTGCTTGTTCAGTTGGCAACTTGTGAAATTCTATTAGGTGATATTGATTCCTTTCACAGCACATGTCTTTTATTGAGTGGATATGTCTTTACTCTTCATTCTGTGGGTTTTACTATTGCAGTCTCTTCTCCAGATCTAAATACAATGTATTTGTAAATCCTGTGAGTTATTTTACCTGAAGAATTTATAGTATATATTAAAAACGGCAAGATTGAAAAAAAATATATGTATTGTTGTCTTTTATTGCAAAGGTAAATAAATGAATGTGTACATTTAAAATGTTTGTTTCATTGGAAATGTATGTGTAACTGCAAAGCAATATGTAACTGCAAATCAGAGTATTTCTAGCGGCAGGTTCCGGTCACTCTGATCATGCATTATTATTTTTTTTTCTATTTTGGGACAATATTATCTGCTTCCAGAGAAAATGCAATGCTGCTACAGTATGATGATTTTCTTTGTACTATGCTATCAGATTATTGATGTCTTGTAAACTGGTCATCTTAGCTTTTAATGCTAACATTTGGATATATACTGCTAATGAAGTGCACTTGGTTAAAATTCTCTTGCATTTTTTCACACCAGTATGTCAGAGCAGAAGAATATAATAGTATATCAGAGGACCTAAGGTGGTCTCTAAATTAATCCTGTATGGCATGGGAATTCTGCCTGTGATCTCATGAATATGAATTGTAAACCCAAAAATAAACTTTTGTTTAATGAAAGAAAATGTAATGCTAAGGAACTATGCAGTGCGTGCTCATGACAGATTTTTAGTTGTTTTAAAGGTAAGATGGTCATATATTATAAGATCCACTCATTTGGCAAGATCAAACAAATGATTTTCCACAAAAGTTGTGAGCAGCAGGGCCAGATACATAGCAGACGCCCCCAGGCATCAGGTCTGGAATACTGGGCATTGAGGCACAGGAAATTTTAAAAACTATTGTATCTCCTGTGAATCCCCAGTGCTTCCGAACAAATGCAGGTGCGGTTGTGCTGCACGCCACCTTCCTAAATTTCTGCCTTCCTAGGATGGGGACTTTGTGGTTTTTCCACAAAACTGGGCCTGGATATCAGGCTAATCCAGTCGTTTGGCCCTTGGGTCAAACAATTGGATAAAATCCAATCTGAAAAGCAAACCTGCCAGTCGACTTCTGGATGATTTTTGACTGATAATGGTCAGGTAACCTGTAATAGGGCCCGATACATGGACAGATAAGCTGCTGGCTGAGTTTAAAAGGCTTTAATTGGAAGATAACATAATATAAATGTGACTGAAAGCATAATCTACCCTTTTATGTTTTCTGCAGAACACCTGTACTACTGAAACAATGTAATAAGTTCTTCTTCAGTTACTACCCCCCAAGGGATTTTTTGGAATAGCAAAAATAATTAAAACACATATACTGGAAAGCTTCTTAGAATTACATTTGTTTTCATATTTCAACTTTAAATGGTTAGATTAACTTTACATTGATTTTGTTTGTTTTAGATGGACAAATTCTGCACAACTTTTCATTTGGTCTTTGTTGCTTATGTATTTTTTTTTATTATGACCAGCCTGCAGATGAAAATGCTTTCTGGTTGTGAGTTTTGGTTTCTTTTTAGGCCCTCTGTTATTTATATTCCTGTTGTAATGGCACGCATCCCTTAGCATCAAGATAAATTCCAAGTCTGCGTATTACTTTGCTTCTTAATATTTTTTTCTCAGGTTTGCTGTCCAACAAATGGATTATATTTAATTCCAGAAATAATTATATAGAAAGGGCCATTGGAAAAAAAGAAACTCATTTCAGTACAATAAAGTTGCCCTGTACCAGTAAAAACTATGTTTGCTTTAGAAGTTCGTACATAAATATTGGAATATACTATGCACTATCATGCCATCAATTTCCACGGGCTGGAAAGACTGCTTTGCAAAGTAGAAAACATACAATTTACTGTTTAGTACTAGCACTAGAGGGTCAAATGTCATTCATGGATCTCTACACACTTAAACAATGATGGCGTTCCTAATATAAATAAGGCGGTTGGTGTTAAAAATGATTGTATTCATAGATGCATGACAAACAGATATCCTACAGACATGCTATCCAATTTATATAGAGTTTTGGTACTTTAATTACAGTTATTCTATGAAGCAAATTTACTGTATTAAAGGGCACCATAAAGCTACACATAGGGTCAGATTTACTAAATTCACATGAATGATTCGAAATTTGATCGAATTTTCAAAAAGATTAGAATTTTCGAATATTTTTGAAGGCCACTTCGACCATCGAATTTTGAAAATTCGATCGAATCGAATGATTCAAATAATACGGATAAAATTCTATTTGAATATTCATCAGTCTAATTACTTGCCCTTTAAATTTTAATTTGACTGGCTAGTTCGCCAGATTAAACCTACCAAATTGCTCCCATAGGGTTTTTTTAAGTTTTTTAGATAAAAAAATTTGTTCGAGTCATTCGATTTGAACAATTTAATCGGTCAATCGAATTTTTTAATACGATCATTCGATCGATCGAATTGTGGTAAAAACTTTCAGATTCGATATTCGAATTTGAAGGTTTTAAATTCGACCACAATTCGATTGGTCGAATTCGAGGGTTAATTCACCCTCAAATTGGACCAATAGTAAATCTGCCCCATAGAATAACTTGGAAACCTGTAGTTGGGCCATATGCCCTTTAGTAATGAAGTCATAACTGATCAGGGTGTCTAGTTGTACTCAAGTATCCTGTGATGGCCTGAAGTTGGTGTTAATGGCAAACGCCAAAAAAGGCCATAGTCTAGTTCCTGGAACTCCACATTATTGGCACCTCAAATACTCAACTTGCTTGTAAATTGCCATGTATTAAAGTCAACAGGGTACATACAGTACACTCTCCTTATAACCATTGGATAGTGAAACATAACAATGAACGCCTTCACAATTCGATAAGCATTTGTCCATCGAATGCTTATTGAATTGTTTTAGGCTATCATTTTGCTCGCAATAAATTTCCTTCGAGTGTCCAAAAAATTTGTACGATTCGAACGATCAAACGCTCCGATCGTACGAATGTTATTCGAGCAGGACTTAGCCTCAGAAGCCTATGGGGGGTTCCCATAGGCTTCTATTACAATTTGGTAGGTTCAATCTGGCGAAGTAGGCAGTCGAATAACTTTTTATTCCTTTGATTATCGAATGATGAAATTATTGAATATCCGATCATTCGATCTATTCGATGATCGAAGAGGCCAAATTTGCATATCCGATTTCACAAAAAAAATCGTACGATCGGTATTCGATCGAACTTCGATCATTTCACGTGAATTTCGTAAATCAGCCCCAGACTGTGGAATTGTATTGTGTTTGCATCAGCTTCCAACTGGCTCATGTAAAAATAAAAATGTAAATTTACATTTTTTCTCACATACTTAGCCAATTGACTGCGGCCCCTAGTAGGAGCCTGGAATTTACAGGGGCCAGGCCCAGCCAAAACAAGAGTTGCCAGCTGGCTGGTAAAAATGTTGCTTGATGCCAATGTTGTTTATAGGGAAAAACCATAAAAATATAGGAAGGCCTGTATTTTTTTCCAGAAAAGGTGGCAACACTAGCCAAAACATTCTACGGACTGCAAGGAAGATTTGTACGGTACATCAGGAATACTGTGCCAACAGCTGCAAGAACGGGGCAGCATCTCTCTGGGTAAGTGTATGGCAGCCAGCCCACACTGTTACCACTATACACACGGTTGTGCCAATGATGATATTCACAGCAGATACTAAATCAATGCTGAAGACTCACACGTTCTGCAGAAAAATCCCCAAACAATTGAATGGAAGGAAGTTGCTCGTCACTGACTTTTTTCCTCCATGAAGTCGCATTTCCTTCCTAGCACTGGCTTCTCACTTATCTGGCTCTTTGGGAGAAGTATGGGGAACGGCTGACCAGCTGCAAAATGGATCTGGGATTTGCACTGTTGATATTGAGCTGCCTACACTGGGGCCTTTCAGGTGAGTGCGGGCATGGGATGCTAGGGCAGAGAGCTGCCATAAGACTTGATAGAAGGCACTGTCAGCCAACCTGTGTGGATGAGCAGGAGATGGCACTACTGCCCTTGACAAGTGTGATGTGGTTTAGTGTGTGTGAGCTGCATGGCACATACTGCAGGACACCCTGCCTAAGGCTTTCTGGGTAAAATAAGAGCCATGTGGGTGTACTGTTCCCAGCTACTTCTCACACAATCTGCCCACTCTGGCACAGCCTTGTGCCATGTGTTACTGCTGCCTTAGAAGAATGGCTTTAGTTATGAACATAATATATATATAATATATATATACATTATATATATATATCAGCCATGGTAGTAACATGCTATGGGTTCATATCATCAAAACTAACCCTTTACTACACTTCTTTGGCTCCTAGTTCCAGAGGAGAATAGAGCAAAATAACATCTAAAGCAGCCCTCACTTTGCCAAGGAGAGAATAAAAGCAGCATCATTAAACTAAACCTGCAATCTGATCAGTGTTCTTAAGCTTTTGGATCAAAATAATTTGCCCTGGGAAATATTTATGTATGATAATTGGGACCTAAACTGTATCAATTGCAGGCCTTGAGTGTGTTATTTAAATAAGGAGCAAGAGGGGGGGGTCTCTCTGACCTGTAGCCCAATGTGTAACAGAATCACAGTCGTTCCTTGGTGCTAACTATAAGAAATAATTTGTGTTTTTTTATGTTTCAAATAGATACAATGTAATTGAAGTTGAGTTAAAAGTTTTTGTTCCCCAGAATTCATTGTAAAATCTTTAGACAATGAATTAAAAATGTTATATTCTAATCATTTTCACCACTGATCTGTTTTTTACATAAGTAATGCTTTGATAAGTTTAACATTAGTAAAACGTGAAAACATTTAACCCACAAGCCTAAATTATAAAAGTGCCTTATTGTTAAAAACAACAAAAAAAATAAATCAGACGTATTTTCCATTAACTGAACATAGTAAACCCCCACATACAGACACCAGATGTCTTTAAATATATTCAATTCAGAGGCTTATATAATTAAAGGTTCACTGACATAGGCAACCAATCAGGGGGGAAGCATTTACTGGTCAGCCGTTTAGTAGCAAACATCTTACTGGTTACAATCAATTAAGTGTTGCCTCAGAGCTTTCTGTGTCAAATTAGTCAATTGCAGAGCTAGGAAGCTGGCAGAAGAGTTACACTTGGCACTTCATCCGTCACTGTGTCCATATTGCTGACCCCTTTAAAACAAGCACCTGAATTATTGCTGCTGAATGCAATGTTAAGTGTCACAGACTGCCTAATATGAGGTCATCAAATATCGAATCCAAACAATTTTGCGTACAAAGCTTGCGTTACTGAGGTACAATTATTTCACAATGAAGGTTGTCCAGTGTTCTTAGTGCTCATCATCAGCTTTACTCTTTTATGAAAATTAAGGGTTTCCATACATCTTATGTTGCACTACTTGTTTTTCTTTATTCTTCATACTCCTATAACAGCTAAGGTTGCCACCTGCCCTGTATTTAATTGGCCTAGTCAGTAAATCTTCAGCTACTGCAGGAGCCACTCAGGGGCGCTCCGCCAATGAGGCGAGTTGAGGTAAAAAAGCCATTCCTGGTAACTAAGAGCCGAATTTCCAGTTTTCAACCCGGAAATTCAGCTCTTCTACTGCGCTGTGGACCCCCCCTTCCCCTATCCAGCAATGAAAAAGTGAGCGCCGTGGGGGGCATATTGAAGGCTGCCTCAGGTGGCGATATCATCTGGATCGCCCCTGGAACCACTATTACAAATTTGCAAGCAATTAACTTGTAATATCCTATAAATCCCTCTTCTTCCCTAATAACTCCTAATACCCATGATAACCACAGGGCCTGCCTCTGCACCCTTCATTTCCTTCACCTCATCCACCCATTGCCCTCAATTATATATTCATAGGTCCAATGATATAAGCTATGATTTCTTGGCAAACTAAAGTTTTGCAGGCCCCTGGGGTTTCTTGAAACACAGAAAAAAATTGCCAGTGCTCGGACGCACTCTGTGGCGTTGACCAGCTGCTAGAAACACCTTTGTGTCAGCACTTGGTCTAACCCACAATCTGGATTTGACCAGCTGCTATAAACTATATAAAGCAAATATTAGTACACAAAAAGAAGAGGAAAGATTTCCAGTGCATGGTTTGCCTGTAAAAATAATTATTACAAACAATGAGGCCAAAATATGTAAACGCATGTGCCAGTCAAGGCAGTACTTGAGTCCTGCATTATCTGTGAGCATTCTAAGTTTGTAGTGCATCTAAAATCAAGTCCCCCAGCAACCGATGTGACTGAGTAAAAAGGATATTGTGCACTTACCCTTCACTCAGGAGCTTTAGTGAAAAAGCAGGGAGTTTTTAAGCCCCAGTCAATTAACATATACCTGTAAATAATACCCATGAAGTTTTTTGCCTATTGAAAATTGGACACAGCCAAATATAGTGGATACTGAGCAGTTTTTCAGGGGGTGTATTTTTGCAAATTGCCATATTTACTGGCAAGTAATTAAAGGCAGTGCATTAGTGCAGGTGAGCAATTGGGGTATAATAAACAAATCACAAGCCCTCTGTGGCAGACTGCAGACCAAAACAAATTTGCAGTGCAATAACAGTATAAAGAATAATATTACATTGCAAGATTTTTATTCTTATAGGTGTGAATTTTTTCCTCTTTGCGACTTTAATTACATTCCCCCCATAGTAGGTAGTAAGAACATTTCAAAGAATTCATCATTATCCACCCCCTTGCTCCCAATAAGTTAGAGCACTCCAAATAATAATAATAATAATTAAGGACTCTTATGTAAAACATGAAGGTCCAAATTTAAAAAAAATCCCTTGTGGGCAGATGATGATATCACAGGATTAGTAAATGTGTAGGCTGGACAGGGAAAATAGGTAAGATGGGCAGAGGAAATGGGCAGGGCAGAGGAAATGGACAGGGCAGAGATGGGCAACAGAGAGGGTTGTTAAAAGCATGTTTCAAATGCATATATTTTATGGCATCCACATCCAATTAATTTTTAGATGAAAAGAGTCTGCCGCCTACAATTAATGTATGCAATTACAATTAGCTTATTACATTTGATCTCTATTCATAATCTGCTGTTTCCTACATATACATATATGTATCTCAGGATTGAAATCTGACATGCTTTCAGGTTGCTATAAGGTAGTTTCCCTCACAGTGTTTAACAGTTACGATTAAAAATGTATAGTAGAGAGCCTGATACTACACAAGAGGAAATAAGAATAAAATTAAAACTGATGTCTCCTCAATATGCTATAGCATGTGTGCTCCTTAGACATAAACTCATGTAACCCACTGGCAGAAACATTATCTGCATGTAATAAAATAAATAAACAATTAAATAGACATTTTGATACAATGCAAGGTGAAATGTACAAAACCAGGGCCACACCAGGTGCATAATAAGGATGAGCTAAATATTTTGCAAAGAAAATGGAGAAAAATAATGGAGAAAAAAATTGTGTGGTTTGAGTCAGATTCCGCCCATCACTAGTGTATGATGTGTGTCCTCCAACAGCTCATACCTTATCAGCTTTATTTGCCAACAAGAACATAAGCTGGAATGATACATGGTTCCCAGCTGACAGTTTAGATGTGCAGTACAAAAGGGTCAGAAATTGGGATGAGGTTGATGTGTTACTGGAGGTTCATGAGTTTCTTGGAAATAATTCAAACACACCAGCTACATACAAGCAAAAAATTGTTACACACATAGAATGATAATGAAATACATTACTGAATGAGCAAAGTATGCAAGCCCTCCTATCCGCAGATTGAAGCCCATCAAACAGTGCTAAAAGGTCCTGTGGCTCCGCACGTTAACCCCACAGGCAAAATCCCAACTAACTGAATGGAAATCCCCAGTTCATATACGCTGAAATACAGTAAGCTTATTTAGTGATGTAGTCAATAAAGAAGATACAATGATTTGGTTAGTAACAGCTCTTGCTTCCCATGCGCACATCAGGATCTGGCCAGACTCCCAACAAGCACATCCAAAGCAGAGATCTTATTTTGCTATCTAGTAGCTGAATAGCATCTTGTGCCCCTAGCTACAATAAAGAAGAGTCTGATAAGGGCAGCAGAAATCATAAACATATTAGATAATACATATGAGAATATCCAGAGTAAGAATAAAGAACAAGTATTATGTCATCAAGTTGATTAGTTCCCATGATTTCTCTTGCACAAAGCTTCATTATACAGGATTATAGATTATAAAGCTGTTTTATATAAATAGTAGAACAGTTCTTTGTGTTATAATTTTAAATAGTTCTGCATCATCGTATTGCAATGAACTATTGGGTTTAATCAAAGTATTACCATGAGCCATCATTGAAAAAAACTCCAATTATTACAGTTGATCATATTGTAACTGGGCATAACTGCACATGGGCACAAGAGATTTTCTATTTGTGAATATAATGCTCCCTGATTTACAAGACGAAGAATTTGTGTTAAATTTTAAGTATAGTTGCAAATGACGATTTATATCTTTTTCAGCTTTACTTCATATATCCCTTCTGATGTATATCTAAAGAAACTACTTACATTTAGCTGTAACCTTGAACACAAATAATTCATTTCCATAATGTTCTTTGTATCTTTAGGAGGCTTTCTCATTCTTCATGACCAGAAAAATCAGTGCATTATTGTTAGCAAGTTTGTAACTGTTGGGAGATGTAACATGACAAACCGTGCCCAGCAGTGGAAATGGATGGGGGATGGAAAGCTTCAGCATGTCAAGTCTGCTATGTGCCTTGGTATCTCCGATTCTTCAGCCGCACATTCTCGCCCTGCCATAATGGTATCCTGTTTCAAGGCCCCTAAGTGGATTTGCCACGAAAATGAAAATCTACTTGAGGTTGCAGAGACCTCTCTTTTCCTGAGAAAGCAAGGGTCAAGGCTTGTAGTAAGAAAGGGTATGAAATACCCCAATACATGGAGAAGGATTGAAGTGGATGCTCGAGGAGTGGCTAGCAACTGGAGCTTGTGCACAGGTAAAGGGGGATCTCCACACTGTAATATTACTTGGCACTTTTCATAAGTAGCTCCTGAGGGGCTTCTCAAAAATGGTATACAGGTATGGGATCTATTATCAGAATGCTCGGGACCTTGGGCTTTACAGATAATGGGTCTTTCCGTAATTTGGACCTTCACGCCATAAGACTATTAGAAAAGCCATTATACATTAAATAAACCTAATAAGGTGGTGTTGTGTCCAATAAGGATTAATTGTATATTAGTTGGGATCAAGTACAAGCTACTGTTTTATTATTACAGAGAAAAGGAAATAATTTTGATAAATTTGGATTATCTGATTATAATGTAGTCTATGGGAGACTATCCATAATTCAGAACTTTCTGGATAATGGGTTTCCAGATATCAGATCCCATACCTGTATATTGTAGATTTGCTTATTTACAATTGCTGACATTTTACATTCAGCTACAGTACATTGTATAATGTAAAAATAATTTTGCCATCATTTTGGCATAGATCTGACTTCATATAGACTTCATATTGATGAGAATGACCTTTTGATAGGCCACACCCACTTTAAAGGGGATGATCATGTTCGTGAGTAAGTTTATAGTTTTACCACAATATATACTTATCCAACCAATATATTTACTTTTTTTTTTTTTAATACATTGTCTTTTTACTGTCATGGGAAAAAAATTTTTTTTCAAAATGCATCAGTTAATAGTGCTGCTTCTGCAGAATTTTGCATTGAAATCCATTTCTCAAATTATTTAGTTCATACTAAGATGTGGATGTGTTAAATCCAAGGCAGCCATTCCTGTTTCCAGAGAGAATTGTATTTAGAAACAGTAGACACCTTGGGGCCTATATATATAGCTGTTTAAAACGAAATGTAAAATGAAAAAAGCTGTGTAAAATAAATGGGGAATTTATCAAGTTGTGTTTTATTTTACACTAAGACTGTGATCCCCAACCAGTAGCTCATGAGCAACATGTTGCTCTCCAACCTCTTGGATGTTGCT
>CM044436.1:80251993-80265851 GCA_024363595.1 Xenopus borealis
TATATATATATATATATATATATATATATATATGTTATAGTTCCCATTCAAAGTGCTTCCTTCTTTACATTAAAGGTCTCTTGCTTCTTATGTGTGTGTGTGCTAACTGGAGACTCTCTTTGAAAGAGTATAGTCGAGGGCTGTAAACTAGTGGATAGTTGAGGATGCTGGGAGGTGTATATATACAATAGTTTATGGATTTAGAGGTTGATATCCTTGGACTTCAGCATCTGGAGATAGCTCATGGTGTATGTCTCCCCATGATTTTGTTCTTATATATCCTTTAGGTAGAAAGGGAAGGGTGTGTACAACTTAATATACAGGATGTATAAAGTAAAGCCAAGTAATTTTAGAAAATCTCATGTAAAACCACCTATTGTGCAATGTATTCTGTACGGTACTATGAATTCTAAAGATATTTGTTACCAAGTAAACAAGTTGCTTCTTGTATCTCTTAAAAAATAACAGTATTTATTAATCAATAGTGTAATTTTTGTTTGGACTTCTCTCATGTTTATACAAAGACTTGACTGAATCCTCTTTCATACCAGCCAATAAATTCGGACACGTCACTAAGCCTTTCATATTTTACTTTTGAAGTATTATTTTTATGAGAGACTACAATGAGCGTGATTGCCTGCTTTTTACCTTATCCATGATTTGTATCACTCATGCCAGTGGAGAGATACATAAGGCTACATTTGGCTACATTTCAACTATCCAGATATCCATCATGAGATCTATGAATGCATGGTTGTTTCACCAGTGGCAACAGGCTGTAGCTGAACTCCAGCAGGTGCATGCTGACTAGTGAAAAGATCCTATCAGACACTTAACAGAAGTATTTAGAGATAAGGGCAAATGGTATTTGGGCGCTAATGTATCATAAACACCACTGCTTGGATAGCCAATTCTAAACTTCTCTGGTTGACAGTCATTTTTTTCAGCCTTCTTTTAAACTCATGTACAGTATGATTTTGAATTCTCGGTAGATACGGAGATTGTTTTATGGTCCTAACTGGTTTAAATCTGTTATTTAAGTCAGTTAAGTGCAATTTCACACAGATTCTGCATTATGGCAAGCAGCCAGCGGAGACATTTTATAACAATGTGAATGGCTTAAGTGTTTGTTTCCAGACAGGACTCTTTCAGCCCAGGCACTTCCCAAGCACATTGTTCCTTTGTTCTAGCGGATGTTAAAAGGATTAAGTGTTTTGTGCTCTGGCCCAGATAGATTAGATAAAGTATGAATTTCTGAACTTCACCTTCTAGGCACGCAACCTGCAGTGTGCAGCTCACTCTGGGATATGTGCCAAAAATCTGCATAGTATTTTGTAGCGTTACATTTATTCTGTAATTTAGCACATCATACCTACAATCACTAAAATATATTACATTAAATATATACATTAGCTGTATTAGTTATCATTAATTACAAGGCTTTTTATTACATCTATCTTTATATGTTTTCGCTATAAATAGTATTTGCATCAGGTATCATTTTTACCAGCCACAAAGTAACCTCTTTAAGCTAATTGGTAAAAATTAAGATATTTGTAAGTAGGGTTGCCACCTTTTATTGAAAAAAAATACCACCCGTTAGAGTCCTGCATCGGGTCAGGTACCCGCGGGTTACCCGCAAAATCCAGCGGTACCCTGCGGGTTGCTCATAGAATTTCTGGGTGTGGGTATAGAAGCGGGCCGGTGGTTCTGCAGGTTGGCGGGTTGAGGGTCGGGTCGCGGATCCTTTACTCATTTTTCTCATCATTTCTACTTCTGATGATGTCACATCCGGTTTAAATTGACAGCACTTCCTGTTTTACTCCTTTTTTTCTGATCACGGCTACTTCCGATGATGCCACTTCCGGTTTACAATGACAGCACTTCCTGATTCTTGATGGTCAGCGGGTCGCGGGTCCGGGTTGCGGATCTCGGGTTGCGGGTACGGGTCGGGTCGCGGTCCAAGCGGGTAAGAATGCGGGTCGCGGGTCCGGGTTGCGGATTGCGGGTTGCAGGTACGGGTCTGGTACGGGTCCCAAAAAATGGACCCGCGCAGGACTCTACCACCCGTCATATATTTTTATGCATTTTCCCTATTATTAACATTGGGATCAAGCTTTATTTTTACAGGCCAGGCCGGTAAAATACCGCCCTGGTCAAATTCATGCCCCAATACTGCTCGATAACTACTAGAGAAGTTTGACTTCCTCTCCTAGGCAACAATCACTGATCAGAAGCTTATGCAGTTAAAGACAGGACTAGGTCAGCTGTATATGCTCCTGGTTGGCAGTTGCTGCCAATTGCCAAAGAGCATAGGAGAGGAAGCCAAGCTGCAAAAGTTGGCAGCAACCAACCCGCTAAATTATTCTTCTAGTTATAGAGGTACCGGGGAAAGGGGGCCATATTTGGGTTTGTATGTAGTGCAGTTTTGAAGGAGGCAATTGCATGGCAGCTGTATTGCCTAAATGGGGCTTGTTCAATAATGTCCAATAATGTTTATAGGGTGTGTAAGAGTGTGTCTAATAAATCTCTTTGGGTCTAACAAGTTAGCACAAGCTATAACATTCCCAGCTTTAAAGCCATTTTCTCAGCATGGTCTTAGTACTATGGAATGATCAAACTAAAAAAACAAACAATGTTTTAGCAAATGTTATCCATTCTTTGAAGGGGACATGCCAAATAATGTGTGCACCTTGGGCCCCCATAAGTTTTCCCCATTATGCTTTCCTGCTCACCCTACTAGATTTATTGTTTTTCTCCCATTACCAATTTTCCTCTAGTCTCTTATTTTCCTTCCTTTTTCGACCATAATTCTTCTGTTTATCTTTCATATTTCCTCCTCTCCTTGTCTCTGTTCTATTTTCATCAATAATAAAAAAGCATTATTATTAATATTTTTAAAATGTTAGTGCACCACAGCCTTTTCTATTATTTCATCAAGATGCCGTTAAAGTGTGCTTTTGTTGTTACTAATTGATTTTATTCTTTTGCATTGATTTTTGAAGATCCCTTGCCACCTTCTCGTCTTGTTGTAAATAAGAGCTCAGTCACATCATCAAGTTTTCAAGTTAACTGGACACCGTCTTCAGGCAAAGTGGACCACTACAATGTGAAATTACTTGATAGCAAAAAAGAAATTGTTGAGCAGATTGAAATTTCTGGGATAAGCTTAATAAAAGAAGTGACATTTAAGAACCTGATTCCAGGCACCAAATATAGCATTGAAATAACTGCTGTTTCTGGGAACAAGCAGTCACCAACCTCTGTGATCAATACATCTACAGGTTTGAAGGTTTTATGGTTTCTCTTTTTGAGCTCTGTTGAATCTTAGACCGAGGTTGCTTAAATGTACGCCTATTATCTGTATAGCTTTCTTTAAGAAGATTATAGAGAACATATGCAGTATTTTTGGGTCTGATAAAATAATCTTATGTCATTTGGGATAATACAGTCACATATTCATAGTCTCAGTTGCAGTATATATATGTATGCATATTGCAAAATGTTGTGTTAAGAGAAGAAAGAATGCATTGATAAGCTCAAACAAATGCAAATACCACAGTTATAATATTATTATGAAGTGGTTGGTTTGACGAAGGAATCACAAAGCATTTTATCATTTTTTTCCGACATAAGTATAATTATTATTTAGAATGAACACCTCAGTAACAAGTTTGTGTATTATTATTAGTTCCGTCTCCGGTGAAGAGTATTGATGCTAACAGCAGAACAGATCGAATTGATGCCTCATGGAAGCCTGGCCATGGACACACTGAAAACTACCGGCTTATTTTATTAAATGAAGATCGCAAAATAGCAGAAGTGATCTTGGAACAAAATATCACTTCATACAGTTTTCATGGGCTTCTCCCAGGATACATCTATAACCTCACAGTGGTATCTGAAGCAGTTGGTCTGAAAGCCTGGAACTCTAAATTAATAAGAACAGGTATACTTTCTGAAAATATTATTGTGGAACAGTGGCTATTATTATGACTTAGTGACTATGCTTCAGAACATTTAGATCTAGAATGCTTGCCAAAAGTGTTGCATTCCTGAATTTACTGAATTAAGATGTTTTTGTTTAGCTTGTTTCATAAGCAGCAATATTTTTAGTGAACCAGTGTTGACATGTAGCAAGTAGGACATTTGCTTTAAACTGTACTGCTTCTATTTTATAAAGCAGACTTGTGCAGCCAAAAAGCACAAAGGTAAGGTTTGCCAAACATCAGACGTTATAGTTATCACACAAGGCAAAAAATATAAGGTAACAACGTAATGTCATACCAAAATATTATAAAACTGGATACAATGCTGAGTACTACAAAAATATGAAGCTTACAGATTTGTTGACTAATAAGCAACTGACAAAAACACTTAGGAGTGGAGTAAAGTATTTGGATACATTGACATTTTAATCTGAGATGTGTTATACAGACTGGCAAGGCTGTTTCTTTGTGAGTGATCCAGGTATTCTATAAAAGCAAACTTCTTGTTTTTTACTTTATTAGCTCCTGCAGAAGTGCAAGCCATATCTGTGCAAAGTGATGGCAGGACAGATGCACTAAAGGTCCAGTGGAAAGAAGCTCGAGGCAAACTAGATTTCTACAATGTCACCTTATCTGATAATGGTTCTATAAAATACAGGAGGACTGTGTATCCAAGAATGCCCACAGAGATCACTTTTACTGGCCTCATCCCAGGACACCTTTATCAGGTCAGCATCAGCACCATCGCCGGTGAATTCATCTCAAGCAGGATGGCAACTGGTCAAACAAGTAAGTATATCATTCCAAATAAAGTTTATTTGCAGTTATATTCTACATGGTTTGAGCCTACAGTGATCTGTCCCCATAAATATGAAAATGTATGCCTTTCATGTTGTCAGACTGCATGTGGATTTCAAGCACAACCTGAATTACAAATTACAGAAGAAATGAAAAAAGCAAGTGGCCAGGAGTAAGCAGCATATCAGTTTAAGAAAAACATCAATTTCTAAATGGGTAGCCCATAATGCATATTTAATCGTGTTCTTTATTAATTCCATTACTCATCCTAATTACTTTTGTATTTGTATGAAACTGCCAGGATTTGGCAGATGGATGCAGTTTTAATTTTCTTATTAATTAGCTTCCCATCCTCGCTCTGTCTTTTAATTTTCCTTGTTCTTGTTCTTATTTTTTTTTTCCCCTCAGCCCCTGAAAAAGTTGCAGATCTAAAGGCCGTGAGTAATGGTTTGAGATCGCTAAGACTGAGTTGGGTGCCACCTTCTGGAGACTGGGACAATTACAACATATTGCTGTACAACCGTACAACTGTTTTGGTGAACACCACTGTAGAAAGACATTACAGAGAGTATGTTATTCAAGATATTGGGCTTATACCTGGAAGACAGTATGAGGCTGCCGTTATTGTAGAGAGTGGAAAATTTAAAAATGCTGCACACTGCAAGGGCAGAACAGGTTAGTGAGTGTACTCGTGCAAAAATGCTTTTTCACATTTACAGACTCGTGTCTGTATTCATTAGGGACAATGCTAATTTCAGAGCTCATAAACGACAACTATCATGATCCTCTAATCCTACCCCAATTAAATAGTTAGTATACGTAATAAAAGAATTATAATGTATTTCAGAGGAAGAGCAAAAAAATGACAGGTAATTACTAACAGACTTGGAAAAAAATTGGAGAGCTAAGGAATAAATTCAAAGAGTTTTTTTAACTGTAATAAACAAGTTGCTGTCATAGGGGTAAATTCATCAAAAAGTGAAGTACCGCCACTAGAGTGAAATTCCGCCACTCTCCATTAATTTCTATGGGATTTTGAAATGCGTATTTATCAATGGGTGAAAGTGAAAATCTCATAGAAATGAATGGAGAGTGACGGAATTTTATTTTAGTGGCGGAACTTCTCTCACCTTCTCTTAACTTCACTCTTTGATAAATATACCCCATAGTCTTTATTGGAAGAATAATGGATTCCAGCCAATACCATCTTCATACACATTCAGAAAAGTAAAGGAACATGGCATAAACTGGGCCTAAGGGCCCAAAGAAATAACCAACAATAAACAGCTGGGATATTTTGGCAATTTCCATAATCTGATTTATAAAAGATTACCCTATTCGAACCCACTTTGCAGCAGTTATCCCTTTGAGGGGGGGAGGGATTCTGGAAAGTCTTAGCAGTTTGTATTCATCATAAATTCCCACCCATTCAAACTTTTAAATCATATGCAATTTTTGCCTATCATGGTCTGAAATGAAACCAATATATGGGAATTACAGTGGTATGGTTGTTGTTCCTGGGGTGTTTCTTTGCACTGCAGTGTGATCAGAGGAACTTGGCAAACAGTTACATAGCGGTAAACTGCAAAACCATTCTATTGTATTAAACAATAGGTATTTCCATTGTTCACACAGCTTTGTAAATATTAAATATTTTGACTTAGGCAGACTACTGCATAAGCTACTGCAAACTACTTACTCTTAAAATTCTATCTCAGTATGAAATGCGAGCAACCATTCTTCTGTCTATATTCAATTTCTGCCATCAGCTCCACCGGCTGTCTTGGACCTTCGGGTGAAGCATGCCAATGAATCCTCCCTTACTATCATGTGGGTTATGCCACTTGCGGAATGGGATAACTATGTGGTTTCACTTGCTGACAGGGATCTTACTCCCGTTAACAAAATTCTATCCAAAGAAGCCAAGGAGTTCACATTTAATCATCTGGCACAAGGAAGAAAATATATAGCCACAGTTACCAGCATAAGTGGAGAGCTACGCAGTCGTGCTTCTGTTGAAGGAAGAACAGGTATGAACTGTCCAATAATTAACACATCTATTTTACATGTACATAGGTCAGTAGTAGATATTCAAACATGTTAAAATTGTATAGGTCAATTGCTCTGTCTTGGCTAAATAATTTGATTGTTCAGCCATATCTCAGAATGGCATAATTAGAGATATTTAAATCTTTAGCTATAGAGCTACTAAGATACACAGGAGGAATGTTCTACATATGTAACCAGAAACTGGCCAATGGAAATTAAATTGTCATTCCTAACTATGTCTATGGTAGAACTATTCACATCCTGAGCATTAAAGAGGAACAATCACTTGTGCAATGTAGTTCACTAAAATTTGCATTAAGCATAGTGAAAATAACTGTAATAGTCACTATTGATTTATTATGGTTGCGTGATAAACTTTATAACCATTGCTGACTGCAGAGTTGAGTGGCTGATATTTCGAACATCTTTCTAGCCTTGAGCGCTGTCATTGGAAGCTCATGGGTGTTATATGATCCAGGGAAGCTATAGATGCAGTCACTTGGATTTGTAAGTTAAATGCGTCGTGACTTAACTCATCTATCTCATTTATCCCACTTAGCACAGAATATTGTGTCACAGCATCACATCCAATTAAAGAGTTCACCATTGAAAACAATGGGGCCTTTTTATGCTAATGAAAAGGTTAAATGCATTAAATGAGTTAAGATAACTTTAGATAACACAGTTTCTTCAATTAGCCCTGAGTCACGACGCATTAAACTTACAAATCCAAGTGACTGCATCTGTATGTATCAAAGAAAATTGAAACTTGAGATAAAAAGAATTATGAACATGCCTTTTCTTCGATTTACCATTATGCATAAACAATATTGAAATTGTGCCATGTATATTCTTTTTATGTAGCCCCAGCACAGGTGACTAACTTAAATGTCAAAAACCAAGAAACAACCTCAAGCTTGCATGCTGATTGGACAAAAGCTCCTGGGGATGTAGATTCTTACCAAGTTCTCCTAATTCATGAAAAAATTGTAATCAAAAATGAAAGTGTTTCAAGTGAAATAAATAAATACAGTTTTCACTCTCTGAAACCTGGAGGCCTGTATTCTGTTGTGGTGACCACAGTTAGTGGAGGTATCTCATCCAGGCAAACAGTGTCAGAAGGAAGTACAGGTAAGAAGTTACTTTCAAATAAATGTAGTATTTTCAGGGGGAAAATGGCAATGCATGAGTAAGATTTATCTTTAAGGAAAGTCTACATGAGTAGATTCAGGGAGATTAGTCGCCCCAGAGATTCACACACGGCAATACGTTTAGCAAAATCACCCAGAAGTTGCCTCACGAGGAGACTTTGGGTGGTTTGGAAAATGAAGCGTCATGTGTGAATTGCTGCAGGCGATTCTCATTTTAACCGGCGCAAGACAGGGGGTAGCGGTTCAGGGAGATTAGTCGCCCCAAAGAAGAGGCGATTTGTCGCTAGGGCGACTAATCTCCCTGAATCTCCTCGTGTAGACATTCCCTTACAATTTACTTTCCATAAAAATGTAAACATGACTGGATAGACAAAACTGATGCCAGAAAGTGTGACCCAAGGCAATATAGGAAGCCTGAAGTCCAAATTCTACATCCCTGCAAATGACTAACCAACGCCTATCAAAAACCACTATGGCAGCCTTCAGCCATTGGTTGGTCACTGAGAATCCATGAGGTACATAGCCTGGACATAGCCTGGACATCTCTGGTGTAAATTCTAAAAATATCCAATGCCAAGGACATTTTCTGACAAATGAGTCTTTTCCTTGTTTGCCCTGTAAATTAAATGTGCTTTCCCTGTGTAACTGCATTTGTACATATAAGATATTGCTTGCATAATTTAAGCCATTGTTCATAGACCTCAATAAGTGAGAAACATCAAGCAGTTATAAAAATATTATGTTGGGATCCCCAGTGATGACTTCTGTTAAGAAAACATTTCTATCACCCATCTCTTCTCTTATTTTGTGTCTCTTGAAAAATCACTTACAGACATGTTTATATTATATATACATATATTTTATCTATTTAAAGGGCTTATTTACACATGCAAGTTCAGTGTGCAAAATGCAATTTCCAATATTGCTTGCACTTCAACAGTAACAGTAACAGTAAAGCCAACCAGCTAAAATAAACTTTAAAACACGTGCCTATAAATAAGATGGTGAGGTTTCTAAAATAAAGCTTTGCTGTAGCAATAGCAAGCAATCAGTTTCATAAAGAATCAGTCCCTTCAACAAAAGAAATAACACAAAATCAAGAAGAATGTGAAGACCTGACAAAGGATATCATCTAAATGAAAAGGAATTTTAAAAGGAAGTGGGAATGTTTAAGACAAGAATGAATGTTTCATTACAAGATCAGCAAAATCCTAAAGTTCATACTTATGTGATCTTCATCCTGCAGTTTCCTTCCTCTGAGTGATTATTTTCCTGTACTATAGGGACATATCTAAACACCCTCAAACAATGCTTGTGAACATGAGCCAGTCGTTCAGAAAAGAAGCGTGCATTCTGCCAGCTTTGGGTATTCACACCCAATGGTTCAGCATTCGGGGTGTGTCACCACCAGAGGGCAGAAGGTTATTATTGTATTAGGAGAATTTATGGTTAGAAAAAAATCTACTTATAAAGGCAGTTAATGCAGAGCTAGTACTGTGGATACATACACCATAAAACATGAAGTGTTAACACTGAAGTACTTCAGTGTAGGTCATACAGCATCAACAGACTATTTATTACACTAATGATGAGGTGCTAGCGATTCAGTTCCCAGGGCTGGCTAGCTAACGATGCTGGAGGTGCTTGTGCCAACAAATAAAAGGTTTGCCAGTTTCAGGTCCAACTTAATTTTTCACAAATAAAATATGTTACTAACAAAAGAGTCAATATTGCATAGCACATACCTAAAGTATTTAGTGTATGTGTACAGGTCTTGGTTTACAATACTTTTTGAAACTGATGAATCATTGTATTTCATGTGCTTCTTGTGCATAATTCCTAAGAGCCACACTGTAGCAATGCCATATCTCAGAAACAAAGCTCCAAGCAGTTTTCTTGGCATGACCCATTCCATAGATATACATATATGTTATTCTAGTGTCACTTCCATTGGAATGGAAGAATTAACATCACTTACATGGGCATTAATGATGGGGTTTAGTAGGCTTTGTGAAATGTGCCTGTTTTGATAATGCTCTCTGTTTTCATATTTCCCAACAGTTCCTTCCAGTGTGAGCAGGGTCGTTATTAATAATTTTGGTCGCAGTGACTATCTCAGCATTTCATGGCAACCAGCTGCTGGCGATGTCGACATCTATTTTGTTACCCTGTCTCATCAGAATAACATCCTGCCACCCCTAGCAATATCAAAATCTGTCAATGAGTGTTCATTTAGTTCTCTTACTCCTGGTCGACTTTACAATGTAACAGTAACCACCAAAAGTGGGAAGTATGAGAACCATTCATATAGCCAAGAATGGACAGGTATGTTGTCTACAATGCTCTCGAATATACTTTGGTATGCCCTAAATAAATATAACAAAATGAGATTTGTTATTTTTCATCTGATGCTCTTTGGCATAAATATATACAGAGATGTGGGAAAGAAGAGAAATACTGTATATATGTTGATCTTTCTTCATGCCCTTAATCTGTAGCATTATCTGTGTTGTTATAGTATGTCACTGATACCTTCTGATGGCATGACAATTGCCTACAGATCCTGGTTCTCCTTTACAAAACTAGTGAAAAGAGCAAAATACACAATTTTGTAACATACAATGCAGAGTTATTTCCAAGAACGGTAAAAGCAGGTGCCTGAATTTCATGATTACCAGTTTGGACACAAACTAGTGTCTTGTATGGTAAATTATAGTTTTGAAAACAGCATTACAGTGTGTTAATAATTAGATGCAAGTGCTGTGTGTAGGTGTAGCATGCAAATGGAGCCATGGAGTAACAACTCCTCAGGACAACGGTTAAGTCCCTTGTTCTGTGCCCCCTATACTACTTTGCTCCCTGTTCAACTTAGCACATGTATGAAAAGCATGTACAGATACGAGTACTTCTGTAATTCAATGGACTTTAATATTGCACTTTGTAATTGCGCTTACAAATGAGAACAAAGGTGTTTTCAGAAATTCACATTATACAGCTGCATACAAATAAAAATATGGGATGTACATTTTAAAAAAATGTAAATTGGAAATCCTGCTAAATATTTGCAGGAATATTCCTAATTTGTAAAAGATCAATCATACTGGGCTTTCAACTCATTTCAGTTGACCGGTCTAATTGGTTAAGTCAAAATCATCATTCATAACTTTCATGGATTTTTTTATGGACTGATATGTCTAATGCAACTGTAAAGGCTATAAATTTTTTCCAAGTAAATTTGAACAAATGTACCTCCCATTTTGATTGAATAAGGCAAAGCCATTGTAAATCGTTCTGAATTAAATCCAATTCAGTCAGATTTAAAGTGGGTTGCGTCCATAAAGTCAGAGCAATCCAGCTGTATCTCCATATTACTTGACCATACAAATACACAAAGGTCACAGGCAGAGTGCCATTATACAAATCTCTAAGGTGACATATCAAAATGAAGGGGTACATTATTTTTTAGAATACACAAAATACAATTAAACTTATGACACAAATCACTAAGCATTGATCACAATCAAGCACCATTTATAATGATATCTTTTAATGGCTAGTCTTTTTCTTTCTTTCTGAAAGGCTGGTGCATTGAATTCAGAGACAAAATCACAGAAACTATGAATAGAGGTGTTCTCCATTTTAAATTCAGTTTTAGAGTGTGCAAAATTCAATGTTACAGTGTTCAAATTGTATATAAAAAGCACGTTTTTAAAAATTCTCTCTCATTTTAAAAAAACTTGGGACTTCTATCTTTCAGTTCCATCTGCCGTTCAGGGGCTTGCTGTGAATAATGCAGCAAGGAGCGATTATCTCAAAGCTTCCTGGTTGCGTGCTGTTGGAGATTTTGATACTTATCAAGTCACCATTAAGAATAACAATGATTTTATACAAATCAAAGAAGTCACCAAGACAGAAAATGAATGTGTTTTTACAAACCTTGTACCTGGAAGACTCTACAGCATCACTGTTAGGACCAAGAGTGGGAATTATGAGGCCAGCGCCATGGCAAGTGGCAGAACCTGTAAGAAAATATATTATTATTCTTAATTGATACACTTTACAGACATAATTGGTAACCAGGGCCTTTCTGTATGCACAATCTTTGTTGCTCAAAAAGTAGAATCATCAGTGGCTCTTCCCTTTGATTCCTTTGTATATTTTCTGTATATTGTAACATGGCTTTTAGATCTGTATTCTGGTGTTCTGTTGCTTATACAACAAACCTTTCAGAAATAGCTTACGTTTGTCTGTCTTTTACTAGTCCCAGAAGCTGTAAAGAAGCTCAGTCTGGCTGAAAGAAGCAGTGAGGAGCTCCATGTAACATGGTTCAGAGCTGATGGGGATGTGGATCACTATGAAATTCAACTGCTGTTCAATGATATGAAGGTTTTTCCACCAATCACTCTTAATAATACTGCAGACAAATACAAATTCACCTCTCTGACCCCTGGTCGACTTTACAAAATTGTTGTGTTAACATTCAGTGGAGAAGCACAAAGGGCAATGTTTGTGGAAGCATTGACAGGTATTTAAATTTGTAGGATCTAAATTTAAATATTAATTTATTTACATATCTGGGTTTATTTTCTGGCAGACGGCTAAAGATAATTTGTCATTTACATGTTATTTCTTGTATAGCTACACATGGGTAATGAGGTTTTACATGCTATAGCTAATCAAGCCAGATGCATTTTACTTTCTGTATGACTTCCAAGGATTTTTCCTAGTTTAACCACACACTAGCTGTACTGCCACGCACCATTTTGTGATACCCCTGCATTTTCAGTTGACAATAAATTAATAAATCTATGAAAACATATGCAGTATAAAGCCTTATCCCACACACATGCTATGGCAAAAACATTCTTGGAATACATTTTTTCACTTTAATCCATGCTCCTTGTTCTGCAACGAGACCCAATTGTTTAGTTCCTTTGTGAATTTATAACTTTTAACTAACATACATGTTCTACTTTTTTCAAGTTCCAAGTACAGTAAAGAACATTAATATTTCACCAAAAGGAATGACAAACAGCCTTAAAGTGAACTGGACCCCAGGAGGAGGGGATGTTGATTCTTATACTGTGTCCATATTTCAACATAATTCCCCAATAGGATCTCACACTACATCCAAACACATTTTTGAACACACCTTTCAAAACCTGGAGCCAGGAGAGCTTTACAAAGTGGCTGTCCAGACAAACAGTGGTTCATTACACAAAAGCTTAGAATCCTCTGGACGTACAAGTAAGAATTTATGCTTTACTGAATAAAGGTCTAACAGTTACTATAAGTAAAAACAACTTTCCATGAATTTTTTTTTTGTTTTTCCTCTTTCCAGTTCCTGCTGCTGTACATAGTCTGTCTGCAGATAATGCATACAGTAGCCACTTGTTGATAGTCAGCTGGCAGAGTGCCAGGGGTGTCACTGATAGATATGATATTCTTCTTCTGACGGACAAAGGGATTGTCATAACTAATAAAACTGTGCCCGTCATGACTAAATCTCACAAGTTTGAAGACTTAGTACCAGGCAAAAAATACAGAATCCAGGTATTCACAGTGAGTGGAGGGCTCTTCAGTGCTGCTGTTGAAACTGATGTACGAACAGGTAAGAAATAATATATTACCCATGGAAATGCATTAGCATAAATAGACAAACTAAGTTAAAGCGTGAAAATGCCACTTCAGATTTTGATCTATGTAAGAAGCTATATACTTGTACCTATCAATCAGGCATTTGTTTTTAAACAAGGTATTTGCTGATTGGTTGCCATGGCCTACTGTACCCAATGCAGCCTACTAAAAGTCTTAATTTTTATTTGTTTCACTTGGCATGCTTTCTCCAGAGCTAAACTGTAACCAGCACAC
>CM044436.1:80292744-80309054 GCA_024363595.1 Xenopus borealis
TAGTTTTAAGCTATATTTAGAAACTTGAATCTTGAGGATTATAAAATATCCTTTGTCTGTATTTTTGAAGCTAAAATCCTTTTCTTTCCGATGTGGCAACAGTCCATCATTTTCCTTGTAGCGCTGTTTTTAAATAGATGTACTATATAAATATATACGTTTCATTAATAAGGATAGCATACAGCTGCACATTACATTATCTAACAGGAAGAAGTGCAGCCACTAAAAAAGAAGGTAGTGCCAAGGTGCTCCTTAAGTTTGGGTAAGACATATTTTCCATTACTCTGTGAGTATGCACTGAAAGATGTGCTTTTATACCGACTGGTGTGGGGCTGAGGATAGCATTAATGTGTCCTGCTTGAGGGATATTGTATGGATCTGAGGGTTAGCTGAAGGCCAGAACATAAGCTATTTTAATGTAGTCATGGGAAATAAATAGGATAAAATTAGTCATTTGTATCAAAATGGTTTTACTGCATAATCGTACAAATATCATACTGCATTACTGGGGAGCATTAGTACAGTAGTAATAGTTATTGGAGACTGAGTGGGCCAAAGTCAGTTAATCACTAGGAATTGTCTTGGCTCTCGCAACCGGATCTCTGTAACCGGCTAATCGAAGACGCCTGGTGCTCAATGGTGGAGATCTGGCAACCTCCCAACAATATGGCATACAAAGAAATCCAAAGGCACACAGGACTTATCAAACACAAATGTGTTTATTGCATATTGCGGTGACAAAGGGGGTAACCCCGAAACGTTGCACCGCAATATGCAATAAACACATTTGTGTCCTGTGTGCCTTTGGATTTCTTTGTATGCCGAAGTCAGTTAATGCCATAGTTTACTGGAGGCTCATATATACAAAAATAATATTTAACAGCAAAGTACGTTATCTCTATGAAAATCATTTTTATCGAATAATGTTTTGATTACAAAGCAATTCATTCTGTTTAATCCAATACATTAATCAGAAAAGTGTAACACGGATAACTGCTACAAAAGAAGATGATCCTGAATGAACTAATAAAAAGTGGCAAATAAAAAGTGAGATCTAGTGGCTTTGGGCCCTCAAAACATTATTCTACCATTGTTCTACATTCATCATTAATGGTTTCCAGTCAGCAGGGAACCTTTACTGGTCAACTGCACTTAGCTGCACTTCATAGCAAATGTCCATTGAGAACAATTTTCTCACAATGAATTTTGATGGACCATTTTATATCAGCATATCAGCATTATGAACTACGTTGACTGTTCAGGGTGGTATAAAAGATGTAAAGCCATTTCCAAACGGTGCTGATAACAGTGATGGGTTTCTGCCTGTAGCAACAAACAATTGGCACAAGTACATAGCAGTAATTATTGTAAAACTTGCACCCATTAGTTGAGTGACGACAGAATGGTGTTTTTAAGCAAATCCTGTCATGTATAACTTTTGATATTGATAATGATATAATCATGCACTTTTGCTAATATTTTTTAAGAAATGCAAAAGAAAAATGCTTATACTAACTATTTTTTTTAATAAAAAGCTTCTTTTTTAAAAAAAGAGCTTAATATCTGCTATGCAGCTGCCCTGTGACAAATAGATATATACTGTATATCTACATATATATTTATATATGAACTTATATCATGGAAAAATATATTTAAAATAAAGATGGAGCATGCAAACTGATGCATTCTAGATTACAAGATACTTTACATTACTTTACATACTTTACATTAGATTTAAAAATGTTCAATTTAAAATGTCAAACATAAAAAACTCTGCTTTATAAAAACTTGTGTCTTGCGTTGGTTTATTTTTCATCTTTAGTGGGTCAGGGAGACATAACTAAGTAGTGATTTGGGACCGATAGATTGGTGGCAAGGCTTGAACAATTCATAGAAGCCATGAACATCTACTCTTTTGGGTTATGTTATGTATTATTCTCTTCTTATCACATGTTTAAAAGAGATTTTGCTCTCTTAGCAGATAAGCTCTCAGGTTAAATGGCATCTAACCATTTAATGCAGGAACAACTTGAACTTGATGCCACGGTATGTATGCCATTCAAAAACTGGCAGTTTGAAAGGTTCAACTTCAAGCAGATGCTTGCCTAGCTTCAAAGCCAGTAGAAGTGAAATATGAAGCAAATTACTCTTATTTTCTGTCCTAAAGAGACAATCACAGGGGACTCTCCTGTGGTTTTTACAACAGAGAAAGAAATCAGAGCAAGTTCTGCTTATTTTCCATATCATTTGCGTGGAATAGTCTTTTTTGGTGGTATCTAACTTTTTTTTGGATATTTAACATAATTGGGAACTTTAACCATGGCTAAAACTTCATGTTGTGTTTTTTATTCTAAACTTTATTGAAGATACCTCCTTTTCTTCTTTCAAAATTGAGTATCAGATATCAAATACAAATATTGGTATTCCATGAAATCAGGGTAAGCAGCAAAGGCTTCCTATTAAGCCCCTATAATTAGAGCACCACAACTGAGCATAGAGTGGCCTTATGCAGCTCTAAAGCCCTCTATTGAGCACCATTCCAGGAAACAGTTGGTAAAATGTAAATTAGTCAGTCACATAAAGGATAACTAAATCCTAGAAAGTGTTTTGTGAGAAACTCCACCTTGCTCTAGGTCAGGAGTCACCAACCTTTTTAACCTGCAAGCAACATCTAGATATAAAGAGAACATCCCGTGTAGTTAAAGAACGCATTAAAAAAACATAAGGGAGACATAATAAGACATTTTAAGGCCAATACTTCAATGGATACACCAGTATCTCGCCACTTAAATACAAATAGACACAATGTTACACAGTTAAAGGGGTTAGTACTGGAGGTAGTTGACAATTCCTCGAGGGGTGGTACCAAGAAAGTGTTACAGCAAAGAGAAGCACTATGGATCAAAAGATTACATAGTTTGTATCCAGTAGGCATGAATGGCCAATGTAGTATATTTAGCTGTTTATAATAATTTTTATAATAAATTTTAGCATTCTCCTTGCTTCCTTTTCAATGAGAATGAATTGATACTGCCTTTTACGCAAATAGAATAGCATACCTGGTCCTCATAAACAACTCATGTGTCGCATTATTGTGTTAATGCATTCATGTAGGTAACTAATTTGATTCTTCTCAAATGTCATGTTGTTCATGTTGATATTTTGCATGTTTATGGACTATGGACAAGATGCAGTACTGGGGATGAGTGTCAAGTTTATGAAATGAACATTAATGCACAAGTTGGAGTTTGAATTGTGACTGAAATATTATTATTGGTTTTGGACACATATATCTTATTCTCCAGAGACTAGGCTGTAAAAGAATCCCCACAGCAGTTAGTTGCCTAATCAGGACTTCACATAGGATGTAAGAGGGGCGGGCTTTAAACACCTTTATTAGATCTGTGAAATTGATGTGAAATGTTACACTTGAAAAAGAGTCCACAGCTCGAAGCATGTGGTGTTTTATAAAGAATGGAGCAGCATAAATCAGTGTATTTGTTCCTAAGTCTACTCTGGCATAGCAACAGCCATGCTGAAACGGTATAAAAGGAAATGTCTGAGCTGGCTCCATCTGGCTTAAGGTGGACATAGATGTACAGAAATATCGTACAAAAATAAATTATTGTACAATATTCGGTGCATGTATGGTGGGTAATAAGGCAACCGCAGAAGACTTTGATATCGGTCGGCTCGTCGATCGGGCTGGATGGAAAATTTTCATTGGGTTCCTTTGAAGGCACCTGAACATCAGCAACTGCTGGTGTTGAATCATCAGATACAGGTAGAATTCTATTGTTTCTAGCTGTATATCTGGCGATTCAGCTCTACATGTGTGTATTGTAATGAACAATCTTTCTTGGAAACATCTTTTCCAAGAAAGACCTTAATTGTTACATCTATGCAAATATGCAGGATGGTGCCTTGGTGGAGACCCTGGCTATTCATTATATTCATATTCAAATAACCAGGCCCATACTGGCAATCTGTGGCTTCTGGCAAATGCCAGAGGGGCTGCAATAAGGTGCCATAGAAAGTCAGTATTTAGTGGGCTGTTGAGGGTTGTTTGGGCCTCTGTGTGGGCTGATGGGGCCTCCGTGTAAAAGAAATGCCAGGGCCTATTTTTATTCTCAGTCCGGACCTGCAAATAACCTTGTTTCTGTCAGCAAAGCAGCTCAGAGACAGAGTTATTGAGCCAACAGCCAAATATGAGAAGCAGAAATCTGCTAATATCTATAAAATTACTTAGAATAAAATCATTTAAGTCATTTACATTCCAGTGCTTATAAGATTGCGGGACAAAATGTACTCCTAGGTCTTTCCCATCAGAGATTAATTAGATTAATATTTGAGCAAAGGACAGAATGTTATCAATATTTGTCTATTTTTCAATGTGCACAAAATAGTCTGCAGCAGATCACAGTGCTGAATCCCAAATATTTGAAGGACTTTTTCTTCACTTTTTTCCATATTTTGGGCTATATTAGTGTGCTCCTCTGTGAATGGGTAAAATGTCCTGTGAAGTCAAAGTAATTTGAATTTAAATAAGATCCACAGACAGCTTCAGAAAAACAGTATAATCTGTACATCAACTTCTCAGAAACCTTCCAGTTCAGACAGGTTTCCTAGGAAACAGAAACAAACCATTAATACAAATAGAGGGGGGCTGTAATGTTAAGAACAAATATCTACCAAAATCACATTCTTACCTCTGTATTGTTGAAATATGACTTCTCTTCATCCTTAACCTCTACAAAAACATTGCTGTGGTAACTTTATAACATGCTCCATGGCCAGTAGAGATCACATTAAGGGCACTGTTGTGTTTCTGATCACATAGCTTTTAGTACCAGCCACAAACTTTAATTTTAGTGGTGGCCACCTCTTTGGGTACAACAACATCCCAATAACACAATGTATGCATTCCCCCCATGGTTATGAGATCATTCTCAGATACTCATAAAGCAAGAACCCAAACCGGAACAAGTCCTGTATTCTCTTTCAGTGTTTAGTCACAAAGCATGATTGAATGCCTTGCATTTGTGGGATTGCAGTTTGGTGTTGTGCCAAACCAAGGTTATGATATAGTAACAAAGCTAAGGTTACAGTAACAGAGAAAACCTTTTCAATATGTTCCTCAAACAAAAATATTTCCACTGCACTCTATCCTGAAAAAATATGTATCCTCTTCTATGAGGTTGAGGAAACCCTTTTATTAGCTAGGTCCAGTCATCTTTACAATGGAGCAAACCTAGGTCCTGGGTAAGGTCAACAACATTTAAAGGGAAAAGGTATATTTAACATCATTTATAGATTTCGTTAAGAACAAAAAATCTAAAAAACACCAGCAAGTTCTCGCTCACAGTTTCTTCAATCAATTGCTTTTTGCCTTCATCTGGGATTTAGTTCCATGAACTTAGTTGGAAAGTTTATTTTTAATATAAGCATGAGAAAAAAAATATCACATGGAAAAAACATTTTACAGGCTTAAATTATGTTAAGTTTATGTTGGTTAGAGATTAGTGCTTTGCAAATTTTGATCCAGAGCTACATAGATGTGTGTCTAAGACCTGGCTATCACTAGTAGCTAACAATGCTAAATCCTCTTCTCACACCACATACTACAGAATTCTGGGAAGACCTATCTCCTTGGGAACTAGGGGCTTACACATCCTGAGTACATAACTCACTGGTTTCCAATGGAGAAGGAACCAAAAATGTTGTTTTAGCTTGCTAAAACTGCCTAATTTGCATGCAGTTTTGAAATTCCCATTTGTAGACTGAGTTTACATATTACACCCTATTTTTGGCATAATAAGAATTTCTTATAAATACTTCAGTCAAATTCATTTGCAGAAATATACTGCTGGTGAATATCATAATATGCATCAATGAACACATTTTAAATTTCTGAAACTATTTATGGAAACTCAATCTTGCCTAGTCCTTATCTAATAAATAACTTGAAGCAGTTACTGAGCCAATAATTAAATCATATTTGAACATTGAAATCTATTATGTGTGAAATTAAATTAAATAATTTTCTGAGAAAATCAGAACTTTACTATATCAGAAATAATTTATTCGTTAAAACTTATACTGTCCGGTGGGATCCTTATTCTCGTGAATCCTTACAAAATGATGTATTTAATTTAGTGATTTAACATAAGCAAATTAGATTATGATGCAAATAGCATGCAAATAGTCACTTGTTACTTTAACTGCATCATCTGAGAATCATACTGTTGGAAATAATTCTATATCTAACCAAACAACTGCAATGTCAGTAATATAAGGTATTATATTCAGTAAGATAAATGTCCATCAAGTATGATTTTTCACCCAAGTAAATCTTAGCTTACTTGTGTGGTATATAACATATTAAAGTTGTATCCATCAACGACTAGGAAAATATGTGCCCAACACACACCAGCAGATGGGCTAAAGTCAAAGAGTTTGATGTTCTCATTGAATTGTAATGAGTATTACTTGTGCAGCCATATTAATTACAAAGCATTCAATTGTACATTAAAGCATGTTGGATGAGATTTTGTAGCAGCCAACAAAATATCTTGTGCTGCTGCCATATGGCATTTGCACATTTGCAGTCCACCATAACTGGGTTTTGAGTTTTTCTTCCTTGGAGTGAGAAAGAATCTTCCCTTCCAAACATAAGTGAAAGCATCACATGCAGCAATATGTCTTGTATTATTTCTACACATAAATGGGAATTTCATGGTCTTATAAAAGTTGTATAATATGTGGTAAGTATTCAAACAACTTGGGATTCAGCTGAAATGTTCTACAATAAAAAGGTTAACTGAGTTGTAGGTTATCCTAATAGTGTATTTTAATTGCACTGAAGTTTGTCCGTTATGAAATGTAGGATTTAGGCTGTGTCACTTATTTTTTGTTCTGCCACCAAATTATTTACCAGTTTGGGAAATGTATTGGGTAAATGTCTTACTTCTCCCCTGCAAATACTATAGTGATCACTTTGTTTTATAATAAAAAAAGGAGATACCTAACCTTAATTTCACAAAGCAGAGGGTGTGATATCTATGTAGAAATTATTTGGGTATGGTATTGGTGCCACCCACCCTAGGGCCATCATATGTGAGCATCCTGAGTGCAGACCAGCAGACTCAATATGAATTCTTTCATATGCACACATTGTGAAGGTGACTAATTCTAAATAAGGTTTGGGAAGGAAATAAATACTTAATACTGTCCAGTGACAACTCATACTGTAGGGAAACCTGTTTGTCCCAAGGCTGAGAGACCTGCATTAGATGGATGAATCATCAGCACTGGAATGGCAAGATCAACTGACAAAGGCATTAAAGGTCACATCGCAAGAACAATTTCAAAATACCACTGAGCTTCAGCTGTCATCTTTCAACAGCTGACAGGTTTGAGGAACCTTGTTTATGTTGGATCACCTTATTTGCAGCTACTTTCAAAAAATTACTACATTTTTTAGAAATCTGCTACAAAGGAAATGCATAGCAACTTGTATTTCTGTATTCAATGCACATCATGTTAAATATTTAAGCAGCAGAAAATGTTAAACGTTACAGGTGTCATAGAGAGATTTAGGGTGATAAATTGCATTCTTTGACAATTTATACACATATTCCATGTTAGTGTCTATGCTTATTGGCATTGTTTAGCTACTCACTTCTTTGATGTCCATGTGAAAAAAATTAAACCATTCTATTGCCACATGTCTGACAGGTTATGATGTTGCATTTTACTATTCCTCCTGAAAAATCCAGGCCAACACCCAAGGCAAAACCCTTGGTGTAGCCCCCCCCCCACCATCATGCAACGCTCCCCTCAGAGGAATTATGTGCCTAGCTAGCATCCACCACCACCATGGTGCCCTAGATATTTACCTTCCCCTATTTATGTGCATGCTTCCTGATTAAAATTGCATGTGAATAGTGTTGGACTGGGGCACCTCCCTGAATTCTCCTGCTCATCTGGGGAAATACACTTGGCAGCAAACAAATTGCTAGTGATACCAGTATAACTAAAACCAGGGATCCCCAACCTTTTTTTCCCGTGAGCAACATTCAGATGTAATAAGAGTTGGGGAGCAACACAAGCATGAAAAATGTTCCTGGGTGGTGCCAGATAAAGTTTGTGATTGACTATTGGCAGCCCCTATGTGGATTTGCAGCCTACAGGAGCCTCTGTTTGACACTACATCTGTTTTTTATGCAACCAAAACTTGTCTCCAAACCAGGAATTCAAAAATAAGCACCTGCTCTGAGGTCACTGAGAGCAACATCCAAGGGGTTGGAGAGCAACATGTTGCTCACGAGCTACTGGTTGGGGATCACTGACTAAAACGCTCTTTCTGAAATATTGTTTTAAGGCTTCAACCTATAAATCATCATAGATCATACATAATCAAGCAAAGTTTAACCTGTCTTTTAGTTGACCAACAGACCTAACGCTTGTGTGGTGGAAGGTTGGACCAGGTTTACCATGTTTACTGAGGCATATAATGTATGTGGATATGCATGCATATAGAAAAAAACAAACTAGTGGATTTATTAATCGGGTAATAAAGCAATGTAGTAACATAATACAATCTCACAACTTTTTTAAACCAATGTGGCACACTTGTTTAAGCTCTTTATAGTATATGCAAACCTAAATTGCACCATTGTAAATTTTGGAGAGTTTCTCAGCATCTTGTATGGCCGTTATATCGCCTGACTTCAAAATAGTGAGTTTGCTATTAAACTTTTTTTTAAGCTATTTCCTATTTTCACTATTTCTTTCTTTATTTCTCTCTCTCGCTTACTCCCCCTGTCTCTCTATCTCCGCCTTCTTAATCGTTCTTGAAGTGCTGTTACTTTTCTTGGGACAATGCTTGTGTATTTCTAATCAATGCTTCTGCTGAACCCTGTTTTCACCTATATGCTCAATCTGCCCTTTTGATATAAAAGTATATGTCATCCTTGCCCTGGTATCTAGCAGGTATCTGGAGGTATCTGGAGCTAGCAAATGTGACAGAGACTGGACTAAAGTCCTTTTCTAGAAACCAATGGGAGTAAAGTAATAAATGGCCTAACATTTGTACTTGTCAAGCAATCCAGAGCAACTAATCAACAAGTAGCATTTACCAGTCAGCTGATTGAATAAAAATATTGGATTGATCAATGAGAGTAACTTTGGATTATAAAGAGATGCGCCCCACTTGATCACTAACTGGTAATGAATGCTGGTGATTTAAGATTGAGGAAGGTGCTTATTTGTAAAATAAATTTGTGAGTTGTCTGTTTTTTGTGAACTGATTAAAAAAAAAATTAAAGTGTTTTAAAATAAAGAAAATATCATGTAGTGTTGCCCTGCGCTACTATAGTTCATCTAAACAAGCTGCTAAGTAGCAATGGTGGAAATTGAAAAACGGCTATATGGCACAGGATAAGTAATGGATAACAGATAACATTTTGTTCTACAGAGCTTATCTGCTATCTGCTGTGTAACTTGAGCCTTTTCTCATTTGACTAGTTGCCCCCATGGCTACACCACAACTTATTTATATAAATAATAGTAGTGCTTCTGAAGCAAACACTGCAGTTGTACCAGTGCATGGCAACACTGCATTATATTTTTATTACTTTAAAACAATTGAATTTTTTGATGTTACTGGTCCTTTAATGTGATAACATTCTGTCTATTATTTGCTTTGTTACTAAACTGTAAAACAACAGCTCGTGAGTTTGACAGGTTTCCAAATTGTTGATCTCTTTCCAAAACATAAATGAGAAAATCCACGATAAATGCATTTGTGCTTTTTTACTATTAATTACTTGGTTTATAAACAGCAAAATAAGCACCAGGAGATAATTAAACAAGTAATGAGTATTGGAATAAAGAAGTGGGGGTTGGAAAAGAGAACAAGAGAAAGAAGTTAGTTTCTTGAAAAAATGTTAATTTCTTTGTTTATGAATGTCTGCCAGATATTCAGTTTTGAAAAAGGTACCTATCTTAAATGTACAATGAATGGCATATTTCCTATGTCATTTAAGCTTTATTATCTCTGTCCCCTTGGTAATCATTTCTGTGATCCTGTAGTAATGTAAACCATGCTTCTCAAATTGGATCTGTGAATACAGTGACAGAATTCTCTTTTGTGCAGACGGTTAGAATCCTAGCAATACACCAAGTTAATGGTTCTACTTTTTTAAAGCATTTACTCTATAATACTTGTTACATAAAAAAAAAATGAGATAAATGATGATGATGATCCATATAATCCATTTCCTTCAGGGAAGTAGAACATCTGCTGCTCTGCTATCTTGAACCAGTAGACAGCTCTGTGCAGCAGTTCCATTTGCTAGAAAAGAAGAGTCAGGTAACTTACCTAAAAATTTTGTATTGTAGAAAGCAACCGATGCCTAAAAATTGATTGGGCTCCACTGTATCTGCATCTGGTGTCAAAATAGTAATTTATTATTAAATTTGAATTTTTCAAACTCTGGTGAATAGGATCAACCCAGAAGTTAGCATCAAAGTAAATTTGAGTTTTAAAACTCAGTTCAAATTTTGTAGAGTAAAAAAACTCGAATTTCTTTTGGAGAATGCGTAAGGCTTTATACATTGTCTGCCTAAAAAAATTCTGTAGTAATTTAAATTGCCACTTCATTGGACTTGTGAGTGCCTGCTGTTTCTTTCCTTGTGCTCCCAACTTTTTTAAGCTTCTCTACATCTGGAATCAAATGTTTTGAAGCAGTAACATGCCCATACTCAAGTCATGGAAAGTTGAAGCACCCTTTGGTAACAGTTCAGTTATCATCACCTCTTTTTTTACATAAGATTCAGAAAAAGATTCTGTGAAGTAGGATCATTAAGATATCATTATATCAATAAATCAAACGCCCAATAACAATTTTAAATCTCTTCCACGGTGTCCAAAAAAATAGTAAATCTGTTGAAAAACGAGTTGTCGGCAAGTGTCTAGCCAGCAAGTCTTAATTTGTAAACATTTTATACAGAGGTCGCACAACTGTCTAAGAATAGGGTAGTTAATCTCTTGAATCCTGCAGACTTTATCTACTGCTAGAATTATAAAGATGTTTCCATTAATCTGTAAACATGTTTCTAGCTATTTCCCTCTCCTAACTTCATAGATTTATGTTTGCCTTTGGCTCTAGGCATAAAGATGTAACAATAATGGGATATAGAGAGTCAGAGTCATGCAGAAAGCTAAAACACAACTCTAATACAGTGTGTTTTTTATCTAAAAATTCAGTTACTAGCTAGTTACTTGTTAATCTTAGAAATCAGTACTAGCTTGCAATAGAATTACAGAACAAAGTCAGCACAGACCAAATTTGTAGCCAGCAACAACCTTGCTGAGATGTTTTCAATATATGCAGAAAAAAAACATTGCCAACAATAAAAGTGTAATGTAATGAGTAATAGGTTCTAAATCATAGGAGTGACAAATTGCATACACTAATTCATCAATAATAAAAAGCCCTTGAGGAGAGAAAGTGGGGACTCATTAAGAGTCCATTTATTACCCCATAAAGCCAGGACACAGACAAAGTTTTGGCACCATTATCTAATTATGCCTTTGAAGAAGATCTGAGTTGAATTTGTCTGTAAATTACAATATGTTTTAAATTCATTATAAGAAGTGAAGCACTTAAAGGCTGCCAGATTCTATGTTCAAGGCCATATACAAAGGTTAGAATACATCTTATGGCAGGCCTTGCCCTGTTCAGTAACCCACAGCTTCACGTATACCTCTAAATTCTCTAGAAAATAAAATGCTAACTGCAATTTGGGATATTGGGGGTTGCTAGTAGGGCAAATTAGAAATACAAAAGTCACAAGGCAGATTCCCTGGCCCTATGATTTATTAATAATTTTAGTATCTGCATACATTTTCACAACATATTTTTTTCTGCTTTTTAGTTGCAAAGTTATGATGGTAATATTGCCATTCCACCATACCATGTCAAGGTAAACTAAATATGATGGTCCTAACCTTTTACTTTCCATTTTAATAGGCTGGCACATCCCTGCATGGCTGCAGTTTTTAGGAATTGGTGCTCCTCTTTACCAGCAGAACCACAAAGCATGTGTGCTGGCAGAACCACAGAGAGTTTTATGGCTTTTAAGACATGTTGTCATAAAATGCCATTACCCTCAAAGGGGAACTATGATGAAATAAAAATGTGAAGTTTAATCTTATGAAAAAAAGAAAAAATTAAAAAATATAACTAATGACAAAATATTTACCATTTCCAAAATAATCAATTAAAACTGGCCCTGCATTGGACTGGGCCTGCTGGACACTGAAAAAAACCCAGTGGACCCTGGCCATCATGGGCCCCGCCAGACCTACTGAATGGTGTACAACAAGATTTCATTGTGGCAGCTGGTGCAGCTTGAATGCATGTGTGCATCATCAGATGAGGACCTCATCAATGCTTCAATAAAGTCCTTGGCCAATTGGATGGAATCTGTCCAATTTAGTAGCTTGAGCAGTTAAATAACATACATTCCAATAAGTTGACAACTCATTTTGGGCATAAGTATGGCCTTCTCCACAACAGCCAGAGTTTAGATAGACAGGGTATTGGGAAAGGGATAGTAGTAGAGTAGTGAAGTTGTTGCTGCTCCTCCACTTAAGAGACTGTATTTAAGGTGTCAATATCTCTTTAATGTGTAACAGACCTGTACTGATATAATACATGCACATGAAATACGTACTCTGGAGGTGTTTAAAATATATCACTTTCTTCTGTACATTGATACATTAGATAGCTTTAAGAAGGGGTTGGATGGCTTTTTAGCAAGTGAGGAAATACAGGGTTATGGAAGATAGTTCATTATACAAGTTGATCCAGGGACTAGTCCGATTGCCTTTTTGGAGTCAGGAAGGAATTTTTCCCCCTCTGAGGCAAATTGGAGAGGCTTAGGATGGGGTTTTTTGCCTTCCTCTGGATCAACTAGCAGTTAGGCAGTTAAAATTAAAAAAAAAAAAAAAAAAGGTTGAACTTGATGGACGCGAGTCTTTTTTCAGCCTAACTTACTATATTACTATGTATGCTGCATGTCAAGACTCAGCTGTCAAGGTTTGCAGGTCTGACGCAAAACTACCAAAGGTTTCCCATAGTTCTTCTTATAATATCAGTGTTTAAATAAAACCCTACCCTTGAACATTTAGTACATATAGTACAGTAGTTATACTTTCTTATACTTTGTATAACTACAGGCCCCTAATACATTGAAAATATAAACAACACCGAGCTTAAAGTGACTATTAAAGGGGTTGAACTTTTAGTATGTCATAGACTGGCCAATTCTAAGCAACTTTTCAATTGGCCTTCATTATTTATCTTTTATAGTTTTTTCATTATTTGCCTTTTTCTTCTGACTCTTCCCAGCTTTCAGTTGGGGGTCAATGACCCCATTTAAAAAACAAATGCTCTATAAGACTACAAATGTATTGTTACTGATACTTATTTTTTACTTATCTTTGTATTCATGCCCTCTTTTATATATACTCTAGTCTCTTATTCAAATAAGAACATGGTTGCTAGGGAAATTTGGACCCTAGCAACTGGATTGTTGAAATTGCAAACAGGGATGCTGGTGAATAAAAATCTAAATAACTCAAAAACCACAAATAATAAAAACCTAAAACCTATTGCAAATTGTCTCAGAATATGACTCTCTGCATTAGGGATCCCAAACCTTTTGGACCGGTGAGCAACATTCAGAAGTAAAAGGAGTTGAGGAGCAACATAATCATGAAAAATGTTCTTGGGGTGCCAAATAAGTGCTGTGATTGGCCATTTGGTAGTCCCTATGTGGATTGCCAACCTACATTGAGGCTCTGTTTGGCAATGCACCTGGTTTTTATATAACCTGGTTTTTGGCCAAGGACTGTATTGAAGCATTGATGAGGTCCTCATCTGATGGCTCCCTATACTCCTGCATTATGATCATGTATGTCTTGGTAAATAATCGAATCATCTTAAAATGTCATAGTGTGACCTGTTTGTTGACCTCAATTTGTCTGGCCAGATGTTGATCGGGCAGGATTGAAAATCCCGTCGGATCATGGCTGCATCTGTGCATTGATACGGTCCCGCGATCCGACTACCCATTTGCACATCATTCTGATCCGATCGTTGGACCCTAGGGCCCACAATCGGATCAGCCCGATGTCGCCCACCTTAAGGTGGGTATATCGGACAGAGATCCGCTCGTTTGGCGACATCCCCAAACGAGTGGATATCTCAGTGTATGGCCACCATTAGTGCTACTCAGTTCTACATTAAACAATTAAGTACAGGTTAAAGCAACAGTAAAGACAAGAACAGCCATTAAAGAGTCTTCTGGATGCAGCCAATATAAAGTAGCTGAGGCCAACCTGTAAATTAAGCTGCAAACAGTAATAATAAAAATCCAGTTGAATATAGCTAATCCAACTCTTCCAGATTTATAGAAGAAAACAAGCACCATCTGCTTCAAGGTAAACACTATTTGATGCTTGATAAATAGAAATCTAATCTCAAGTAAACAAACCAGGGTGAAATCCTATTACAAGAATGAAATCTGTGCTCACATGATCCCTTGGATCTAAATGAAAAGTTCTAGTTTGAAAAGGCTGAAACACACACACAGGTTCATACTGTGATATCCAAGACTCAGAGGCTGGCATCTTTCCCTTTGCACTCTATGCATTAAACATGTAATATTTCTTTCTGGATTGCTCTTTTCATTTCTTATTTCTTCAAAAGCAGCACTTGCTGTTTTTTTATGATTAGGCATTACTGAAAAATAGGAAAGCTGGGCTTTTGTTCAGAATATATAATATATAAATATAGGTATGGCAGAGTGATTTTCCTTGACAGAAATCATTTTTCATTTTGAATATAGAAGACTTGTCAGGGGCCCTGTGTGTAACTAAGCTGGTGGCTAATGATGAGTTATCTCTCCTTCTCTCAACTTCCACAAACATTACTGATGTAAATGTCAGTTGACTGCAGGGTAAACTATTAGGGTTTGATCACTGGCAGAGTGCAGTGTGTAACCAAATGCCCATCCGTGAGGAAAACCCCCGCAGGCACAATATAATGATTGGGCTCATTATAATTCTTCTGTGAGAAGTATTAATCAAATTGCCAATAGTGCTATGACCTGACTTTTAGCCAGACAAATTGATCTTACTCTCGACATTCCTCCACCTCACATTTCTAGTCTTTAATTTACAATTACATGCTGGCAATTCTATCAGCTAACTATTAATGAAGAGATATCAAACTCATACTCAAAGTTAATTTAGCAGAACTATCTAACAGATGAAATGCAAAGAGACCAAATAGTGTAAAAGCAGGAGCAGGATTTAACCCTTCCAAGGGCTATTACCGTTGCTAGCCAAATTTAAACAGCAGTGGCAGAGGCTAAAACTATCAGTCAGGGAACTGCTGGGAATGTACAGATTGTGAATCCAGTACTGTTGGCTAATAATGCACAGTCACAGGCAAAATACAGTGCTAAAGAAAGGGATTCACGGCAAAACCATGCAGAAAATACTAATAAAAAATTCTGCTTCCAATGTTGTTCAACACAAAACACTGCAAATTATGCTACAAGTCCTGCCAAAGCTGTACAGTGCCACAAATGCAGAAAGGTAGGACAGTTTGCTAAAATCTGCCATAGTTCTGCTAAACGTATTCATGAAGTCACTACTACACATTTTATGGTATTAAGTGTGAATAAATCTGGTACATTTATTCCAGACAGGTTTATATGCACTGTCAATGTCAATACGGCTTCTGCTGACAAGGGGCACTCCATTAACCTGATGCTTGTTACAGGTTCAGCTGTTTCTATACTACCAAATGATATTTTCTTTAAATACTTTGCAAAAGATCCGCTTTTTGCACCTGCCCTGAGACTGGTCAGTTACTTAAAGGCTCCAATCCCTGTGCTATCCAGTGACTGTACAATCTGAATAAAATTCTGCAAAATGTGACTTTTACATTGTGAATAAGGCATACTGAGAGAATCAGAAAACTACCTGCATGGACCAAGGACTATGTCACGTGAAGAATGTATATTATTGCTTTGAGATACATTGTTGTTGTTTATTAAATTTTGCTTTCCTACTATAGGGGTGATATGTGGTGTTTATACAAATGGCCTGTAGAGTTGTATTGAGCATACACAGTACTGTCTACACTGCTTAAGGTGCTAGACTTTATGTTACTGTTGTATAATGGCTACATGAACCTGCTAATAAAGCACTGTTATACTCTGCTCAT
>CM044436.1:80316985-80356787 GCA_024363595.1 Xenopus borealis
CAGTGAAATAGTACAATCTGAATTTAATGGATGGAAGAGAGTCATGTTTGTGGGCTTATGCCTGGCGAGGCAATTTTGAGCGACTTTTAAAATTGCACTTCTGCGTGTGAACAAGCGCAGGCGACTTTATGCCTAGCGAGTGCGCAGCGCTGACTAGCTATTCGGGGTGATTCGGGGGAGATTTGTTGTGGTGAGAAGTCGCCAGGCGACAGATCTCCCCCGAATCTCCCCGTCTGGCCTTGCCCTTAAATGTATGGGTATGGCACAGGAGGAAATCATATAATCCTGATTGTTCTCTTATTTTTTAATCAGGTATTGTTCTTTATTGCTATAGTGGCAACTTATTCTGCAGCACTTTGCTGATATTATACATTATAATATCAGTTCCTGCCCAGTTAGAGCTTGAAATCTAAGTTCACTGGGATGTTCACACAGTGTGCAGAGTATATGGGGATTATTGGAAGTGTATACAACTGTGTGGAGAACCTGTTATAAGACAATAACTTGCCACGCCATAAAATTTAGTTTTGTCTATATTGTGTAAGCATTGTACTGTGTAAAAGCTACTTCAGATTTGAATCCGGCAGGAAAGTTTTTAAGCTCTTTGAAACAATTCCATTGTGATGCACTTACTATGCCTTATGAATGACATTCTGAAAACATTTACCTGGCTTACTGTGCATACTGTACATTTTATAGCCAATTATCTGTATGCTGATGGTCCTCCAGGATATCTGACAGTGAACACTGTCATTTCTCTTGTTTGTTACTGACAGTTCTATCAACCTGTCAGTGCTTATTTTTTCAGGTTGCACAGATGAAAGAAACATTCTGGTCACATACCACCCTGATGTGAATTGAGCAGACAGCTCCTTCCTTTGTCTCTCTTTTTTAAAAGGTGTAAAGATATAGCATAACCAGGTAAGATCTATAAAAGCCGTTATACAGGTTACTATAACTTGGTTTATTTCAACCCACCCAGAAATATACAGCCTACAGAAACTCCCAAATGTTATTGCAGCCTACCATGGTTGCAGTTTTGAGTGAAGCTTTCCTCTCCATTATATTAGTTGCTGCTATCTAATTCCAAAGGTTTTCTCTTCTTTTTGGTGGGTTTAAATCAGTGAAATGTGGGAAATGAAAAATATACCACATAATGGATGCATTCATTGTAAAACAGAGAGAACCACTGTTCTAGATGGTGCTAAATGGATAGGTAAACAGACCTTATACCTATGGCTTAGGATTGGAAAATAAATAAAAGTTTTCAACCCTGCCACCCAACATCAACATCCAACAACATATTACCTTCCATCACTTCTTTATATGGTACAGTGGGTTTAAGGAATATCATGTTGTTCCCAATAGCAGCTAACCAGTTAGGACCTAAAGACATGCCTCTAGCTTTGTAAAACTTTAGCTTGGACATCTAATTCTGAGAGGTGTCAAAGTGGATTTAAGGGCTGCTAGGCACTGAGGAGGACACAAATCTGGCATGGCAAGACTTTTGCCCAAGCAACAAAGAATCCAGTTTGGGAAATCTTAGCTTGGCCAAGTAAATACTTTTGCAGGGAGGAGAATGGTGATTTATGCATGCCAATATTTACAGGTTCATGCAACAAAAATAGAAACCGAAGCTACTGTATATTTGATACTTGCAAGGAAGATTATTCCATTTCTACTATACAATCCCACCTTCACCCTTTATTGTTAGCAGGAATCCCTTATCTATACACTAAACTAATTATCTACCTCACATGAACCAAACATGGAGTGGGTTCAATTCAATTTGCCCTGTTAAGCTCAAGAAAAAAAACAAAACCGTGGGCAAGAAGTATACTCAGCACACGGCCTATTCATTGAAATCATGTTGCTACAAATTTTTATTTGTGTGTACACATTACAAAAAAATGCATGTTTGGATAACTTTTCTTATTTAAATACATATATTTTTCTTTCTGATTGAGATGCTGATCTTTACCAACTAAAACCAACTATGGGCATTGGAAATCTCTTCATTCTTGAAAAGGAAAGAGAAAACCATTATTTTGCAAATATACAGCAGCATCTGGTTCTTTTGTGAAAATATCAGATATGCAGCTGGGATATTTTTAGTGGCTAATGCTTGAATAAGGGCTGACAAATTACTTAAAAATATGTAAGGGACATCATTGGCTAATAGCTGCCATTATTAATACAAAATTACTGTCCTTTGAGGAGAAATACAATTTTAGATGGACTATATAGTATATGGCCCAAGGTGCCATACTTCTTGCTGTTCTATAGCCTTGGTCAGTGGTTACAAAGCTTGTTGTATTTCTCTTGCAAGGCTTAAATGTGTAGTTTACACATATCACAAAAAGAAAGAGGTCTATGTGAGGAATAAAATGTGAAACTGGACCAAGGACACTGGTTTGAGCAGAGCTGAGAGGAAACCAAGTGGAGCGGTGAAACAGAAGACTAGAATGAGTTAATGATTTAAGAAGCCTGAAATGTCTTGTTATCCCTTCAGTGACCACAAGAAAATGTAGTAAAAACTATAACGGATTAAACTATAACGGATTCCAGACCCAAATGCTTTCATTTCATAAAAATCATATTTGACTAAACTAGCCTCCTACACAATAAACACCTTACATCAGTTGTTTGTTTATCCAACTGTATGATGATATATTGTTGAAATATTATGTATACTGTGTTTGGCTTTACAGTTGTCTGATACTGAAATTTTAAATATTTTAAATGAAGCAAATTAAATGATAGGGCTCAAAGAAAAGTCCCAGCGCAGGCTGCCATTCATGAGGCAACTACCTTGCATCTCAGAAAGATGCACAAAGTAGGGGATGGGAGGGGACGACAGCTATGCAGCTATTTGTGAAAATATCCAATTATACATATTTTGTAAAATATCAAATGTACAATTAAACTATCTATTGGACCATTATATCAAGGTAATTTAGTTTTTTTTAAGGGAAAATTTTTGACATGAGCTTGTTCAGTTGGGTTTATATAGTAAATAGGACAAATACTCTCTGATCTTCCATAAATAAATATAAATGTATTGTTTTACACAGACATACCCGATACCAAAGATTGAAAGGCAGCCGTGAACCAGTTCCAAATATCCCGTAGGTTTACAGTGTATTGCAACCCCTACTTCACCTTGTTCAATTGCAAACTGATGGATTTGGGATTTGAAATCACTTTTTTTCATTGTTGGAAGTGCACAGTTTCTCAGGAATATTTTTTAAGTCCCAGAATTAATTGCTTCTTAATGGAACAAAGTGAGGAGGGGTTCACTTCTTCTTTGGCTATGTTTGATCCAAGGAACATTTATGATTCTTAGCAAAACAGCCTTTAAAATGGTCGGTTATGCACATAGGGGCATTTCATTTAGGCTGCAGATCGACATGGTAAATCTAGTAACATGGGTGACTAATACCCAAAAACACTGGTAATGACACTGGTAACCTTCAGATAATGATGAATGCTCTGCTCATAGTTTACTGATGATGTACAATGGAGTTTCTTTCTTTCTCCACTCAGTACATGTGCCCTACAGTAAAATAAATACTATATATTGATATTCACGTGCAGTAATATGATCCAGAAAGCTATGAATGTGATGCAATTTGCACGTCCCACTAAACTTATGTCACATTTTGCTTGCAGATTATCTTCCCTTCTTTGTTTGTCTGTATAATGGTGCTGTTATGCCCAGCCCTTTAGGACATGCTTAGTTAATTTCAATGTCAAAGTCACTGTTGCTGTAACAGGCTACCCATTTATGAAAAAAATTAACTAATTATGTTATTTCATATTTGTCTTTTGTCTCCTGCAATTTTCTTATGCTTGGCTGTAATCACACCAAATTAGTCTCTCTTTCGTTTAGTTGCTAGGTTACATCCAGTTATGATGCGGTGGATTGTAAAAATTGGCTTGAAGAAATATGACGCTGTAATCACATAACGGTTGCTGCGGGGTCACTTGGCATACACGATGACAAGAAATGATTCGAGAAGGAAGCCGTCTCTGAAAGTGGCTATTTGTTTACAGTGCTTAGTATCCGTCTGGGTTATTCAAAGCTTGTATGACATGCCACTTAGGAAATTACTTCCAGCAGAGCGACATCTCTTGAATCCAATTCAGTACTCTTATTGGTGAGCTGTCAGTCAATCCGTGCTTCTAAAACACATATACAATTATTTTCGCATATGCAAAGCAACATTTTTTGAAAACACGACACCGGAGACTCCTTTTCATTCAAGGGTTCAATTTTATGCATATATCATTTATGTAGATTATCAGTGAGGAAAAATACCAACCTTAGCTATTAGTACCTGGGCAAGAGATCCCAAACAAGAAACTTTAAATCGCAGTAGTAGATGTGAATCCGCTTTCTCTAACCTGGTGACACCTGAATCCCCAGTAACCAGGCACACAAGATGGCAGTGCAAAAGGCATAACCTGACTTTATTACACAGCTGCAGCTGTAAGAAAAGCTTGGTTAGAAAAATGGTGAACAATAACCACAAGTGCTTAAACAGTAACAACAAAAAATTTAAGTGTTTTACAGGAACAACGCTATAATGTACAGTTTCCCTGCACTGGTACAAGTGGTGTGTTTGCTTCAGAAACTCTACTATAGTTTATATAAACAAGCTTCTCTGTAGCCATGGGGGCAGCCATTCAATCAGAGGATACACATTGGATAGCAGTTATGTTCTGAAGAATCCCATTGTATACTACAGAGCTTATCTGTTATCTGCTGTGTATCCTCTGCCTTTTCTCCTTTTTCAGATTTGAATGGCTGCCCCCATGGCTACAAAGCAGTTTGTTTATAAAAACCAACACACCAGCTGTACCTGTGCAGCACAAACGTGTATTACATTTTCATTACTTGAGAACACTTTAATTATTTTGTGTTACTGATCCTTTAAAGGTGAACTAAAATCTAACTAAAGAAGTAGGTTAGAAATGTTTTAAATTATGTTTTGAGCTTCTGTACCAGCCCCAGGCAACCACATCCCTTTAGCAGTAAAGATCTGTGTCTCCAAAGATGTCCCAGTAGCTCCCCATCTTCTTTTCTGCTGATTAACTGATTCACATGTTCTGTGCTGCTGTCACTTACTGAGCTCAGGGACCAACTCACAATACACTGTATATACAGAACAGAAATGCCACGATAAAAGTATGATAAATGCAGATAATTACTACATGGCAACTCCGAAACCAGTGCGATTAGCATCAGATTTAATAATTAGCCTTGTAGCATCATCTTATATTATAGGTCAACCTCATGTTCTGCTTGTAAATTTTGTGACAACCCCTAAGCTTAGCTTGTCAGCAGCTGTTCAGAGCCCACTGAGCATGTGAGTGTCACAGACACTTTCCAAGTTGGTGACCCCTTGTGACAAGCTTGAAGTCCTGGATCATTACTGCTATTGACAAGCTAGAAATTTAGGTTGGTGCAATAAGAATCTAAAATATAGCATTTTTAGCTATATTAATTTTTAGGGTTTAGTTCTCATTTAACAGCTCTAGTTGACATTGCAATATCTATGCCAGCTGTTTATGTGTACAAGGGGGGCCCCTTTACTTGAAATAAAAGGCTGGATGGGCTGCAAATGGCACAGGCAGCCTAAATGAAGGCAAAGGTATGTTCCACTTTATATTTATGCTGAACTGGGAAACTGGATTCAGTCTCTAGGTATAAAGGCAAAACAAGATGGTGATGTGTCCCTTTGTAAAAGTATAAGTGGTGCTCCTTCTGGTGCAGTTTGATGTGGGCAGCAATGCAGCTTTCTCCTTATCAAAATGACAGGCTGCACTCCTGCATCACACTAGACCCTTGAAAAAAATACTTTCTCTGGGGAACAACTCCAAGCAGGCTGCACACTGCAATGTTTCCCCATTGCAGATTAACAGCAATCAGACCCAGATTTGTAGAAAGGCCACCTAGGCCCGGGCCTTGGGTGGCAGGATTTTAGGGGGCAGCACATTGGTTCAGAAACACTGGGGATACGTAGGAGATATAATAGTTTTTTAAATTTCCCATGTGCCAATCCCCATTGTTGCGGTCCTTACGATGAAAATTTGTGAATAAAGAGCAGAATATGGGGATGACAAACGGCAGTGGGCCTAGGGGCGTCCAGTATGTAAATCCGGCCCTGACAGCAGTCTCTGTCTGGTAACTCAACAGGCTGGAATACAAACTGTCAGTTTCTTAAGCTCCCAGCACATCTTGCCTCTTCTAATCTTTCTGTGTGTCTTTTTCTTTGATTTCTGCAATTTTGGACTTGGCTTGGTGTATGTATCACTGCATGAATCTCTCTGTACATATATCCATCTTGTATATAAAGTGTGTGTGTTGTTATATGGGTACAGGTCCAGATTTGTGGTGAAGCCACATAGGCCCGGGCGTAGGGCGGCAAAATATTAGGGGCGGCATATCTGGGAGAAAAAAGAAGCTTTTAAAACATTACTTTTTTACCAATTTATAGGAAAAACAAAGAACTGGGGAGTACAGCTCCAAAGCCCGGTACATGCGCACTCACACCGGAGAGGGTATGTGGGCAGATGCCAGCACCGCGTGGCCTCGGGGCGCCCACCCACCAAATCTGGGGCTGTATGGGTAATGTAAGAAAAAGGTGCAAAGCTTGCTCCAGTTCTGGTAACCCATAGCGACCAACCAGTAGGTAACATATACCAGTCTGCTGTTTGAAAGCAGAGAACTGAATGTTGCTATGAGTTTATGTGTTACTACAGCAGAAGCTGTTTATTCCTGTGGTGTTTTTAGAAGCCTATTTATCCATGGTGAAAGTTAGAGCTCACCATTTGATAAATTTGCTTCTAAAAATCCCAGAGGACAAAATAGAGAGTGAGTGCATTTTTAAAGTGTTGATTTATCATTTCTGCCGCTTAGTGTGTTCTTCTGCCTGTGTCTCTATGATATGTGAAGCTTTCTACCAGTGGCATAACAATAAGAAGGTGGAAAGCAGCTGGGAAAGCAGGAACCATACAGTAGCCCCCTCTCCCAGTCCTGCTGTATGGTAGATACACAACTGCTTTGTTTGTCTTAGGTGCCATGAATCTTTCCTTCTGTCTATCTGCGCCTCTTGCCCACAGTATACATAGCTCATAAATCATTTTGTACATCTGCATTCTATCTATATTCTACTTTCTCTATGTACCAGTAACTCAATACAAAGGAATTGACCCAGACACTATTCAGCATTACTCAGAATTTGAAGACTGGTGACCAGTAGTTCACAGCAATTCAGTCTACAGACATTACCATAAGATCACCAGTCTGGTTATTTTCTATTAAAGGTATGGAACTTGTTATGCAGAATGCTCAGGACCTGATGTTTTCTGGATAGGTGGTCTTTCCACAATTTGGATCTCCATATCTGGGAGGAAAAAAAAAGCTTTTAAACATTACTTTTACCAATTTATATGACAACACAACCCATCAGAACGGAATAGATAATTATTAGATATATTAATCCAGGCAAGGAAACAAAATAAGCAATAATCCAGATCCTGTGTTTTATAGATTCGGCTGAACAGTTAATGCTTGCTATAGTTAAAAGGACACTATCAAGCGCTGCCATACAGTAGCTAAAGACAATGATAAATGAAAGGCTGTTTGCTTTGATCTGCATTTCCAATTTACAATTTCCATGATATGTTCCATTAATTTTGCAGATAACAGTGACTGGGGAGAAGTGCACAGAACACTGATACAGATTAGAAAAGCGGCTATGAATAGTTAAAAAAATAAACTGAGGGTGTTGATGCAGTCATTTTGCAACTACAGAACCTATTATTATTTCTAAATGACTATACAATGATTTTAGTACGTTATAGCATGGCTAATCCTAAGCAACTTTTCAATTGGTCTTCATTGTTTATTCTTTATAGTTTTTGAATTATTTGCTTTCTTCTGTCTTCTCTTTTCTGCTTTCAAATGGTGTGTTTGCTTCAGAAAATCTTATCTCCTAGCGTATACATAGCTGCTGTGTAGTCATGAGGGAAGCCATTCATAGCTGAGAAGGGAGAAAAGGCACAAGATAAACAGCAGATAACAGATAAGCTCTGTAGTATACAATGGGATTCTTCAGAATTATGTGTCCAATGCTTGAATGGCTGGCCCTGTGGCTACACATAAACTATAGTGATTCTGAAGCAAACATACCAGTTTTGCTAGTGTACTGTTCTTTAAGAAGAACTTAACCCCCGATGTACAACAGCCCCCCTTGATCTGCCCCCATTAAATCTCCCAACCCGCACAGTGTATTAACTAGATTAGCACTTGCTCCTGTTTGGAATCCTGAGCTCAAATAACAGAGCAACTCAGTGGAGTCCCACAGCGCCATCCTCTGTCCATTTGTCTTTTTGCCAACATGGAGTATGCAGGCACATGCACAGTTGCAGTGGATTCCTGGCTATCCCCAGCTGTGCATGCTCCTGCAGGCTCCGTGGCAGTGTACAGACCTGAAGAGGATAGGAATAGACAGAAGATGGTGCAGAGGGACTCCATGGCACTGCTTTTTGAGCTCAGGATTCCAAATAGGAGAGCTCAGGCCCGGATTTGTGGAGAGGCCACCTAGACCTGGGCCTAAGGTGGCAGGATTTTAGGGGGCAGCATGCTGCCCAACCACACCCACATTGGTTCAGAAATTTAAATTTCCTGTGTGCCAATTCCCATTGCTCCATCCCAATGATGAAAATTTGAGCAAATAAAAGGAAGGGGCGACAAACAACATCGGCCTAGGGGCACCCGATATGGAAATCCGGCCCTAGGAGTTCTAATCTAGGTAATACACTGTGCAGATTGTGAAAGAATAAAAGAAAGACAGCAAGCAGCCGGCAAATATGTAGAGACTGAGAAAGCACAGTAGGGTTGAGTAGAGCAAAGATTTACTGAGAAATAATGTTATTATCTATTCAAATATACAACTAAAAACTCTGAATGACAATTTCTGTGTGTGCTGCTTTGTGGAAGAAAAATGTGTCTTTTGCAACAAACTATGAATACAAAAATACAGAATACAAAATCTGTGCAGTTCCCAACGGCAAGCGGTGTTGTATAGTTACTTCATGTCAGATGTATTTTATTGTCTCTCCAAATACACAGACACAAGCTAAGACATACAGTACCAGTTCCAAATGGAATTGGGGTCCCTACTTAAGGGTATTTCTAAAAAGTACTTGTGAGACTCTTAGTGCTGCTGTAACTGTTTCATCATAACTTGAGTTCACTGAAAAAAGTGTGACACATTTTAAATTTGTTTGTTGAACTGTCTCCTCAGTTAGCACAGAAGGTCAGAATAAATACTAAATAATATATTTCTTCATAAAATTATCTGTGCGCTTGCCACATTTTGAATGCTGGCCTCTAATATTTTATGCATTTATATGATAACCTCTCTTCAGAATCCACATCCCCTGTAGAAAACAGAATGGTACAAAGTTAACAAACCTGCTGGAGTAGAGATACAGCACATGAGGAAACATATGTATGAAGCTCAATAAGGGGCCTTTGAGTCTCAAACGTGTGCAACATATTCAATTATATCAGTCTCTTCCCCATACTATCTTAATTCTAACCTATAACACCATAGCAGTATATATTAGGCTCAAGGCTTAGCATTTCAAAAGAGGAGTTAAACAAGCTGTCTCTTTCTACCATAGCATAACTAGGACATGCATGATTACATCATACTAAGCACAAAAAAATGGAATAAACAAGGTTGGTAAAATTGGACACATATTTCAAAGTTAGTTGACAAGGAACCCAAGGTAAGTATCCCGCTGGTAAGTATCTTTCAGTGAGCAAGCTCACCCCTGATGATACTGTTGTTCACCGACGCCCTCTTGGGGCCCCGGACTTTGTGCTGCAGAATCAATCAGGGAACCTGAATACATGGTACACAATGGTACCAATAGTACAGACAATTATAAGGCGTAGAGCTAAGTCAGGCAGGGCAAGGTTCGGGAAAGGTGGCAAGGATCAGTGTCGGTAGGCAGGCTGGAGCCAAAACCAGAATTAGTGGACAACAGTAGGGTTTATCAGAGTCAAAGGCAGGTAGGAGCAAAAACCAGGATAACAATACGTATGAAGCTTGAACAGGAACTGAGTAAACAGAAGCCAGAAGTGGGTTACACATATTATGAGGAGTGATGAGGGATGTGCCAGTTGGAAGATATGTTTTATAAATATATCTGTATATAAGCAAATAAATCATGGCAGCATTCAGGGACAGCGAGAAGAAGGCTTATTAAGATAAAAATGAAGCTAGATGAAATACAGTTGTTTTGCAATTGCCTCTCTGACACATCACTGCTTTACTATTTCAAAATATTATCTACAAAGTTATCAATGTCTATGAAAGTCATAGGGTACTTAATATTCATAAAAATCTCTGTTAGTAATTAAAAACTATGTTGATAAAAAAAATACAGACGAAGGGCATAAAAAAGCACACTTTAATACTTCAGAAATAGGTGATACAAAATAAACGAATATCTTGATATTTCATATACCAAATAAAAAAGATGCGATCGTCAAGATAAAATGTAACTTTCTCTTGAGCCACTTCTCTGAACATTCGGCCAAATACAATTCACTAAATTTCTCCTTAGATATTTTCCTCAGCTTTGACCTTCCCTGGGCTCCCTTCCCGAAGGGAAATCACAGCCCCAGAGTCTATGAATACAGTAATGAATTCAATTGTCATCCTCTGATATCCGTGTACATTAGAAGAGTGATGGAAAGGCAAGAAGATGACTATAAGTATTACTGGGTATTGGCTTGTAACGCTGCTTCATCAGTCTTATTTCTTTCATGAAAACTTTTTCTTATGAATAGCTTCCGCTTTCACAGCAAGGCTTTTTGCACAGATGGTGAGAACTACAATTAGCACACCCACCACAAAAGTAACTATTGGCCACAGAAAGCAATGCATGAGAACACTTTCATCATGGGTTCTTCTTAGAAGCACATCTTCTGGCCTACAAGTGAAGAACAGAGCACATTCAACATTAAAAATGCATGTTATACAATAAAAATTTTAATTAAACAAATATATAATTTCAGGGGGCTTTGGCATGGCATAGCCACATACAGCCCAGTTTGGATATATTTTTTAGATAAGAGCTGGGATAAAATGATATTTAAAGTGACAGTAACATAAAAACAAATTAAACATCAGTCTGTTCCAGTTGGTCTGTTCAAGAGCCTGGGCCTTGAATATGTATCATCTAAAGGTCACTCAAAATATATATACACTGAGCGGATTGTGTTCTCAACTAATTTAAAGTTTCTAATAAATGTAAATTAGGAATTTAAAATAAACTATTTTACAAACTGTAGACAGCAATATTTAATACTGTTCAATCATCGAGCTGTCTGATTTTCACACTTAATACTTAGGGGTATCTCCACGGAAGAACTTTTACATTTTTCAGCATAACCTAAAGTTTCTAAATCTGCCTGAATGTTCTTGTAACTGCCAGTCTATAACACAATATACCATTCAAATAAATCTAGAGTTTGGTAGGATCCCAGCTAAATCATGTACGAACTGTCAAAAATGGAAGCAAACAATCAGATTACATTTCCCTTTAAGTGAATAAAAGCAACTATAACTGATTTAAAATTGAAGAAAATGTGCATTACACGTCACAAATAAATTTTTGATACAGTGTTCATTTAAATAATTTAATATTAAAGAATTAAATGATAAGAATCATAATACAGACTTCTGGGTTCTCTGTTAGAAAACCCTACTTTATTTTTAGCCAAACAGCTCTACACTCTGAATTGAGCATTTTAATGAACAATGCATGCAGAATTCCCTTTCAAGTCATATATTCTGTGTATGTTTTATCCTGCTTTTTCATACAAATTGAGCTGGCTTGTCATGCACAATGTGCCAGAATATTGGAATATAATAACTCATTGGTAGCTATGGCAACCTGTCAGCAAGCAGCACACTGTTTGTTGTTGTTATGTAATCCTACATTTCCCATGCTACAGTTATGGTAGCAAAAAACATGAAAGTCATGAAATTCCTTTGTTACTAGCTGGCATTTCAGAAGCAAATGTCAACAATATTTTTTTCCTAGTTTATATCCCTTTTATTTCCAGTTCTTTTTTATCTTGACATTCACAGAAAAATTTACAGAAACATGGATTGTTGTCAAGTACTGTGGTGGAACTGACGTGGGCCCCTTTTCCCCAGGTGAAATTGTGGGTGAACTGCAACATGCTAAAAGAAAACAAGAAAAAAAAATCCTGACAGGTAATCCACAATTTTGCATGCGCTGCAAGTCAACCATGGGCCATCCTACATAGGGGCCCGCTGTTGTCACGCCACTGATCAAGCATGTATATAGTCATTGAAACCACAAATAACTATCCATGAAGAAAAGCAAAACCACAGTGAGGTGTGTCTGGCATTAGCCTAAGAGTGGGTCAGTGCAAAAAGATGTAATATACAATAATGGATAAAATGGCATTTATAATGGATAAAATGGCATTTATAATGGATAAAATTAATTACTGCAGTTCATTGAACTGATGGATCCATAAGTCTAATATTTCTGATTATACTAAACATCTACCAATTGAATATGGTACTATTTTGCTTTCTTTGAAAACCCTACGTAGTCAAGGCAATATCGGACAGTGGATTAAATGTTTTATTTTGTTATGAAACTCAGGGCTGCAAGATGCAAAGGTGAGAAGATTGTGTGTTGTTTAGATACTTGCATCAGTGATGATTAGGGTTGTCACCTTTTGCCTGGGTTCTTACTGGGCAATGACATAAGGAGTAGGGGCAGGACCTAGAGGGGGAAGATTAGTGATGTAAAGGGGGCAGAGCTGCGACATGCAGATGGTGGGATGCCTGTGGCATAGTAGGCTAACCAGGGTGAATCGGTAGGAGACAGGGTTAAATAGGTGATGGGCATGATAGAGGGGGAGCAGAAGGGGGGATTGATGCAGATAAGAAGTGAGCAAGAGGCTGAAGGCTAGGGATTACAATGTTGCACTGCCATTATACAGAATTACCTATTAGTACAATCTGCACTAATGCAGAATGCATGTAATCACAATAAAATGAACACTACCTTTTCACTGCAGACGGCAGCATTAATTGCTATGAAATGACTAAAAGAACATAGCATAGTTAAAGCAAATTAGCATGTGAATACATCATTATAAAAACACACTAAATTTCCTATACTTTGTGAATACCTAATGCAACCCTCTAGAAACACATTCAGTGCAAACAATGAGAGTAGAGCAGATGTGTCAATAAAGACATGATTATATCTTAATTATTAGCACTTGTCCTAAAACAATGAAATAAAAAATGACATGTGCCTTCTGGACAAGACAAATTCATTAGGTGGCAATATTCTTGCAACTACAATCTTAACTAGGCTTAACCAGGCAATCTAGGACTTGCTCTCAATGGCTGGCTATGCTGGGGCCAGTCAATATGTAGGTAGGGGATATTGGGATTTGTAGCTCCAAAAAGTACAGCAACATACAATTTACTTCCCAGGAATCCTGCTTAAGGCAGGCCCAAAGCACAAGGCATAATCTCTGCCATAGTTTTCAATGTGGCTGTGCATCCTGCAATTACTTGAAAGAATTACTAACTACTTCTAGTGGCAATTCTCCTGTTAGTGGTGCGATTGTAAGTCAGAAAGAGCATTCCCCCAAACTGGAGAGGCTACACATGTTACCTTCCTTTGGATCAACTAGCAGTTAGAGGTGTTGATTTGTGTCAACCTCATCTACAGTACTATGTTACTATGTTCAGAATGAAAACTTAACCAGATAAAATGATAACATAATAAATGACCTATTGACACATACCAGTAAATATTGCACTTTTACATTTTGTCACCATTTTGTGACTTTATGTATGACTGACTGATCACCTGACAGGAAACATGCATAACTGTTTGAAACTAAATGAAGCATGAAGAAGTGTGGGAGTAGAGAAAATAGAGCTCTGTCCATTCATTGACTGATGTAACTTAGCAAGTATGTGTGTGCTTGGTTTGTTTGCCTCATATAAACTAGAGGTATGGTTTATAGTAACATAGTAACATACAAAACTGTACGGCATATTCTAGATGTGGCCTTACAATTGCTCTATAAAGTGGAAGAATGACCCCCTCCTCCCGTGATTCTATGCCCCTTTAAATACAGCTCAAGACCTTATTGGCCCTTGATGCTGATGACTGGCATTGCTTGCTACAGCCAAGTTTATCATCTACAAGGACTCCAAGGTCCTTTTCCATAATGGATTTGCGTAGTGCAGTCCCATTAAGGGTATAAGTGGCTTGAATATTTTTACATCCCAGGTGGATGACTTTACATTTATCAACATTGAATCTCATTTGCCACTTAGCTGCCCAGATTGCCAGTTTGTCAAGATCCTGTTGCAAGGATGCCACATCATGGATGGAATTAATTGGGCTGGATAGTTTTGTGTCATCTGCAAACACAGATACATTACTTACAACACCCTCCCCTTAGTCATTAATGAACAAGTTAAATAAAAGTGGACCCAATACCGAGCCCTGAGGGACCCCACTAAGAACCTTACTCCAAGTAGAAAACATAACATTAACAACCACCCTCTGTACCCGATCCTGTAGCCAGTTTCCTAGCCATGTGCAAACGACTTCATTAAGAGTTATTTCAGAAAGCAGTCGCTTGTGGGGCACGGAATCAAACGATTTGGCAAAATCCAAATAGATCACATCTACTGCCCCCCCCACTGTCCAGCATCTTACTTACCTCATCATAAAAAGCAATCACATTTGTCTGGCATGACCTATCCTTCATAAAGCCATGCTGATTGCTGCTCATAATGCCATTCACTAGGACTAAATTTTGAATGTGATCCCTTAACAAGCTTTCAAATAATTTGCCCACCACAGATGTCAAACTTACTGGCCTATAATTGCCAGGCTGAGATCGTAATCCCTTTTTAAATATTGGGATGACATCAGCTTTCCTCCAATCAATAGGCACCATACCAGATGGAAGCGCTTAAAGGACCAGTAACATAAATTGTTTTTTAAATTCATTAGTATACAACGAAAGAAAACACAAAGACAAATTAAACTTTGAGAAGATTCTTCATGCCACACTCAATATCTCCTCCCTGGCTGTCTCCTATAAGGAATAAAAATTGATTCCTTATAATAAAAATCAAGCGCCGAACAATGGATCAACGCCCTTTTGCCTTTTCTTTCGCACAATAAAGTCCCTGTATCTCCAGCAGATAGAAAATACAGTTGTGCAGTCATTAATAACAGTTCATTTCAGGGCCATGAAAGCACAATGGCAAAGCAACAAAATGAAAGTCACAGGCCGATGGGCTCTTTGACACCCTCTTTCATGATATTACAGGGCTACAGTTATTATTTCCTAATGTTCTAAGGCAAATATTTAACTCTTTTACAGGTAGTGTATTATTAAGTACTGCACTTCTGTGGCATGCAGCTTTTTTCAAATAGCATGCAGTGCATGGATGTACCCCTTAGAATTATAGAAGTTACATATGCATAAAATAAACTCTATTTAAAGTTATAGGTATACAAGTTATATACAAGTATATTATAGTTATACAGGTATGGGATCCGTTATCCAGAAAGCCCTGAATTACTTAAAGGCCGTCTCCAATAGACTCCACATTATTATACATTGTACTTGTATGTGGGTTTATTTAATGTGTATTACATTATTTACTAGTGAACTTAATATATCAAGATCCAAATTACGGAAAGAACCTTTATCCGAAAATCCCCATCTCCCAAGAATTCTGAATAAAAGGTCCCATACCTGTATTATATTATGTTATTATGGAAGGCCACATTTGGCATTCTAGTAAGGCAGCACTCGAATATGTGCAATTACTCACTAATATAAATTAGTAATATAGATGGCTCAATAATTCTTTACAGTAGTTAGCTTTAGAAGTGGACCATCTGAGCTGAAATACCCACCCTCAAGATAAAGGAAGCCTTCTGTGCACTACCTGCCACCAACACTGATGAATCTAGAGTCCAACATACAGGCGACTAAGACACCATTGCTGACAACTCTTTGACTTGTGCCCCATCCTTACACTCCAGTTGTTCAAAGGTTAATTGTAAGGCTGCTGCATTCGCTTACTCACTCCTTCTGCTTCTCTAACCCACTTGCTCCCCCTTCAGCAATTTACTTTGGATCTTGGCAACTGACCATGCTCAGTTTTTCTCAGATTACTCAGATTACTAAACATGCCCTCCAGACTAAAGGTGACCATAGACTTCAATATTTTTTAAAGATATCGTCTAGTTCAGGGGTCCCCAACCTTTTTTGCTCGTGAGCCACATTTAAATTTAAAAAAAGAGTTGGAGAGCAACACAAGCATGAAAAAGTCCATGGGGATGTCAAATAAGAGCTCTGATTGGCTTTTTGGTAGCCCCTATATGGACTGGCAGCCTACAGGAGAGAATGTTTGGCAGGAAATCTGTTTTTTATGCAACCAAAACTTGCCTCTAAGCCATTAATTAAAAAATAAACACCTGCTTTGAGGCCACTGGGAGCAACATCCAAGGGGTAGGAGAGCAACATGTTGCTCGTAAGCTACTGGTTGGGGATCACTGATCTAGTTGAAGCTGTGGAGACTGTGGGTAGCTGCCTGCTTTGCCCTGTAAACAATTGGCGAATGGATAATTTTCACTGTGAACAATGTAAATGTTCGAACCTGACAGATCTTTTATCTGGCCGATGGGGGAGTAGCACCAGGCTTTGGTGGAAAGATAATTAGTTCGGTTTTTGTTAGATCAAGATTGAGGTGGCACTGGTTCATTGTTAGGAGGCAGTTAGAGATTTGAGCCTAGGTTTCAGATGTTAATTAAGGGATAAATAAATATATTTGGGTATCACCAGAATACAGATGATAATTAAAGCCAAGTGAGCAAATTAGATCTCCCAAAGACGTAGTGTACCGGGATAACAACAACAGAGCTAGTACAGAGCCTTGTAGCATGCCTACATTGAGGGGAACTGGATATGAGGTTTTGTTAGCATAGGAGACCTGCTTAGGAATACCAATCAAATATAGAATTTGCATCAGGAGAGAGTGGTCAACCTTATCCAAGGAGGATAAGGATAAAGAAGTGACTTTTAGCTTTAGGGATATGAAGGTCAGTTGTGACTTTGCAAAAGGCAGTCTCAGGAGAGAGTGCAGGCCCGGAAACCAGAATGTAGAGGGTCCAACAAGTTATAGGCATGTAGAAAAGAAGTAAAACAAGAGAAAACAATACATGGTGGAAATTTGACAGACATAACAGGTCAACCATGGATTTTTTAAGAAAAGGCTTTCCACAGACCTGTTTTAACAAAGAGGGGAAGGTTCCAGCAACCAGAGAAGAATTGAAGATGTAAGTAAGTGCTGGAGCAAGCTCACCACCACAGTGTTTATGCCTAGAAAAGGCTTAAAAACACATAAGGATCCTACTGAAATCTGCCCAGCAGCTGGCCAATGTATGAATGAGTCAAGTTACATCTTTTTATTTGAGTCAAATACACAAAACAGCAAAGAAAAGGTCAAGCCTTTTGTATTTCAGAGGAAAGAGAGCTGTGGTAGGGAGAGCTTGTTCTATGCATGTAAATCCAAGCAGAGTGAAAGGCAAACAATAAAGAGAATGACTGAAAGAAACACTGATGCATATGATTAGTGATGGGTGAATAAATTCACCAGGCATGGATTTGCAGTGAATTTACGTGTATACATTTGCGCAACTGCACTGAAAATTAGCCTGCACAAAATCCGGCACGAAAAAAACATTGACGTGTGTCAAAATTGTCGTGCGCATAAAAATTGTCACTCATCAAAGTTATTCGGACGTCCATTGACTTCAACATGTTTTGATAATTATTTTGACTCCCATTGACTTCAACATGTTTTGCTAATTTTTCGCCACAGATTAGCCCATCACTAATTATGATATGGGGATAAGTTGGACAAACAGGATATTTTCCTAAAAACACAGTCTTTAGTTAGTTCAAGCTCCAGTCTATTATCTGTTTACTTAGTATGATTACCAACCAGAAAATTGCAAAAAAAAAAAACAAATGGGGAAGACGCTGAGCTAAGTGCTTGATTATTAAAAACACCAATAAATAAAATATGAATATTAGTTATTCTCAAAATATTCTTTTTTTTCATATCATATTAAATTAATCTTGGGGAACAACCCCAAGTGACTTTAATATAAAGGGATAATTGACAATGTAAGCACTAATTCTAAATGTCTAATTGTTATTAGACATGATCTAAAGTAATATAAATTATTTCAATAGCACATATAACCTGAAGATATGTAAATGATTAAGATTTTCATACAGCTTCATCACTTGCCCCAGAGGATTTTTAAATTAGTACTTTTAAATGCCACAGTCAATTTTGAGCAATAAAATGAGTTTATTCAGATGCGGGCTTCCATCTTTATTTTTTGGTTTGGGCTTGCTGTGTAATTTACTTGTTTAATTGGAAACTTGGCAGGCGCGGCACACACACAGGAGATTTAGCAGTAAAGAAATTGTTCATACACCATAGGGGTCTCTTCATCAGCAGAATCAAAGCCCTGGAAATGCTGGACATGGCAGATCTGACTGGCGTTTTGTAAAAATCAGTTTTTTTTACCCAGATATTCAAGAACATTCACTGGCAGTTTCTACATGTATGTAAACCACACCTTCATTTTCACGTACACGTATATTTGCCACATAGTCCAATCTATGTGACAACTTAGTCAATATATATATCTTTAAATACTACATCCCCGGCCTCAACACTGGGCAAATATGCGAAAGAACAGTACGTCAGCATCCAGTAGAATATTTGTTTCCATTTATAATTGTGTTACTGGCAATCTACAAATTTATCAAGTATGACTAAATTAGACTTTGAGCCGTTTTAAAAAAACATTTATTTTTGTTCTTGGGCATAAAAATATGGGAGTTTAAAGGAAAATATGCTCCTTTTAGAATTAGCTTGTATAGTTGGGCTTATGATATGTAAAACAATCACCATGCGATCTGTGGAATCAGGTATATTTGTGGAAACAGAAAATATATTAATATATTTATATTTGGCTGTACAGATAGGTTTATATACTTTTTTACACAACTGAATGAGCTCATGTCAAAAGGGGAGGTTATATTTTTTTTCTATTTTTAAAATATTATAAATGTGATACATTATAACAGGTTTAAAAGATGTACTGGTATGTGTCATTCCTTATCAGATATGACTGATGAAGTGACAGCTGTTAACAGTTGAACACACTATATACATTATAACAATATAAAAAACATTGTAAAACATGGCAAAGCACTTTACAGGGCACAATTACAGTATTAATGTTTTTTTCTATATACACAAAAGCTAATGGCGGGGGAGGACTAAGCCCTATGATTAAAATCAATGCCCAGGTCGGGAGACCTTTATTTCAGGTTATGCATTTATGCCGGGAGGCTTTAGCATTTGATATTATGACCAGAGGTAAATAGTTAGGGACCGCCATATGGGTTTTACCTTGACGAGGTATGGTGGCTTGTTAATTTTATGATCATAATTTTGTAACTAAAAACCCTGTTTTTGTAAATAAATTCATATGCATAGATTACTTATGTGACAGGGGGCCACGGAATGTGCATTGATCAATTTTTTTTCTTTTTATCTATGTCTGTTATTATATATAATGCAGTAAAAAGATCATATTATTAGGAATAACTATCTTAACATCATTTTTTCAATTAGTTATATATAGCAACTGAACCTGGAAAAAACAAAACTTGGTTCTGTGAAAAGCAAACTCTGAATAACCTGTAAATATTTACTGGATAGTGTCTCAGGTATTAGATAAGTAGCGTTTAGAATATAATGCAACTTTTTTCACACTATTGCAGGTGTGGGTCAAATATTTTTTTGACCTGAACATCACTAGTGTATAGGCGATATTACCGTCAAAATCTAGTTCAGAATATATATTCACCCCAAATTTCTTGGGTGTATATGCTTTTTTGAGGTTGTTTCTTTTAAGCAGAAAACTTAATTTTGCTGAGTGCTGTGCTAATGATGTGGTGTTCATTAGGCTCACTGATAATAATTTGAGTTTGGTCAGAAGAACAGATTATTATTTAGGAAATGGATGTGTGAATAGAATAGAAGTGAAGTAGAAAACAGCCCAAGGAATGAAATAGTGTTCCTTCTGTGTAATGTTGATCAGTGATGTGCAGGAAGCTGAAAATCAATCAGGAAATTGTGATGTTAATTAGAGAACTGTCAAATGAATATTGCAGGGGAAGTGGAATGTCTTTTAGGGAAGCTATGCTGTTTCACTTTATTGCAGTGTTACTCTGTAAACTTAGGGTAATGGCACATGGGTGACATCCCTAATCAAAACTAACATCAAATTTCCAAACACAGATACTTTATTTGCCCCCTCCCTTGCATTATAGAATTCACACCTGACACCTGATAAAATGGGGGAGATCCCTGAAACGTTTTTTTGTATCAGCACAATAGAAAAAGTAATGTAGTGGAGAAATCTGTCAGTGAGTGTTTGTTACATTTGGATAAATGGTATTTAACTAATGGTATATGAACTAATATTCAGCATGTTATATCAGATTCCTACTGCTGCTCTGCAGCTTCTTCATTCTCTGGCTCCACACATCCATTCTGCAGGTACTCTAAGCACCACATATTATCAAGGACCTGATCAGTAAATAAAGAGGCTGCACTTGCAATGTAACTGCTTATAAATGTAGCTGACAATCTCAAATTTTAATGGGTCACGTAACTGAAAGTGCCAGATACTTTATGTGAAAGGACTGTTGCTAACAATATATATGTAATGTGACAGAAAGTTAATACATTTCAGATAAAGCTGCTTTCCTTTGGGAATGCTATATTTCTAGAAACAATACCATAGTCTCACCTAATATTTGTTGTTCCACAAAAGACAACTGGTTGTACCCGATGCCTCAATCAGCAGTGACTTTTTTGTTGTAGTTAGTTTGTCTATTACCTTAACCTAAAACCAGCTGCTTTTTCTTGACTTCTCCTATATGATTTCACTTAAAAACAGGCTTCTAATTTGCATTTGCCATTAATTCTCCTAATGCTGAAGGCTCCTTCCTAACTGAAGGTTCTAAACAATAAAATGCTGCTTTGTCCATATGGTAAATTTGGAATTCAGATAAACATCTTTCAGAAAATATGCCTAAATTATTGTTGGTATTATCAGATAAGGGAAGTTATGTGAGCCGGGGGAAGGGGGAAATATGTTGTTCAAAAGCCAATAAAACTGTACTCTTATGAGGGGTGTTATTACAGACGAAGCAAACCCTGTGTCAGGATCAGCCCGGGACTTGAACTCTAAATCCTGGTTTTGGACAGTGGTGCACTTACCAGGTGAGCCACTGGAGGCTCTTGGGGGCTGGTTCTGACGTCTTCATTTATTCTTGTTTTCCATATATGCCTGGTTTCAGTTGCCTTTATAAACCACGCCCTGAGCTTTGCTCAGGGCTGAGTCATTATATTGTATTCTGTGTTCCTGAATGACCTGCCAACCCTGTTTCCTGTTCCTTGTTCCTGAGAAATCTCTTGTTTCAGTATTTTTTGTTCAAGCATTCCTTGCCCTCCTGATTTTCTGGTAAAGACTTTATTTTTGACCTTGCACCTGAATTTACCTGTCCCTGTGTTTTATTCAGTTATCATTAAACCTTCCAAGTCACCATGCCTGCTCCAAATGTTTATGGCTTTTTCCCTGGGCTTCCACCACACCCACTATCAAGTGTGGGTATAACTCCCATCACAGCGGTTCCCCGCTGTGATCATTACAGAATGACTCAGCCCTGAGCAAAGCTCAGGGCGTGGTTTATAAAGGCAACCGATTAGACAACAGAGAACACATGAGGGTAATGAGGAGGTAGGAGAACAGGGAGGAGAAACTGAAACCAGGCATATATGGAAAACAAGAATAAATGAAGACGTCAGAACAAGCCCCCAAGAGCCTCCAGTGGCTCACCTGGTAAGTGCACCACTGTCCAGAACCAGGATTTAGAGTTCAAGTCCTGGGCTGATCCTGACACCCTGTGAGTGCTGGGAGACCCAGGTGATTGTAGTCTACACTTATAAATTCAGCTACAAACAGAAAATCTGTTTCTCTTTATCACTTTAATATGGTACCACAACTGACACTTGAGAACCAAACATCTTACATTTATACAGTAGTTACACAGTGCTAACAAAAGACCACCAAGATCAGCATACCTTTTCATATGGCTTAAAGGAATTGTTCAGTATAAAAGTAAAAACTGGGTAAATAGATAGGCTGTGCAAAATATAATTTTTTTTTAATATAGTTAGTTAGGCAAAAATGTAATGTATAAAGGCTGGAGTGAGTGTAAGTCTAACCTAATAGAACAGAACACTACTTCTTGCTTTTCAGCTCTCTTTTGTTTACACTGACTGGTTACCCTGGTTACCAGGCAGAAACCAATCAGTGACTTGAGGGAGGGCCGCATGGGACATAATTGTTGCTTTTGAATCTGAGCTGAATGCTGAGGATCAATTGCAAACTCACTGAACAGTTATGTCTCATGTGGCCCCCCTTCAAGTCGCTGACTAACTCAGAGTTAGAGAGCTGAAAAGCAGGAAGTTGTGTTGTATTCTGTTATGTTAGACATCCAGTCACTCCAGCCTTTATACATTACATTTTTGGCTAACTAACTATATTAGAAACATTTTTTATTTTGCACAGCCTATCTATTTACCTAGCTTTTATTTTTACCCTGAACTGTTCCTTTAAGAGAATTATAAACACAATATGGCCGATTTTCAAACTAAACAAAGTAAATGAATGAAAGGAAAAAAGATTTATCTCCATTTCATTAGATTTGGTCTTTTGTCTTGGTATAGACATCACTGGTGTGACTGTAGAGAAAGCAGACCCTGTTGGTCGCAGGGGGGGGGGGCTGAGGAAAAGGGGGACCCGTACTGTACTGTCTGTTTCCCCACCAATTACTTTTCCCTTAAATTGACACGCTTGGGTCTCAACGAGCACGCAAGCACATGAGTGGCAGGGGGTGTGTGCATGGTAGTCCCTATGTTCCGGGCCCTCCAAATATTTTTCAGTGGGGGGGCCCAGTGTGCTGTTGTTACACCCCTGGATGTCATTCTTAAAGGTTGAGTTCACCTTATAAGCTAAACAAGCACCACAAAGCAATTCTCTTCCTACTTCTTCGATTTTGAAATTTCCCGGGAGAGATGCATGCACAGTTGAACAAAATAAAGTTAAAGTTCAGCTTCTCACTCTACTGTGCATGCACAGCCACAAGAAGACTGAAGAAGCAGAGAATCACTCTGTGGTGCTCGCTGGAAGAACCCGGGCCGGTGCAGTTTTCTGCTGAAAGGAGCACTGGCCCAGGGTGTCAGGTGACTAAATATAATCATTTGGGGTAGCCCAACTTAAGAGCAGGCGTGTTGTTATTCGTCCACATTCCTCTTTTAACAAAGAAAAACTAGTTCTCACATATAGTAATGCTGGCCATAGACCTAACAATTACGATCAGAAAAGATCTTTCCAAGAAAGATCGTTCGTTTCAGCACACACGTATAGAGCTGAATCGTCAGATATACAGGTAGAAACAATAGAATTCTACCTGTATCTGACGATTCAGCACTAACAATGGCCGATGTTAAGGGTGCCTTCAAAGGCATCCAATGAAAATTTTCTGTCCAGCCCGATCATCTAAATCTTCTAATGATATTGGTCGACTCATTTCCCACCATATACGCACAGAATATCATACGAAAATTAGTTTCATACAATATTATCTGGGCTTCTATGGCCACCTTAAGTATAACAGTACTCAATCTAGCAAAACATGAAGATTAAAGCACAGAGACCAAATGTCCAGTTCCTTGAACATAAGCAGCTAATAGTTTAGAGTAACAACTAAAACAGGCTTAGCGTTGACCAATCATCCACTGGGTTAAAGCTCTGAATCTTCTGACATTTTGCTGGTGCAATTCAACATCTTCTCCCAGAAGACAATTTTAAAAGACTACAGTTTGAAAGCTGATAACCAGCACATTTACCAGGAATTCTATTTTCATGCTTCTCAATGTTGTGTGAATACTGAAGATACAATTAATCTTTATTGAAAGCAAAAAAATCCCTATTGGGTTAATTTAAGGTTTAAATAATATTTAAATAATCTCATGGATGGTTAGCTGTCAGACTTCGAATCTAAACCAGCTGGTAAAGAATAAGAGAAATATAAGCTCTGTTGGTTATGTGGTTAGAACAGCAAAGCACTGTTCTTCAAAATCATAATAAACAGTGTAGAAACTGCCAAGAAGAAAGTCAATTAAATTAAATGTAAAATCGTTCCTTTAGGACAAGAGAGTCCATACGTTACTAATGTGGGGTCTACTTTTAGGGATGTTGTCCCATTATGATCTACATCTATAATATCACTGTTAGCATTGTGTTCCATGGAAAAAACTACTTAAATGTTATATTGATTTATAAGAGAATTTCTATTTCTATTTAAAAAACAACTATTTCTTATGTAAACTTAATGTACTAAATATCTGAATGAAAAGAATAAAACCGAAGGGTAATGTAGTCAAGTTGTTTGTTGACAGTGTCCTAAGATGTACTGATCACCAACTAAAGGTCTACCTTTTGGACTCCCCTGCTTTAGGATAAGGAGTCAAAACTGCCCCATCTGAAAATATGAATATCCTTTCTTATTGTGGTCATTCTGAAAGTTTCAAGGCCACTTTCCCTGCCATTCTATGTACAGAGTATTTATTTTACCTTCTGTGCTTATTAAAATAGCAAGTAAAGGTTTGGAATCCAATTTCGTTATTCCAGTATTCTTGCCAGCTGAGAACGTTTTCAGAGTTCTTCTGGTTTTCTCTCTCACAGGGCGGAATATAGGAACACTGTTGAGATGGATTTCAGAAAACATTTAATTAGTTCTTTGAGCTACAACAGGCACATCAAGTTCCCTTCCTTTAAAGAAATATTAATCACAGCCTAGTATTGAATTCTTATAAACCACAAAGAGATTGGACAATCTACACCTACATTTCTGCTGCACAGGTATTTTGTTTTTCAGGCAGATATAAGGGAATCCGTGCCAATTTAATCTGGTGTTGAGAGCCTAGTGACAATTCTTTCACAAAGAAGTAAATTATTTCAAAAATCAATATGTTTGTGACAGCAGCAAGAGTAAGAGATGGAGGAGAGAGATTCAAGAATATGGAGGAAGCGACAGTATAAGGAGGAGAAACAGCAGATTAGAATTAAAGAATAAGACCCCATGGCGGATACTGGAAGGTGTGACCCCAAACAGGGGCTCAAATTAGGGGCATCCCACTAAAATCAGCAGCTTAAAAGGGATCTATAACAAAAATGATAATTTAATACAAGCTTTATCTCACCGAAATAAGACATTTCCTAAATATAATCAATTACTGATTAAGAAACAATCAAGTTACTCTTCATTATCTCACTCTCTCAATGTTCTCTTCCTGCAGATGTCTGGGTCAGATTTTGATTAACAGGTAGCTCTAATAAATCTTTTGGGGGGCTCCCTTTTTTAGCAGATGTTTTTAGAGATAACTGATATAACTCCAAAAACTCAAAAACTAACAAAACAACAGACTCTGGCAAACATTCTGTATGCACCAAGACAGAATTTCCATCAGAGCTGGTTATTTTAAAAGAGTGAGCTCTAATTCATCTTCTAGGCAAAGGGTATAACCCCACCCCAAAGGATGTATTAGACCTGTTAATCAAAAACTGACCCCACCTACTGCATGAAGAGAGAATGACGAGTGGGCAATGATGTTCCTATCAAGTACAAGGTACTGCTTTATTATTACAGAGAAATCTTTTTTATTTATTTTTTTTATTTTAAATGTGGATTATTTGATTATAATGGAGTTTTATATCTTCTGTAACACCGTTAGAGACAGCCAACTGATTGGAGAAAACTGTCTCAACTACAGGTATGGGACCTGTTATCCAGAATGCTTGAGAACTGGGGTTTTCTAGATAACATATCTATTTGTAATTTGGATCTTCATACGTTAAGTCTACTAGAAAATCATATAAACATTATAAAATATTATATAAACGGGTTTTACTTCCAATGAGGATTAATTATATCTTAGTTGGGATCAAGTACAAGGTACTGCTTTATTATTACAGAGAATTATTTTTTAAAAATGTGGATTATTTGATTATCATGGAGTTTATGGGAGATGACCTTTCTATTAATTAGAGCTTTCTGGATAAAAGGTTTCTGGATAATGATCCCATACCTGTATTATGGTTATGAGGTGGGTTTGAGAGGAAGGAGCATAGGAAACATAAAGATAATGAACAGAAAAAGCAGGACAATGCAGCGAGAGAGACATGGGCAGCATGCTAATTAGATATACTTGTCTGCTTGTACTTATTTATATAAATGTGACTACAGAGGGGTGTTTCAATATCATTTTACAAGTAATGTAAACATTGCATTGCCAGAAGTTACAAAATTGATGCATTGTGCATCTTTGACTTTCAACTGGCAAGCTGATGTGTCCACCTAACATGACATGGGTATGTACTCGATTTGCAGTTTTAATTTTTTTAGTTATCACTGTGGTGCTTTTCCTTGTGCACTCCAATACTCTATATGGGATTTCCATGGGAAGCCCAAAGTGACACATCAGAATACTATTGCAATCATAAGTATGATATGTACAGTACAGCCTAACTGTAGCACCAACTAGCTACACTACAGAGATTCTACAAGTTGGTTCAGAGTACAATGGTGTAAAAGAATAGTGTTAACAAGAGGCACCACAAAATATGCCACCAAACTACTATATATATTTAAGTAAATATTGCCCTTTTACATCCCTTTCCTTGAACTACAATTTCGTGATGGTCTGTGTGCTGCCTCAGAGATCACCTGACCAGAAATATTTCAACTCTAACTGTAACAGGAAGAAGTGTGGAAGCGAACGACAGAACTCTATCTGTTAAATAGCTACCTTGTATGGTCTGTTTCTTTTTTTGTGTGCACTGTGAATCTTAGGATTGCAGGAGGCGGCCCTTGTTTATTAAAATGTTTTCTATCTAGGATTACCCAATGGCACGTACTTCTAAAAAAGTGTATTATTATGAAAATACGTAGGAGTTGGGTATTGGGGAGCACCTCCCATAAAACACAGGAGATGGTGTGCAGGGTCAAATAGTTAAATATGTATCAAGAGGAGAAATGACCCATATAACTGCACCCTCCCATCCATAAACTCCAAAGCTAATATGAGGTGATTAAATTAAAACATAACCTTTAATATGACATTAAAACCAATGTCCCGTATGCATCATTAAAATACCAGTTAGCGGCAGAAGACTGATTGGCCAGGCAATAGGTGGGTTCAGGAGTTTATGTACTATAGTAATCGACTAATAGTCAAAATAAGTATGTGGCATATTAAATACCCCCGTGGTAGGGTGTGATAGCCAACAAAGTAACCCAGAGGATACCCGTCACAATGCCAACCCCTTAGATGTGCCTGAGGCACACTGCACTCCACTGTACATTGTTACGATAACGGCCTTAGGTCACCATTACCTACTACATAAGTGTGCTCAGCTTTTCACTGTTTGGGAGGGATCTCGAAGTGGGTGAAGGGGTTGGCATTGTGACGGGTATCCTCTGGATGCCACATACTTATTTTGACTATTAGTCGATTACTACAGTACATAAACTCCTGAACCCACCTATTGCCTGGCCAATTAGTCTCCTGGAGCTAACTGGTATTTTAATGATGTATACGGGACATTGGTTTTAATGTCATATTAAAGGTTATGTTTTCATTTAATCGCCTCATATGAGCTTCAGAGCTTATGGATGGGAGGGTGCAGTTATATGGGTCAGTTCTTTCTTTTCTCCTCTTGATACTTATTATGAAAATGGTTTATTTAAATGAAGCAGGGTTTTACATATGAGCTGAGTTAAGCAATATATTTTCATAGAGACCTACATTGTTCGGGGGGGGGGTTTAGTTTTTCTTTAAGGTATGAAGATCCAAATTAAAGAAAGATCTGTTATCTGTAAAACCCCAGGTCCCAAGCATTCTGGATAACAGGGTCCCATACAAACACAATTTTGTACCATTTACAATCTCAGCAAAAGTATGTGAAATTATTTTATCTCTTAATAATCCCTAACGAACTGATCAAACTATGCTGCAAATGAGTTCTAAATATAGATGAAAATAAGTATGTGTGAAATGTATAAAGGAGATATCTGTTGGAACATATGTTGAAACTTTGCCACCTAAGACTACATTTTTTTGGTTATCTTGTCAGTAATTCAAGCTATGTTTTTTTTTTAAAGAGTACAGTAGTATAGCACATATTATTATAGACAAAGATAAAATAGTTCTTATTTTTACTGACCAATGAAAATGCATGTGTCCTTATCTAGAGATGCACTGAACAGTGAGAAAGAAACCAGAGCCAGCACTCTCCCATAGACAAGAAATAGCAGGAGGTGTCTCTCATTATGCATTATTCCTTGTGTGATCTCAGAGGAGTGGAGAGACAGACCAACTGGGCACTGTTAGCTCTGAGGCAAGCTCAGAAGACTCTTGGCTACTTTATTGGTCTATGATGATATCACAGCAAAATAAGTGCAAAAAGGAAATGCAGAAGAAAATTAATGCATATCCTTTGCTATTGCAAAATAGTATTAATACACTGCACATGTTCGCAAAAGCTATTTGTTGGTAAACTTTGAGACAAAGTTGTTGTTTGCAAACACTTTTTACTCTAAGGTCCCTGTTCTAAAAAGCTTTACAACGAGGAGAGAGATAGAATCAAAATAAGGGAATATTGCACTGGTATTAAGTGGAATGATGGAATGAGGCTATGAGTGGAGAGATCCACCAAAAATTCTAAAGTAGGAGGTACATAGTTCTGCAAAGCACCCAGTGGAGACTATAATTATGGATGTGAGCAGCACTTGTAGCCATGGGCTGCAGTAAGTGATAGGAAATATAATATTGGGTAAATTGCATATGTATTTGTATTTGTTACACTCCATTAATTACTTTGGGCAAACAATCTGAGAGAGAAAACAGTAACTGAGGCTATGGGCAACCAGGCTGCTGGTTTTGTCTGCTGTCAATCTGCATATTTTGCAGGCAAAGAGAAGCAGATCTGCTCAGTGCCCCTGCTCCATTGATTTGAATCCTATCAGCCTGTGTGTGGTCACACAGCAGAGCTGAAGCTGAATATCGCTAGCTGACAGAAATATACTGACCTGTCCGACCAACTAAACAACCGATCGAACGAAAAATGGAGGGATTATTATTCTGAGACTACAAACAGTAGTGAAGTGAAGTTACAACTATATCTTTACGTCTATGGCCGGTGGCCAGTTTTCCCTTATAGTCTTTATTAAAGAAGGGAAATTAATATATATGAGCCAGTATGCATGTTAATTATGCTAAGTATAGTTTCAAGTAAGTATTTCTTAACCACTGAAACATCCTCATGTATATTGGAGATAATATCAGATAAGCAGGTAGTGGGAACATGCGGGTCAGATTGCGGGTTTTGGGGGTACAGGTCAGGCACGGGATTCAAAAAATGGACCCATGCAGGAATTTGTGCTGCATTTTGGGGGGTCAAATGAAGCATTACTTTGGCAAATGAACCTTTATTTGTCTAATTGTTTTGCTTGGTAAGTTGCAGCACATGTTACATTAAGTACATTGTTGTAATGACCTGCTAGTGTACCAAGGGCCCACTGGCGTTTTCCCAGTGGGCCCTGGCTTAGGTGGCCATTTGAGCTTTCTGGGGCACAGAGGATGAAATCAAACTTTCTATCTTTGCCAGGTTTTATATTCTTAGCTGTAAACAGCAAGGGGAATAAGGTTTTGCCTGCACAGTGACTGTTCTATTCTCTGCAGTCTGTCTGTATTCACTGTATTGCATTGTGGTCTTACACAGCTTGAACTAGCAATAATCTAACAAACACTGTGTGCCGTGTTCAACGTCTCACAAAGAATTAGTCCTGAATGGGGCTTTTTGTCTCAAATATTTCCCATAAATTTCAGTAAATTGGCATCAGGCTGGCATATTGTCTTTAAGAAGATGTGGTTTTAGGGTCAGTGATGTAATTATAGAGGAAATGGACCCTGTAGTCCCAAGGGGGCCTGGGTGCAGGTGGCCCTGATTCCTCTATGGTTGTAGAACTCCTCACTTGCTCTCATGTAAGAGCAAGCGGCCAGGAATTTGGCTGGGTACGGGTTACTGTGGGCACCATGTACTAAGAGACTGGAATATGAATAGAAAAGGCCTGAATAGAAATATGAGTAATACAAAGTAGCAACAGCAATATATTTGTAGCCTTGCAGAGCATTTATTTATTAGATGCAGTCAGTGACCCCCATTTGCAAGCTTGAAAGAGCCAGAAGAAGAATGCAAGTAATTCAAGAACCATAAAAAAGAAAAAATGAAGGTCAATTGAAAAGTTGGTGAACCATCCATTTAAGTAACAGTCTTACAATAACTATAGATCTAACTCTCCTTGTACAGTAACTGGTGGGGTGGCAGGGACACCTTCAGATTATTATCTTTTGGAACAGCTTTAGGCGTCACCATGCAAGATGCAAAACTCAAATATTTAAAGACCTGGCAGCATCCAAATAGCAGAGGGCTCCTCCCAAACTGAAAGGTGCCTGTTTTAAACAGAAGAGTGAGCTCATACTGTAGGCTTAGCATTAGTCCTGGGATGTGGGAGACTGTGTGTGATACCTCCATTTAATATGTAAATATCAGAGGGTTAAACGTAACACCCAGTGCCTCCTTGCAAATATATAGCATGTCAAAGGGAAGAGCTGGAGTTGATTGCATGTACACAAAATTATGATATAGCAAGTATCACTGAGACTTGGATGATGTGACTGGGCATTCAATTTAAAAGTTTAAACCTAATTTAGGAGGCATTAAAAAAGTGTTGTACCAGTAAGTACCACCATATTCCACACCAGGGTATATGAGTATTTATAATGAACATGCAGAGTTTCAACTCAGCAAAAACCAGGACGAAAGTAAAGATGGCCTTGCCTAAAAGTTAATACAATCTACTAGGAAAAGTTCTCTATTGGATCTGGTAATAGCTATAATTAAACTGAATTCAATTCATTCTAGAATTTGTGCAGGGGAGCATTTAGGGAACAGTGATCATAAAATGGTCTCCTGTTCTCAGCCTGAAAGGACTAAGCCTGTTAGTTTGCCATCAATAATAGGAAAGCTTTTGAAAAGAGTAAAAAGTTATAAAATTGATCTAAATGCCTTCTATGAGGAGGACAAACTTGGACCCTGGGCTGGCAGTGGATGTTATCTATTTAAAATGTTGCTAAAGCCATTGATACAGTATCACACAGAAGGTTACTAGTTAAATTAAAGGGGTGGTTCACCTTTACGTTAACTTTTAGTATGTTACAGAATAGGTGATTCTAAACAACTTTTCAATTGATCATTTTTATAGTTTTTGAATTATTTTCCTTTTCTCTTCTGACTCGTTCCACTTCTGTCACTGACCCCATCTTTTTATCACTTCTCTTTATATTTAGGCCTCTCCTATTCATGTTACAGTCTCTCATTCCAATCAGTGCATGGTTGCTAGGATAATGTGGACCCTAGCAACCAGATTGCAAAAATTGCAAACTGGAGAGCTGCTGATTAAAATGCTAAATTACTCAAAAACCACAAATAATAAAAAATGTAAACCAATTACAATTGGTCTAAGAATATCACTCTCTACATCATACTAAACTTTAATGTAAGGTGAACAACCCTTTTATACAATATTGGCCTGAACAGTATATCTTTTAATTAAACCAGCATTGTTAGTGCAGTATCGCTTAGCTCTGCTTTAGCTCTTTGCATTTTAACTTGTTTATGATGACCTTGAGGTAGGCATTTCAATTGTCCCTGATACTAAATTGTGTAAAATAATATGTTTCATGCAGAATTCTGCCACTTTGCAGAGCAATTTGACAACTGGACAGCAAACAGGCTGATAAGGTTCAATGTTGATAAATGCAAGTTTATCAATTCTGGTAGAAATAACATAAATGCAATATAAATGTTTTATATACAAAATTGTAGTGTGTTGGGGACATCCTTAATGGAGAAGATTTGGTGATTTTTATGAATAACAAGCTGTGTATCTCAAGGCAGTGTCAGTGACTACTAAAGCAAATACATTTCTGTCTTGGGTATGCACTAAAGTATGCACTAAAGTTTAGGGTTCCAGTCCTTAAGAGGGATATAAAAGCTGGACAGAATGTAGCAATGTGCAATTAGGCTGGTTAAAGGGATTAAACTATGAAGAGATAGTCAATGTTGGTGTTGTCTATTCTGGAGAAAGGTGTCTGTGGGGGGATGTGATAACTCTTTACATATATATAAAAGGATATCTTCTACTCCACTATATAGAAAACACTGACCAAGAAAAATAGTACCCTATTCTTGTATTATGCACAATTCTGTCTGACTGTGTGCAAACTTGCATTTATTTTGAATATAATATCTGCTATAATGTATTTATCAGCTGTATGTAAAGTCATGTATTTTTATCTTTCAGAAAATAGTGAAATAGCTCACACTCAAAAAAAATTCTAATGAATTTGGGGAGCATTGTAGCATTGCTTGGAAAATTATGTTTGGTAAGTTGCATAGGGATAAATGTGAAAGAAGGACACCTGTAAAAAAGCATAGAGGTAATTAATACCCATAAGGCAGGAAGCAGACAGAGCAGCAGAAATAGATGAAGTAAATGAGACACAGAGGGAAGTGAATGATATGAGAAAGTGAGAGTATGGCTCGGAGAGAAAAGGAGAAACAGACAGATGTCTTATAGCTGACACATTAGTTGAAGGGAGGTGCAGTAACAATAGGAGTAAGAGATAAGTAAAATGGCAAGGTAGAATTGTAAAGCAGAAAACTTAGCAGAGCACTAAACATAAAATTAAACCAATATGGAATCTGGTATTGTTTCTGAATGTGATATCTTGACGTTCAGCAATGTGAATTTTTATAATGTAATGCTATAAATAAATGAGTGCCTAGGACACTTTCTGGTCAAAGGACCCTAAAGTGTATAAGCCTAATCTGTTACTTATTATAATTGCATTTTACATAACAAATACATCATATGGGCAACTGGTTCAGTTCACAGAGAAACCACTAACCCTGCACTTGTCCTCACTTCTTTACAAATGACATTCTGTAAACATCATAAATACGATCAAGATAGATACTGTTCCAAAAACACATTTTGCACTCGTTCTTTCTAAATGGCTGCCATGCTGATTGGCCTGACAAGGGAATTTTGTTGAACCAGAACAGAGACTGCTTTGTGTTCCGGCAAAGTATGATACAACCGATTCCAGATGGATCGCGGTCTGAAGTGGCAATAAAGATGACAAATTATAAGTCTAGCTAAGGAACGGGTGACTTATAACACCCAAGATCAAATAATAGATGTATCATAAAAGATTTATTGGTCACTTTCTTACCACTTTTCATTCCAGATACCGTGTTAGGCAAGCTGGAACAAGATGCAGGGATGTCCATCATAACATGGACATCCATGTTTTAAATATACTTCTTTCAAATCCACGACCCAAAGTCATTCAACCATTAGAACATGAGTTACCTATTCAGTTGACCAAAAAAGATACTAACCACTTGATAGGTGCCAGCCTCTTGCAAAGAACCATTTTGGGCTAGACTGTAAGTAGAATTATACTGTGTGCTGAATAAGTTTAGTCCTAACAAAGAATATTTTAGCCAATAATACATCTTGGCCCATGGCGCTGAATCTGTACTAATGTTACGCTCGCTTCACTTTAATTAGAAAGAAGATGAATTTCACTGAACTTTACTTGCCACATATTTATTCTGGCAATCTTTACTATAATGCTTTTGTAATTAGGGATTTGTGGAGCATCACATTCTTTGCACTGAAAATAGTTAAAATGATCCCGTACAGAACGGTTTGGTGCAGTTAGAAGTGGTCCCTAGTGTTGGACAGGCCCACAGGGATACCAGGTGTCACTGGGACCTTCTGTATAAGAACAAAGAGGCTAAATAGATGGAAAGAAAGAGTTCATTTTGTAAAGCAAAGAGACTAGAAGAATAAAGTGGTTTATTGAGGTCTAAAATTTATTTGGAGAGTGGGCCCACAATCTACGGTTTTCTGGTGAGACCCTGACTTCCCAATCTGACAGTGCTTGCCACCCACAATTCAGCATTTCTAGGGTTCAGGTAAAACACTGGGGATCTACTGTGCATCTTCCAGTAGTGTAGTGTACCTAGAGAAGTAATTTTAATATTTGCAGCAGCAAATTATACTGTATATGATATGTAAGGAATTGAACTGAAATGAAGGTCAGCACTTTTCTTTTGAGATGACTGTAACATATAGTATAAACAGTATAGAAGTATTCTGTGCTAGTGAGAGTTTCACTTTAAAAAGACGCCCTTAGATACTAGCAAATCTCATCCCCTAGGCAACAGAGCTGATCTCATAATGATAAAAATTGCATTAACTCTTTCATCAGAACTGATTGGGAGAATAACATGGACAAGTCATGGCATTCTTTGTGGTATTATTAGTGATAGTTTGCATGAGAAATTCCAGGCTGCAGTACACCCCATTGGCTTTAGAGGGGTCTTTCACAAATCACATTACTGTCCTCACTGCAAACAAATACTGGAAAATCTCCCTAATCCCCTAGTCCTTTATAACTACCAGCAGTACAGTATTTCAGTTTCACTCTATATATGTCCAATAATGCCCCCACTAGTTATAATGCTATGTTACCTCTATGGGAGACCACATTATGTAGGGCTCCATATGGAACTGAGCTGTAGAAAACAAAGGTAACATAAATGTGTGCCCTCCGGTGGCTGATAAATTAAAACACCCTGATTTCCATCTGACTTTACTTTTTAGTGGGTGCTGAAAGGTCAACATCAGGGGTAGAAGCGTATTTGAACAACCCTTTTCTCACAAATTGCGGTAAGTGTCTAGGGTTGTATTTCCCAGTTGATTCCCTCTATACCACTCTATAGTGAATACAAGAACATGTGATGCTCAGAACATCATGACGATCCTACAGGTATGATAAAATAATGCATTTTTCAGGCACCCTACTCAGAACTGGAACATTCTAAATATAGGACTAGGCATTTCAGGAATGCTTTTCTCTCTGTAATTTGTAATATTGTGTGTTTCTTAGTAAATGATGTGGGTATCCAAAGGGGTCTGACCTGTTGTCACAATTCTTCTACAACACAACAGCTGGTTAGTGCTAAGCATGGACAACAACTCAACACTTGGTCAGTAATAAGTCTGAACTACAGTTCAGCAGCTGAAAAGTGTGTTATGTTTCAACTGCAACGCAAGAGCTGGACAATGCTAAGTCTAAACTGCAACTCACCATCATTGCATCAAATATTAAGATAACTACTGCTTCTGATTGCCCCTAAAATCTTCTGGTAGTGTTCTGCTAATGCAAACAGAACAAATAGTCAGTATACTAGCCAGTGCTATTTTCTATTTTTATGCTCATAGAATGTGGGGAGGTGGGGTGAAGTCAATAAAAAGTTGATAATGGACAGAGATATAATAATAGAAGTAGGTGATTGCTGATTCAGACAAAAGTTGTGGTTTGCACAAAAAGTTAATAGTAAGATATATACTGTATGGTGATGGAGAATATAAAGATAGCAGCTAAAGCAAGTTGCTGATAAAGGGTTAAAAGGGAAATGAAGGGCAGAGGTAAAGGGGATTTACAGATACTACATGGAACACAAAAGAAAATCCCAACTCACAATAGAACTTCTCCGGGTGTTTCCTTGGTTAGCTGCTGATTGTGAGATAGACCTTTCCTGACACAGACAGCAAGCATGAATCTACAGTGAAGGCAGAGAGGGAGAGTACCAATCTCTGCAGCACAGACAGATGCTGATCAGCTACTTTTATTACTTGCTGACCAATGGTCCCTCTAATTCCTTCTTGGCTGTTTCTTTGGTGCACACATTTTAAATTTGTGTATGCTGTTTTTGAAAACTAATCGGTCAGTTCAAAACTAATACAAAATGTTGTGTTTTCACACAAAATTCTTTGTGTGCACCACAATATGTTTTGTGCGGTGCCCTCAAAATCTGTTTGCACACCTCAGAGGTAACATTATTGCTGTGTGCCAGACTGTGCCACTTCTAAAGTGTGCCCTCTCTCTCTCTCTCTCTGTCGGGTACGACTGCAAGTAAAATTAAAGGAGTAAATAATGGGATCATTGTGATCTCTCCTCCAATTGGAAATAGTTTGCTTAACCCTAGTTTAAGCCCTTTTCCCAAGCTACTAACAAATGGCAAAGACTGCAGCAACATCCTACCACTGTGGAGCAGAGGTGTTCTCTCATCCTGACACTGGCCCTGTGCCCTTACCTTGGGGTTGCTGATGAGCTGACGCTCGTCCTGGTGCAGCAGAACCCTGGAATTGGACTCTGAATTATTGACATAAATCTGCAGGCAGGGGTACAGAGAGGTGCCCTTACAGTCAGTCCCACAGCTAAAGGTGCACTCAAACATCTCCCCGATCTGCTGCACAGACAGTACCGTGCAGTTAGCAGTCTTTCCCTGCATCTCCAACAGAGCCGGGTGCAGCCAGCAGAAGCCCAGTATAAAGAGAGAGATGACACCTGAGAGGATGAGAAATAAACCCAAGCGGATGCTTTTGTCTTCAGCTTCTGAGTACTCATAAGCTACTCTGATCTTTGCCATGGCGTGTTGCTGGGTGGCATCTGCACAGAGACTTCACAGTGGGTTGCTCCAAGACATCCTGGTGAGGAACAATGAGCAGTCTGCTTATCTCATGTTAGAGAACAAAGTCAGGCTTCTCGGACTACTTTTAGATCACTTCCAGCACAGTGTTGTAATCAGGCTTCTCCAGTGCCGAGTTCCTCCCCGTGCCCACCCTCTGGAGATAAAGGGATTTCATCGTCTCTCCTTTTCCCACCAATGGGGGGCATCAACCTTGGAGCCTATTGCAGCCACTTGCAACACGTGAGATCACACTCAATTCCTTCTCTGCATAAGCGATGGTATCTGTGCAGGGCTGGAACTAGGGGTAGGCAGAAAAGGCACGTGAATAAGGCACAATCTTTGTAGGCACACTTTCCAATGGAAGGAGAGATCACAATGATTGCATTATTTACTCCTTTAATTTACTAGCAGTCAGACTCAGCACAGAGTGAGAGAGAAAGAATACTACAGAAGGGACACAATCAGGTGCTCAGCAAGTAATAAAAGAAGTTAATCATCTCTTGGGGGGGTGCACTTGCCTATGCTGCGGAGATTGGTGCTCTCCCTCTCTGCCTTCACTGAGGCAGCTATCAGCTTGCTTGCTTTCTTGCCTGCCTGTGTTGGAGGAAGGGTGGGCGGCGCTACCTCCCAATCAGCAGCTAACCTTTACTGTGCCACACAGAAACGCCTGTCAGTTGGGATCTGCTTTTGTGCTCTCTGCAGTATCTGTAAGGCCCCTCTTCCTTCCCCCATCTCACAGTTAACCCTTTATTACCAACTTGCTTCAGCTGCTATTAGGGTTGCCACCTTTTCTTGAAAAAAATACCGGCCGTTCTATATGTTTATCTTTTTTTCCTATTAATAACACTGGGACCAACCATCAAAAATACCAGCCAGGCCTGTAAAATACCGGCCAGGTGGCAACCCTAGGTGCTGTCTTTATTTATCCCCTTTATTCTGTTCCTATACATCTTACTAGTAACTTCTGTTTCCAATAACAACTTTTCTCTGAATCCACAATCACCTACTCATTAATTCGCTATTACGCTGGCCACTATGCATTAACCCCCACTTCCCCCGACAAAATAAACCCCCAATGTCTGTCATATTTCTTATCTGTTGCAAATATATAGGGCTTGCACACTCAAAAAATAATAATTAACTATTCCACACAGTGGTATTCTTAAAAACTTGTTTTTATGTAATATAAATGCATGCAAAACAGTACTCTGTGCAATCAGTGTAAATCAGTGATCCCCAACCAGTAGCTCGTGAGCAACATGTTGCTCTCCAACCCCTTGGATGTTGCTCCCAGTGGCCTCGGAGTAGGTGCTTATTTTTGAATTCCAGGCTTGGAGGCAAGTTTTGGTGCATAAAAACCAGGTGTTCTGCCAAACAGAGCGTCAATGTAGGTTGACAGTCCACATAGGTGCTACCAAATGGCCAATCACAACACTTATTTGTCACCCCAAGAACATTTTTCATTCTAGTGTTGCTCTCAGAATCCATTTACTTCTGAATGTTGCTCATGGGTTCAAAAGGTTGGGGATCCCTGGTGTAGATCAAACTTTTTATGCGTCAACAAAAAGATTTTTTGCATTTACAAACCACCAAAGTGTGATAAGAATACCAAGCAGTACAAGTGAGCAGACACCCTAGGCAGAAAATGAGAATCCCCCCGACATTAGAATTTCCCTTGATAAAAAAAGGCCTTTTCACTGAAACTTTGTGGAATAGTTAATTATTATTTTTTTCTGTGCAAGCCCTATATATTTGCAATAGAGTATCTGTGGCCAATTATTGGGTGTGGTTTGGGTTTTTTTTGCACATCTTTAAAATCTTTCATGTTCAGCTTTGTTGTTCATTTAATTGGAGTGCCCTTCACCTATTCTTGTTTGTATATTTTTTACCTGTTCCAGGTAAAACTCACCTCAATTTGTATCCATTCATTAATCATGACATTGCCTCTGCTTTTACTATGCTACAGTATGTGTTATGTGGCAATAATTAAGTAGCTGCATTGCATTGTTTTTTTGTGGGCCAGATTGGCTCAATGATATTGAGGTCAGGAGACTAAGATGGCCACTCCAGAACCTTCACTTTATTTTGCTGTAGCCAATGACAGGTCAACTTGGCCTTGTGTTTTGGATCATTGTCCTGTTGGAATGTCCAAGTACGTCCCATGCGCAGCTTCCGGGCTGATGAGTGCAAATTTTCCTCCAGTATTTTTTGATAACTTACTGCATTAAATTTGCCATCAATTCCAGTAAAATAAGTTTCACATTGTCCTTTACTGTAATTAACATACTGTGAATTGAATTGCCTTAGTGTTCTTGAAAAACATTACCTTAGCTTGATAGCTAATTAGAAATAATTAATTTGTCATTGAATGCTGCTGTACAGATTTCAACAATCAGTACATTAAGAGGAAATTCATTTAAGCATAAACTATTTGTTATTTGTTGGGTTTTTTTTTTGTTTTTTTCTAACTTTACACATTAAATGCAGAAAGCAAAGCCCAGTGAGTTAAAACAAAGCACAGACTGTAATTCATATTAGAAAGTGAGAGCAGCAAAAATGTCAGGAGTCCAGATCTGTTCTGTCCATGCTGGTCTGCTCTAGTTCTACACACAGCACAGCTTGGCCTGGGATTATCCTCCTCCCGTGCCACAGTCTCCGGGATCATCTTCTGATTAATTGCACAGCAGAGAGGGAGGAAAGAGCTAAATCCCCCACAAAGAAGTGCTGCATGTAATACGCACCCTTATGTTATAAATAAGCACTTTTTACT
>CM044436.1:80359918-80375047 GCA_024363595.1 Xenopus borealis
ATGCAAAAGAATAAGAAATCAGGAAGGGGGCAAATAGTTTTTCACACCACTGTAGCTCACTCAAATAACTTAATCCAGTACAAACAAAATCGAACAAAATAACTGCCTTTTGCACAAATCCTGCATTTAGAGAGATATGATGTCTGGTGATTTTAATTGAGTGAGCTCTAATACATCTTCTAGGCAAAAGGACCCCCCTATAATACATTGGATCTAACTGTCAATGATTATCTGACACCCAACTCCAATACTTTTTACTGCTTGCTGCATTACCCTTTTCCATATAAGTTTTAGCTTTTCTGATTTTTTGCCCTCCTTGTAGCTCATAAAATTTCAGTTGTCCCAGTTTTAAAAGCACGTCTTTTCATACCCACCTCAACACCAACACCTTCAATGACCCGCAAAGCTTTTGTTTTGCAACAACGTTCTTGCTTACAAGGGGAATATACTGACATATATATATATATTAAGCAGCATTTTAAAGACTTCCCGTTATTTGTTCGGTGTTTAACTCTGTGAAAAGCATTTCCCACTTAATATGTTGCAGAGATGCCCTTATACTGTCAAAGTTTGCACGCCTGAAATTCAATGTTTTAGTTACTCCCTTATAGAACTGCCTCTGCAACAGAATCTCAAAGGAGTCCATGTTATGATCACTATTCCCTAAATGCTCACCCACACAAATGCTTGAGATGAGATCAGTATTATTAGTTATTACAAGATCCAAAAGAGACTGATTCCTAGTAGGTTCTTGAACGAGCTACAATAAAAAGTTGTCATTCAACATATTTACAAAACCTACTAGCTTTTTCTGTCTTAGCAACCCAATTAATTATAATTAAAGTCCCCCATAATAATAACTTGACCTAGTTGCAAAGCTACTTCTATTTGTAAAAGTAGCTGGGCTTCATACTCGTCACTTATAAAAGGTGGTTTATAGCATACACCAACAATCTTTTTCTTTGTAACCTTTTGCCCAGTCAAAATCTCTACCCAGAGGGATTTCACACACTCACCAGTGCCCGTAATGGTTATTTCTTTAGTGCATGGCTTTAATTCAGTCTTGATATTACAAAAGAAAAGATTAAGGAAATACAAAATGCAAAAATAAGAGAGAAAGAGGGGAAAGAAAAAAAAAAAAAATGTTAGTTTGTACTTTAGAGGTATTTATTCTCCAGCCGATCCTCTTCCCAATCTCCTATGTTTTGGGTAATGAACTCCAATTGCAAAACTGGATCAGCGCCTATGGCAAACAGAGAAACAGGGAGCCAAATATGGTGTAGTATTTTCCAGTATTGTTAATTGGCACCACGTGTAGATTAGTTCAATTATACTATAGAGAATGTGTTTCCCTTCTCCGACAGGCAAGAGATCTTTTTTTACTTATAGACTCCTTCACCAGCTTGGTAAAAAATGCCTACTTACAAGATCCCTTCCCCGGGTTACATTAATGGTGGTATTTTGCTGTACCCTCCAAACAGCTTTCATCATGTTTCACAGTAGGAATGGTGTACTTTTCATCATAGGCCTTGTTGACTCCTCTCCAAATGTAGCATTTATGGTTGTGGCGAAAAGGGTAAATTTTAGTCTCATCACTCCAAATGACTTTGTGCCAGAAGGTTTGAGGCTTGTTTCTGTGCTGTTTGGCATATTGTAAGTGGGATACTTTCTGGCATTTGTGTAGTAATGGCTTTCTTCTGGCAACTTGACCATGCAGCCCATCTTTCTTCAAGTGCCTCCTTATTGTGCATCTTGAAACTGCCACACCACGTTTTTTCAGAGAGTCCTGTATTTCACCTGAAGTTATTTGTGGGATTTTCCTTGCATCCCAAAAATTTTTCTTGCAGTTGTGGCTGAAATTTTAGTTTTATTTGGTTTGGTTTCAACTGAACCCCTAATTTTCCACTTCTTTATTAGAGTTTGAACACTGCTGATTGGAATTCATGCTAACGTTTGCCGTACTTCGCCAGGCTAATTTTTGCCAGCACTACGCAAATTCACTAAGATGCAAATTTGCGCTGCGAATGTGCGCTGCTAATTTGCGCTCAGGGCGGCGAATGTTAGCGAAGTATCGCTACCGTTAGTTCGCCAGGCAAAGCGCATTTACGCTAGCGATGCCTAATTTGTATACGTCGCAAACTTAAGAGTATAATAGAAGTATATGTTGCAGCCACTACATTCCACTACACAAGCCCAGGAAAACTTTAATAAATAAAATAAAGTTGTCTTATTGCCCTAAACATGTGCCCACTGTACAGTTGAGTTGCCATATGTTAGGAAATGTAGGGGGGGTGGAGGTAACCCCAAAAAAAAATTCGCTCGTTTTCAGACTACCAACCTACAAAAGGGATAAAACGCCAGCGTTTTTTGGGACTTAGAAAAAAATTTAAAGGTTTTTTTTTTCAAACTCTTATTTATTGTATTGAACTTCACCAGGTCTGACCTGGCGAAGTAACCTCTAGTGTAAAAGGTAACGTTCACAAACATTTTTATCTTAGTGAATTAGCGTAGTTACAGTACGTCCCTTCATCAATGCGCAACTTCACTGATGTAAGGGTGCGAAGTTGCGCAAGTCTATCTACTTCGCTAGCGAAAGAGTTCGTGTTAGTGAATTTGCAGAGTTGAGAATTGACGTCACGCTGGCGAATTAGCACTAGCATTAGACGCTTCGTGCTTTGGTAAATTTGCCCCATAGAGTCCAACTACCTTTTCCAGCAGATCCTTTGACAATTCTTTTGCTTTCCCCTTTGACAATTCATTTTAGAGTCTGCACCTGAATTACTGAGCTGTCAGACTCAAACACCAGAGACACCAACATTCAACTTTACACTTGGATTTTGGAAAAACTATAAAAGATAAATAATGGAAAGTAACTGAAAAAAGTCTTTATTTCTGGGGAACAATTTGAAAACAACTGAACTTTAAGAAATCATAAATTCTGCTAGGGTATCTAAACTTATGAGCACAACTGCATGCCTCATTCCTGATTTATAACTGATAGTCTAACTGCATTTCATCACAAGTCTGGATTTACCCTGAATCCCAGTGATCCTACATTAAAGGATTCAGAGCCTTCTGAATTTTGTAGACACAATTAACATTTTCTTCTTGACAGTTACTGTATATATACTGTATCTATCTATCTATCTATCTATCTATATATATATATATATATATATATATATATATACAACCAAAACCCTAACAAACTGTATAACATCATACAGTAACTGTGACATATTGCTCATAACATATATTGATTGTAGCTAGTGGAAGGATTATGGCCCTGTGATCCTCCAAACCAAGGACAAAACAGTTGTGTCTACAGGATATCAAAATCTTGGTTGTCAAACAGGTAAAAAAAGGTCCAAGCTACAGTTCCTACTGTTATTTATTTAACTCAACCAACACTGATAAGATCCGTAGTATAGGGCCCATCAGTGACGAGCTAGGTATAATCACAGCTCTTAGCGTTCTATTCAGGAAGCTCTGGCCCATCTGGCACTGTTTATGCGTTCTGCCCTGGATTTTAAAAAATGAACTGAACAGCAATATTAAGTATAAGGGTGCCTTTCATATAAAGCCTGCCTTTGGTAGGCAGTAAGTACAGCAGCACAGAATCATGATAATCATCTGAATCCTGAGCCACTCTCAGTCGGATGCTTGATCCTTAGCCACATTGTTAACTGTTTGAAGTTCAACCACTGAACCTAAAGGGTACTTCAAAGGTCAGTACACGTGTTCTAATATTTGGGAACATACCCAGAATTTCTCGACACGTGAACAATGGTAGCTGCAATGCTGAATACATCAACATTGTGATGGTAAAGTGCATATTACAGGTGCTTCATCAGTGATGCTATTGAGAAACAGTTCATCAAGGCAAACTCACTGAATTCCTGTGAAGCAGGTATAGTAATAAATCATTTCTTGCCTAATGAGGCTGCGCGTATCGCATGGATACAAGGGTTAAGCCATGCTTTTGAGATAAGGGGGGCAGCATAATTTGAACCAAGAACAGCAGTAGGAGCACTGAATGGGTGTATTAACTTGCAAATCAAACTAGGTCATGGTATAAATCCAGTGTTTTTAAATATTGGACAGATAGATATGATCACTTGATGTATACTACAAACACTAAGAACATATTGCAAATGATCTAAGGATAGTATCACATCACTTTGATCAGATTTAATCTACTGAATACAGTGGATGGAGGCAAGGGGGGATACCTTATTTCACAAATTAAGTCCAACAATGCATGCAGTTACTTGCAATCCTCCCTCTTTACCTGCAGTACTATGCCAGATGAGTTCGTTCAGAAGAGACTTCTTATTAAATGTTGCTCTGTGCATGTATGAACACTTTAAGTGACACGGTTGGCACCCTAAATTCTAAGCACCCTGTTCTCAGCTCTTGCTTCCGCCTATAACAGCCGCCTTTCACCTCAGGAGGAGCCCTCGGCTAATCGGATGCTGCCAGGTCTTATAAAGAGAGGTGCAAAGCGAGGGGTTCTGAACAGGCACAGGGGCACAACCGTAAATGCAAAGTCTTTTGCACAGACGGTCACGGTACAAGGCGTAGACAGAATTCGTAGTCAGATCAGGCCGGGTCGGGGCAGGCAGAGTACAAACGAAGTCAGGCAGGCAATGGTCAAACCAGCAGATATATCAGAATTGTCAAGTACAGGCAGGGGTCACAACAGGAATCAGAATAAATCAGAAGCTTATAGCACAAAACAGGAGATAGGAGATAAACCTATAACAGGCGAAGTACTGCAGTCAGATTGTGCTATTTAAACTATTTGAATTGCGTGCTGACGTAAACACGCCAGCGCACATGTGCCTATAAAGGAAGGAAGCAGAGGGGTGCCGTGTGCGCCTTAAGGAAGCAGCACTACAGAAGAAACGGCGCAGCGTGGCGCAATCCACTGGGCTACCAGGGTGAGTTTTTATTACAGTTATATTTAGAGGCACTGCTGAGATGTCAACTGGGAAGCTGGAGATATTTGATGACAGTATGTTTGCCTTTGAAAGTCCACAAAATATTCGGCAGTGGTGCACTGCATTGGGACTTAACTTGCAAAATGTTGACCCTGTGGGGCCCATTGTGCCCAGAGTGAAAGATGGGAACAGATTGTTTACTGCCCAAGAATGGCTTAGTCACAACGAGATTCAGCCAGGGTCCTGCTGAATGTTCTTATAGAGAGTCCCAGAGTTATTGACCATAGGGGTTACCCCTGACATCGATGCTGAAAATGAAGGGCCCTGGAAGATTGTTCCACCTGACATGTCTGAAGATACAGATGAGTTAACTTCCCATGATGATGCCTTGCTACTCAGATTCCAGTGAAAACACCTGAAAGTGTGCCACTGAACAATTAGCTGATTGATCCACCAGTATTTCACTATTTAAGAGAGTGTACTAAAATAGGTTTATACTAATAATGTATTTTTTCTGATCCAAAGCAAGCACAAAATGAATATACTGTACCACACCAAATGCATTGGAAAACAAAAAGCTTCTGTGGCCTTATATGAAGTAGAAAGGAAAACCTGTCTAAGCAGAATTAGGTGAGTTTTTTTTTTTCCATTATGGCTTTTCCCACAAACATGTCAACATTCCTGCAATACATTAAACTGATGGCTGAACTATAGCAAGCTGTAAGCCTTAAGATGGCCAAAATAAGGGGTGACCTAGATTGGAATGAAGGAACCATTATTTATAGAGCAGCAGTGTTTGGTCCAACTGATCAGTATTCCCCACTTTCGTAACAGTATGGACATATATCATTTTAGCAAGGGATTGCATCTATTTATATCGCTAGTTAAATGATATGCTCACAGATTTGTTTAGTGAAGTTAAAGGGGATGTCAAACCAAAGTTTTAAAAATGCTATAATTACTCTGTGCCTTGCTGTAAACTGTCTGGTATAAAAACTGTATTTTTTTGGTGCGTGAATACCTTATTTTAGCCAGTTTTGTCCTCAAAAAGGTCTTCATAACCCCAGCATGCTCAGGTTTTTTTTTCTGGTGGAGGAATCTGATTTGTGTATGAGTGGCTAAAGTTGGCAGAGATAAATACCTAGGGATTACCATACATAAAGACTCAACACTGTTTCTACAGCACAATTTATATCCACTTCAATGTAAATTCAAAGACACACTTACACAATGGACAAAACTGCCTCTTACATTAATAGGGAGAAAAAATATATGCAAAATGATTCATCTGACTAAATTCTTGTATATACTGAGTAACACCCCCTGCCATATACCAAAAAAAAATCCTGCAAGATATAGATCGAACGCAATCTGAATTTATCTGGGAAAATAAAACTCCTACCTTATCTAGGGCCACCTTGAACGCCCCACAAGACCAACTAGGACGAACCTCCCCTAACTATGAATTTTAATACCTGGCAGCTCAGGCCTCCCATGCAGCCAACTGGAAAGTATTTAATACCGCAAATCCGGCATCTATACTGGAGGCTACATATCAGACATCTGTTGAAAGTCTACATAATGCCCTATACAGGGCCAGGAAAGATATTAGCCCCTTACTACCTGTAATAGATGCTGTCAAAAGGGCCTGGGACACTATGGTGCACTTAACAAAAACAGACAACTCAGTGGGGCAATAGCAATCTTTCACACTTTGCAGTCTTTCCTGAAGCAGAAACGTAGTACAGACTAGGAATGAAAAAACTGTCACAACGTTATACTGATGAGACACTACATAACTTACCCCTTCTACGTCAGATACTTGCTCAGCCTGAACTGTCTGAGTTCAGATACACACAAATGAGTGACCTTTGTAGGACACAATTCTCAACTGCACCTCCACAACTTCAATATTCAAAACTTGAGAGCCTGATTGCCCAACCTAAAAAGGAAAACTCCTTTCTAACATATATAGGCACTTGATTTAAAAAAAATATGACCAAAGGCCCAGAGTTAAATATAAGTGGGAATCCAGTGGGATCCAAGTAGATCCCGATGACTGGGAAGAAATTATAGATAACCTATATCTCCCATTAGTAAGTACGATAAACTTATACAACATAGAATAATACACCAAACAAACCTCACCCCACGGAAACTGCAAGTTATGGGTAGACTGAGTTCTTCCAATTGTATAAGGTGCACAACTCCAAATGATGGTTTCCTGCACTTAATGTGGGAGTGTCCTGCTATGTATAAATTTTGGAGAGAAATTGTGGCCTTTATGGCTAATGAACTAGCATTACCCAAAGTGCTCAAGCCAATTACTTGCCTACTAGGCCTTCTTGACTCCATGGTGCCTAGAGTACATACTAGATGCTAATGAGATTATTGCTCTTCTATGGGGAAAAGACGGTAGCTCTACATTGGATGGGCCCATCACCACCAACTCTCAACCGATGGATCAAACTTGTTAACTCGCAACTGGAGCTGTATAAACTCACATATTTAGCCAGAGGCTGCCCAAGCAAATTTGAGAAGATATGGACTCCATGGCTTGAATCTCCAGCTACCTCTTTCAATTTATGGACAAAATTCCAGCCAACCTACTCCCCTTTCTTACTTCCTTTCTTTTCTTTTTTGATTGTAAAATTCAATAAAAAACATTCTATAAAAAAAGGTTGGCAGAGATATGTTAGATTGGTGACCTGAACAATGGAATGGATACGGCCACCTTTAATAACATAGATATAGAGATCAGGTGAGATTAATCAGCATGAGTCTGCCACAACAATGTGTATGGTGAATATACCACAGACTGGCCAGATTTCTATAATTCTTTTATTTTAAATCAAGGAAAAGTACATTTACAGGTTTCTTTGTCTCCCTATCCTTTGCCCAGGTCTATGTATTTCTACCCTAGCTCGATTCTCTCCTTCACACAGATTCTCACACAACTTCTTAATGCCAGGGTCACATCTTAATTAATCAAAGTCAAAAAGTGGATAGCCATCCTAGTAACCATAAAATTCATAAACATAATATATAAGGTATTCCAATTCATCAATAAGCATATAAAGTGCAAATGTATGTAAATAAGTAGCTAAAAGAAAAGATGCAGCAAATCATAGAATAATCAAAAGACAGTTTCATCTGCATGAATATGGATTGCTACAAAGCCTTCATTTCAGAATGAAATAAAGTTTGCATCTAAAATAGATCATCACTACAATCCCAGAGAGATTAAGGCTACTGGTAAATGGTAAACGATTGAAATACATTTAAATTTAGTCCAGAGTGTGCACCATCCAGGGCATCACCCCTGTCTCTCTATATCTGCTCCCTGCACTAAAGAACAAATACCATGCCAGATTCCAGAATTCATTTTGTGATTCAGTTCTGAGTGTTTGGCTAAACCAAATTCAACACACATGTCATGTAACTTTACAACTTTGGACATTGGACAACAGCTTTTCTGATGTTTAGATGATGTATTTTTCATAAACACTTTATGATTTTAAATTTGGCCGATTAATTTTTTTGTGGAGGATTTCAAGAAAGTGAAAATCATGAATTCCGTTTACCTGCCAAAATATGGATTGTTTCTGACACTGGGAACATAATGTAATTGTCCCACTTTAGCTCACTGTTGCTTTTTCTAAGACAGGATGAGACCGATCTTGTTAAATAAAACCCTGAATCCCACTAGCAGCTCAGCTTTGTTTATTTCTTTGCATTATCATTTATTTTATTCCCTTTCTTGCAATGCTCTGAAAAGGCTAAACAAGTTATGCAGAGTGTCATTGTGTCATGCCTATTCTATTAGCCCATACTCTACTGTATATTTGGGAAGAGGGATTTGAATCCTGACAGACTAGATAGGGAAGTTTGAGAAATAAAAGTGCAATCTGGTTGAGAAATAGGACTCTTGGTTGGGTAGAGAGAGGGAGCAAAGGTGTAATAATATATAAACCACTTTAGGAAGACACAAAAGGTGATAAGGGAGACAGACTATGAATACAGTGCAAAACACTTTACCATAACATTGAGATACAGAGAGGGTATGAATAGACTATACATACAAGCAAGTCATCTTCTGTCATTGGCTGGGTCCACATGGCTAATGACAATGAGACATAGAAAGGGAGGGGCATTTTCTTGTGATTAAGATGGATCACCACATGTAAAGTGTTTACAAAATTTCAGAAAGGTCTGAGCATCTGTTTCAAATATTATGTAACCCTAGACCCAGATCAGCCAGAACATCATCACCTTCCCTGATTCTGATTAAATCATATGCATCCCTTAGATTGAGTTTTGAAAAGAATTTGACACCATTAACTCTATCAAAGTGTTCAGACATCAAGGGAAGGGGGTAATTATTCTTGACAGTGATCTTATTTATTTCTCTGTAATATATGCATGTCCTCAACCCCCAATAATTCTTCTCTACATAAAATAAGCTGGCATTCACTGGGAAGAGAAGGGCCTTATCAATCCCCTCTCCATGTCTTCCTTAATATACACCTCCATAACAGGAACTCTGGAAGAGAAAGAGTATATATTCTGCCTCTAGGAGGAGAGGAACCTTGAATTAAATCAATGAGTTTCAGCAGTTTTTTACATAAGACATCAGAAAAGGAAGAATAAAAAGAAGATAATACTTCAAGAAGACGTTGCAGCTTGTATATGGGAGGCTTTAAAAAATGGAAATTACCCCAATGCAGTATTTGCCTGTGACCCAATCAGCTTGGTGGTTGTGTTTTTGCAATATGGGAACTTTAGTTAAAAAAAAAACGTGTACTGCCAATCATAGCTTCATGTAGGCTGCCAGTCCACATAGGATCTACCATTAGCAAATCACAGCCCATATTTGGCACCTCAGTGATTTTCTTGCAAGCTTATGTTGTTCTTCAACCGTTTTTTACATTTGAATGTGGTTAACAGGAACAAAGTTTGGTGAGCCCTGGCAGGGTGCAATGCGGCAGATTAGGAGTGACATACTGCATTCACTGTTTATGATTTTTTTGAATACTAGGCAATTATCCCAGTCCAAAACCTATTCCCTCCCTTTTCAAATCTTCATTTTTTTTTGTCCCTTTGTCCATATATTTCTTTCATCTATATCCCTTTCTCTAAATCCCTTTCTATATAAAGGTTTACTAGGATAGCAAAGAATGGTGATTTCCTGCCATATATCAATAAAACTTTAATATAAGAAGAAAGGTAAATAGCAATACTGAATAGGGAGAGTAAGGCTGACCAGAAATACTGCAGCTCTAGCTGCAACAGGAAGAAGTGTGGAAGCAAAAGAAGAACCCTGTCTGTTAATTGGCTCATGAGACCTAACATGTACAGTTTGTTTGTGTGCACCATGAATCCTAGGATCCCAGGAGTTGGCCCTTATTTCTTAAAATTGCAATTTTCTATTTAGGATTACCCAATGGTAAAAAGTATATTATTATGAAAATAGTTTATTTCACGAAGCAGGGTTTTACATATGAGCTGTTTCATTGTTTATACGACCTACATTGCTCAAGTGTATCTCTTTCCCTTAAAGAGGAATTCAACCCCGCCAGTGCTAAACCCCTCCCCCGGGCCTATGCCCCCTCACAGGCGCCATCTTCTGCCGCAATGTCATCTTCCTTTTTCTGGGGGCACAAGCGCAGTAGGACGCATTTGCCAGCTGGTACTACTGTGCATGCGCCCAAAGTGAAGTTCGCCGATTCAACTTCGTGAACTTCAGCCGCATGCGCAGTAGTACCAACCAGCAAATGCGTCCTACTGCGCTTGTGCCCCCATTACCAATGGAAGAAGACGTTTGTGGCTGAAGATGGTGCCCGTGAACCTGCACAAAGGGACCTGTGCTTATACAAGTTAGGGGCAATAGCCCAGGGGGGAGGTAGGCCGAGGGGGAGGATGGACGGCGGCCTACGGGGGAGGGCTTTAGTGCTGGCAGGGTTGAATTCCCCTTTATACAAGTCAGGCTGAATAGGCAAACTGCTCCTAGATGATTATCGTACTATATCTAGGAACCAAGGCTAATATGGAAGAACAACATCAGTCTCACTGATCCCTTTACCAAGTGATCTTACAGAAGCAAAAGATGAATTAATCATTTACACCTAATTTGAAATGTGTGAAGACTGCAATTGTACCTAATGAAAGTGAATGAGAGGTAGATCCAGCAAACAACATCTGTGTAGAATACAACAAAATCAATGATCACCTGTTACACAGGGGTCCCTTCTGCCAGGGCAGAAAACACAGGAGCCCTAAGCTTTTGTTGCATTACCGAGGAGCCCAATATGCAACTTCTCGTGTTAACAAAACCATGTAAACACCAGCCATGTGTTTGCCTTAAAGCAATTACTAATAGATTAAATCATATGTGTAACGTTACATAAATTTTAAATGGTATGAAAAATAAATGAGCTCTACAGGTACAACAAGAATAAAACCCCAGTGCCGTTGCTTGCATTTTTAATGATTTGACTGGTGTTTTACATCTGGAGCCTTTTTACAGTAATTATAATCACAGGAGTAAAAGCAAAACCAGGTTTTGAAATAAATGCGGCAGCATACAACTAAGTAGCTTTCTTCAGTGATGGCAATTCATCTGCGCTTCCCCTACCTCAACAATAAATTTGTGTCCCTAAGTGATTACAGATAAACTCTTACATTGCATGTTTCTTTGATGTCATCAATTGTCGAAAACACTTTGATTTACATATTTCCTTTAGGGTAGGGGCAGACAGGGAGATTCGGGGAGATTTAGTCGCCTGGCGTTTTTTGCAGGCGACAATCTCCCCGAATTACCTTCTCCCTGTCTGCCGATCGTAAAAGCACAAAGCGCCAGCGCCTGTGCAGACGCGGCGCGGCGATTTCCGGAATCGCCCAAAGTTTCCTCACGAGGTATCTTCGGGCGATTCCGGAAATCGCTGCGCCGCGTCTGCACAGACGCTGGCGCTTTGTGCTTTTACGATCGGCAGACAGGGAGAAGGTAATTCGGGGAGATTGTCGCCTGCAAAAAACGCCAGGCGACTAAATCTCCCCGAATCTCCCTGTCTGCCCCTACCCTTAGCGTTGGTGTCACTGGAGACAGCGTTTTGGTACTGATCTTTGCTCGTGATAGGTTTTACATGGTTAACTTTGATACATAGAGAGAAGTTAATTCCTTGGATAGAAATCTGCAATGAAATTCATTAGCTGGTCTAATCTATTAAAGTAACCACCCACTCATTAAATTATCAAAATTAATTAGTTTAAAAATCGCATTACAAATAAATAGATCTATATATTAATTATTGCTGAATTCATCATGAATTCATCAATAATTGACTGTGGTAAATATTTGAGCACAATTGTGGGGGTTTTTGTTACTTCTCTCTATGTATCAAAGTTAACTTTATTAAGTAAATTGTACCTCTACTTCTCACAAGGTGAAATTTTGAATCATATAAGTTCTGATTCACAACCTTTTCTCTTCAGGTTTTACCTGGTGCCTTGTATCCTGTGCTATTGAGCTTCTTGTTTCCTGATTTCCGTGTTTGATCCTGCCTGGCTTTGACTATTCTGACATCCGTATTCTGACCCGTGCCTAAATTCCGACTACCTCTTCTGCCTCATCCTATCTGATTGATTACCCGGTTTGACCCTTGCCTGCCTGACGATCTTTGCTATCTGCCTGCCTTGAACAAGCCTGTCTGACCACGAATCTGCCTACTCCTGCCTGTACCATGACCTTCGGCCTTAAAGACTTTCAATACAGTCTTGCCCCATTGCTGGCCAGAACTCCTGCCCTGTACCTCTCGTATAAGTCCAGGTGGCATCTGAGTAGCTGAGGGCTCCTCCCAAAGCCAAAGCCGGTCACACTACTGGTGAAGCACGAGGGTGTTTGGCATTTGTTCTGGTGTTTGGTGCCGACCATGACAAATACTGTATTGTCTGTAAGCTCAAAATAATATACACAGCCCCCTCACCATTATTCCCATTTAAGCAAAATCCTGCCTGTCAACATTGGGAACAGTGGCAGCTGGTCTCACCGCTATCCACCTATGCCATCTGCTAAAAAAATGCAAGAGGTAGAGCGTTGGCCCACTTAAAGGTAAGCATCAAAGTATTATAGCAGTCCTGCCAATAAAGTATTGGCTTTATGCTCAACTAAGTGTTCACAGACCCCCTCCCTTCCACTGATCCTATTTAAGCAAAAATCCTGCCTGTCTACGATGGGAACAGTGGGAGCTGTTCTCGCGACCATCCACATTTGCTTCCCTATACTTTTCACCGTACTGTCGGCTTCATCAGGGGAAAAAATTACCTGAGATGGCTGCAAACACATGGTAGGATTAATTATTTACAGTGTAAGCAGTGTAATTTAGAAAATAAAAATCACACCATAAAAATCATGACAGAATTCCTTTAAGAACTAATAAAGGGATTTCCTCCCACACTTTTTCATGTTACAATTAGAGCTGCCTTATTTCTGCTCAGGTTATCTCTGAGGAAGCACACAGATCAAAATGGTGGCTCAAGGGAAAAGATGTAAAAGAGCAAGATTTACTTAACTATATATTCCCAATCCCTGAAATATTGTAGAGAAGCCTGCAAATAAATGTTGACATTCCAATAAACGTAATATCAAGTAAAGTGTGTGCTTTACGTTCCGTGATTCTGTGTACTAAGTTGTTACAGAAATTATAGCAAGAGCATTTGTTTACATACGTAAATAGAGTGTGCTGGGCCCCCCTACAAAAAAATCTTGTGAACATAAGATTTTCAGAAATGTCATACAAACCGCTGCGTTTAGCGTAGCGTTGCAGTATGGTGCTTTGGGGTAGAAAGACATGCATACCCAATTTAGATCTGGGGGAACATGTACTTTCCGAAACTATATGGTGTAGATTGAAAGCATTGAGGTAATTTTTTTAAAAAATTCACAAATTTCTATAAAAAATTATAAATTTGGGAAAGAATAGCAACTTGGTAGTTTGGAGTACATAGATGTATTTAGCCATTTTTGATTCTCTAGAATCTGTTCTTTCTAATATTGGGTGTGTTTCTAGGGTAAACCTACTGTTAGTGGAATGTTTTGCCTTGAAATCAGAAGTAAGCCGTTTTGTGGAGCGATGCTTTGGAAATTTGCTAGTGTATTGCTTAGAGATTTTGATCTATACAAGTGAGAAATCTCCATAAAACTATATATATTTGGTATTGCCGCGTTCAGGAGACATAGACTTTTCCAAATCGGCTGTGTGTGATTGTAGTATGTGAAACATGATTTTTTTAATTTTATTAGGCACTTTGAAGCCTATATTTTTTTACAGAAGTGGAATTACACCAACATTCTAGCATATTATCAAAACTCAGGTTGTCCTGAAAAAAAAAACATATATTGTTTTCCTGGGTAAACTAAAAGACCCCCCCCAGGAAAGGAGTACAAAATGTTCAAATAAAATAAAAGTGCCAATAAAAGTACCAAATCAGCCATTTTGGCTGGCAGTGAAAGGGTTAATGTTAATGTCAGACTGGGTGTTTTGATGACTGCTGTCATCAGGTGAAAAATCATGGTGGTCAAACGTTCCTCTCCACCTGTCACTGCTTTCCATATTAAATAAAGGGAGGCTATGCCTGAAGCATGTAGTGATAACAGGTGGAACTCTGCTCAAAAAGCAAGATATCCATCTGCCTCCACTGTGTGTGCTTTAGACACAATATTTCCCATATATTAATATGGAAAATTATGACAGGCACAGAATGGTGCTTTGACTGACACTGTTTCACCTAATGACAAAAAAGTCAAAACACCCAGTCCAACATTTGCCTAAAAGTTGAAGGGAAAAGGCAGGTGGTCCTCTTTTAACATGACATGCATTTCAGGGAAACCACAAGAAAAAGCCACAATGCCCACATTAACAAAAAGTCCTATTCCAGCCATCACTATTTTTCATTTTTATTTTTACTAGTCAATTAACATCTAGCATGCCATAACCACATATCCTACTCAAAATGTTCCATTTTCCAACAACTCAGGCAATTACAAAACTTAAATAATCTATGGACAAATTAGTGTTCAACATACAGTATATCTGCAAATGCTCCAAAACATCACCTGTGTACTTTGGTATTATTATTACTGTATCCTAGACAAAAAGATTTAGCTACGGATATACTTACTTTTGTAAGC
>CM044436.1:80382257-80397490 GCA_024363595.1 Xenopus borealis
TTTTAAAGTTAAATAAAGTCCTTCGATCATTTGATCCTCCAAAAAAATCGTATGATCGGAATTCGATCGAATTTCGATCTCCTCACGTGAATTCTGTAAATTTGCCCCTCAATGTTTCCGTCCTATACCGGTACCTTCATCAGGAGGACAGGCAGCAGCATTGTTTATGTTTACAAGCTGCCTCATATGTGCCTGCATCACTGGTTGCTAGTATCACAATTTGTGTTTAGCATGCACTCTCATTAGTGTACAGATGGGATTTGAGTGGGCTGGTAGATAATTCAAGATGTTATTTTTGCATGTGTAGCTAAAATATATTATCTTGCCAGGCAGAGAAATGCAGTCACGCTATGTTTTATTGTTTACTTTTTATAATCTTTCTTGTGTAATCAAAATAAATAATTAATAATAAAAAGAAAATAAAACAAGTGTGGCTGATCAAAGTCATGATCATGAAAATGATTTATGGTAAATAAATCCATAAATAACTAAAAGAATCTGCTTCTGTAGATATCTGGGATTAAGCATTGTATTTTATTGAAAGCGGAATAAACGCTCTTTTTTCCACTGTAAGAGTACAACAAGCAAATCCAAGGAAAGGTGCTGAAATTGTTATTTTATAATTGCCAAATCGAACTCTAACCAAACTGTAACCAAAGAGAGGTGCAAAGCCAGTTGCGTAAGTTATGTTCTGTAAGATTGTAAGGGATCATAACTTGGAACATCAACATGGAAGTAAGATTGCTTATGTGTATTGTCTATGAAGGTTTTCAATTATTCATGTCATGGTATATCTAGTAGAAGTAAATCTAGAGCACCTGGACTTGCTGATTAATCACTGAAGATGTTTCACTATTTATCCAAGCAGCTTCTTCAGTTCAACTGTTTGTTTATTGTATGTGTGTGTGCTTGTGTATACCATATAGCGTTGATATGATGTTGCCACGTAATTCCTGGGGTCCTGTAAGCCAGTATTTAATATGGGTTAGTGTGCCATAAGAGGCCCACACAAATGCGCTTTAACTGGATCCCAGAGATAAAGTTGGGTTTTGGTTGTGTTCCTATATTATGCCCAAAATTACTTACATTCAGTAATCACATGATCTTGACATGATAAATAGTTTGCAATCTTGGAGCCTCCTAAAAAGTCCCACTTGCATTGGCTAGTATTGTCTCAGATATTTAAAAAATATATACATTTTTAGCATCTTTCCCATGACGGAAAAAAAAATCTGTAAAAATGCATTCAATGTTGTTATGCCTGATGTGTTCCTTCCACAAATAAAAAACAACTGCGTCATTTAGTATAGCTACACAGATGGATAGATTGCCCAGGAAGACAGGCATGACCTGTATGTCATATAGTTTACACACATGGAACAATAAAGGAAGCTTCATTCATGATATGCAAAAATGTCATTAGCTCCTATTCCATTCACTGTAGATTTTTCTTTAAAAATAGGTTAAACAAGTGGCATTTCAGTGAATATAATATCTATATAAGTATACAAAGTCTGCCTGAACAACATAAAAGTCAACCAGCTGTGCTTTTTCAAGGTGACTTAAATGCACTCTCCCCACCACTGCGCCTCATTAAAAGGGTAGTTGTGAGAATGAGCATACAACCCAACTTTGATATCCTTTTTTCTTGTACTATAATAGCTCCCATTATATCCAGCTGATTCACAATAGCTTTAAATGTCACACTTGGGACTGTTTGAAAAGATGTCATTAAGGCAGGCTCCTTGTTGCCTATTCTTCAGAACACAAAAAGCAGCTGTAGACATTGAATTCAGACTGCGGTTCTAAAATCCTTCATCAGATGGATCCAACTGACTGCTTTGAACCTTGTCTTTCAGAACAGTGGGCAGAATGGTTTGCTACGCATATAAAATTATGTTATATTATTTTTGGCTTTTTTGTGTTAACGAAACCTACAGTAGATACATTGATTTTGGAAAGCTTTATATTCATTGTTATGCTTCTGAATGGAGAAAACATACCGTTAAGGGACCAGCAAGACCAAAACCTTGAACCATGAATGTAAGTCTTAAAGCACCTTGAGAAATATGAAGGTCTCTGTAAAGTATTTCACAGATTTCTCAGTCAGCACTCTCACCTCCAATATCTTTCAATCTGGTGCCAATCCAACGGTTTCCCACCTTGTTCCGTTCAATCCATACAAAATGTAATAACTGGCGGCAGTGCCTTAGGAACCTTAGGGGCAGATTTACTATTGGTGGAATTCACATGGTCGAATTTCGATCAATAGTAAATCTGCCCCCAAGTGTTCCGATATACACAAACCTCTATAAATAGAATGGGTATTGGTTTGCTTTTAAAGTACAAATAAAGCTCAACCAAGAATTATATATAAATAGAGACTATTCGAGCGAATATTCGAATCCTTCACACAATTTAGTAAATCTGCCCCTTAGGGACAGATTTACTATTGGTCGAATTTCGAATTTAAAAAAATTCAAAATTCAACCATGGTAATAGTGGGGAAGTAAAATCCATTCGAATTCGACTATCGAATATAAAAAATTTGATCAATCGAATATTCGAATCAATCGATTCAAACTATTTTAATCGATAGATTGAATTTTTTTATTCGATCTCAGCGAAGGATTCCCAATTTGATCTTGATCCTGGCGAAGTAGGTGGTCGAATAAAAATTTAAAGGGGAAGTTATTCGACCATTGAATATTCGAATAAAATTTTATTCGAAGCTTCGAATTCAAATTTACTTAAAATTCGATTGAACTTCGAATTCTTCATGTGAATTTAGTAAATCTGCCCCTTAGTGTCTGTAAAATACAAAACACATAAGGCTACTTTTCTATGTGTACCAAATAAATGATTACTTTTCTACACGTCTGATTGGAAAACTGCTCTTTGAGTGCCTGATCAACTTAGCTGAAGGTTCAGCAACCGGACCTCTGCCATTACTCTGAGACCTAATTTCTTTGATTGACAGCTCAGATTTTCAAATATATTTAGAACAGGTATGGGTGTTTAAATACAAAAAAGAATTTGGGTTTCACATTTAATTTACAAAGGACTTTTGATTATACAGCTTTTTTTTGTGTGGCTGACACACTTTTACATAAGAATGCATAACAATAACAGTAACTTTACAGTATTTTGCAGGAACAAAGGAAAGGTGAACTAGGCAATTGTAAAAGTATTGGTACAGGTGTATCTAAGGAAAATGAAGTTAGCAGAGGCAGAATGGAGCATTAATGGGGGGATGCAGAAATAGCAGGGGTATGAAACTGGACAAGAAGGTGACAAGCAATTTGCAGCATGCTTAACAGGACACTGAAATGATTCATAAGTGGGCATCTTAATAAACAGGAGACATTTGCATCAGATATCAAACCAGCTTTTATCCATACATAATTAGTGCTGAACCACAGGCAAATCAGCAGTAATGGCAGAATTGTAGCAAGGTCAAACTACAGAGAAATCAAGCAAATTAAAAAAAAAAATAAAAAAATTTGATTGCTGCTACATAATCTTGAAAATGAATTGTATATTAGATTGCAGTGAAAGCCATTTGTACCATAAGGAACAATCTTGGGAAATCAGAAAGCCGATATACAGTATCATTTTTTTAAGTGCTGTACAACTGTACATCCAACACAGTATTCATTTAAAAAACATAATTTTGTACACTAATATTGATGATTTTATCAGGTCTATCTTGAAATTAAAATTATATGAAGTAAATGATATCCTTATAAATGGTGACTTGTGATGTCATCAGCTATAAACAGTGAGTAATGATGTCACTTTTGTCACGACTCACTAAAACTTGTGTATTATAATAAAGTACCCTTGTTGGAAAATATGAGGATATCAGAAGTAACCTCGGAGATCCATGACCTACCATAGTCATGGAAGTCCTTGGTGACTTATAATATCCTTATATTTTACAATATGGGGTACTTTATTCACTATATACATATATATATAGCAATTTTCTGATAAATCTTGATTTAATCGTGTTTTATATGCTTGTTATATTACATATTATAGTAGGTAAATGCCTGGAAGTTTTTCATGTCAGTTGGATGCCATTTGTGATCATTTTAAATGATGATAGTGATCCCTTATCTGGAAACCCGTTATCCAGAAAGCTCCAAATTATGGAATGGCCATCTCCAATATACTAGATTATAAAAAAAATATCAAAAGTTATAAAAATTAGTTCCTTTTCCTCTGTAACAATAAAACAGTAGCTTGTACTTGATCAGAGCTAAGATATAATTAATCCTTATTGGAAGCTAAACCAGCTTATCGGGTTTATTTATTGTTTACATGATTTTTTAGTAGATTTAAGGTATGAAGATACAAATTACGGAAAGATCCGTTATCCAGCAAACCTTAGGTCCCAAGCATTCTGGATAATAGGTCTCCTAGCTGTACCTAAACAAATGCACATTTTTCGAACATGGCCTAAAATTTTTAAACAAATGCATTTAATGTAAAACTTAAACATTTTAAAATAATTTTAAAGGGATTCATACTTTTGATGTAATGTAATCTACTGCTAATGCTACTGTTGTTATTTAAGGAGTTTAAAAACAAATAAACATGTATTTGTTGCTATATGTTTTGCTAAACAGCGCAGAACAGGGAAAAATTAGATTGCATCAGATTAATACTTGATCTCACCTTGGTTCTTCAGAGCAGTTGCTGGTGGAGGGAAAAGTTTTTTTTGTCATCAGATCTGTTTTCCTAATTAACACCCAGTATAATGAAATCCTCCTTATCTGTCCACCTGAGACAAAGGGCACCAATTAGGAAAATAGTTGTACAAAGCACTTTATCTTTTCTTATTCAAAACTGCTTATTCCAGGGGTTGAGCGCTTCATTCCGGAAAATGACCTTTTTTCTCCAATTTGAATATAATTTAAATGTTGCATATTCCAAGGTCAAATGGTTGTAATCTTCTTTTTACGAACACATTATCCTCGCCTGGTAATTTAGCTCTCCCTAATCTAATCCCTTCCAATCCATGATTGTATTTTAGCAGCATCACACTTTCTCCCCCCTTTGCAAATGCCAAGGGATTTTTTGCTCTTAAGAGCTTTTCATTTCCATAATTCCAGCCATGTGAAGCCGCAGTTCATAGTCAAGCTAACATAATTCATCTACTGGGTTCTTGCTCTTACTAATGCTCCCAGAGAGTACACAGCAAACAATAATGATTATTATGAAATATCCAGCACTTTTAATCTCAAAACACTGTAATGTAATGTAAATCATATTTCTTTATTCGTTTACTTTTATTTTCTGTGAAAAGCAAATAACCCGGCTGCAGTTCTATTTGTACCTGTGTTAGGGCTTCATATTAACTTCCCCCATTTTGCATGATACACCATTACTGGGGGTCAATGAAAACCTCTCTCCTTCCTCTTAATTACTTCTATCAGTGCCATCTGTTGCAATTTGGTAAAACCTTCATCATGCAAAAAAAAAAATAAAGTCCCCAAGTAGGAAGTGCAAGAAAGGTCATCCAGATGTGTGTAGGGCTCATTTATGTCCACAAGTGCAGTGGGCAATGTGTACTTTTCCCCACAGTGATTTACACGTAAAAATACTTTCATTAATGCATCAAAAGGTGCTCCTTGCACTTCCGTATAGTCGAGCTTAGTGCCAATCAATCCTTCCCGCTTGACATCCCAAATCAGACTACACTGTGCCTATACTGTAGATGCAGGAGAACCCAGGAGCTACTTCCCCCTCTTGGCCAGCTGGTAGCTCCATGATTCCCACACCTCCTTGCAATAGTGCCAAATGAACAAACCATAAATGTTACTGAAAACCAAGGCAGACTTCAAATTATTTCTGGGGAAATCTAGCATGTGTTTGCAGGCACCTTTGCAAACATTGCCGACCATGTTTGCGTCCTTTTTAACCAATTATAGTCCTCAATGACACGTTTGAGGCCAAATGGCTGCTGGAACATTGGCAGTGTATGTAATGAAATTTTGCAATCGCAATTGGTTTTTTGGAACAAAAAAATTAACAAAACTCCAAAGCATTAACACAAATGTGAAATGTAATATGTTTTATTAGGCATTGACATTCCCTTTAAAGGGGTGGTTCACCTTCAAGTTAACTTTTAGTAAATTGTAGAAGGGCCAATTCTAAGAAACTTTTCAATCCATCTTCATTATTTATTTTTGATCGTTTTTTAATGATTTGCAATTTTCTTTTGTTTCTTTGCAGCTTTCAAATGGGGGTTCACTGACACCATCTAAAAACAAATGCTCTGTAAGGCTACAAATGTATTGTTATTGCCACTTTTTATTACTTATTCTATTCAGTCCATCTCCTATTCATATTCCAGTCTCTTATTCAAATTAGTGCAGGGTTGCTAGGGTAATTTGTACCCTAGAAACCAAATTGCTGACACTGCAAACTAGAGAGCTGCTGAATAAAAAGCTAAATAACTATAAAACCACAAACAATAAAAAATGAAAACTAATTGCAAATTGTCTCAGAATATCACTCTCTACATTATACTAAAAGTTAACTCAAAGGTGAACAACCCCTTTAAAGCTTTGTTTTATAACTAATTCCAACATTATCAGAACCCGTCATTGGATGTGCTGTGACTATTTCCCTATCTCAGATCTATGGAAATATTACAACTTCTACTGTATGAATGCAGCTATGATCTAATTTCATTGTCGGCATCCTCAAAAATAAAATATTTCCCTCAAATATTTTCATTCTTATGAAACCAATAGCCAATAACTTACAATACTTCCTCTTGCATCAATGTGCTATACTAAGTAGACCCAAGTATGAAAGGATTTAACTTCTGTTTCAAAACACATGCTTATCTTTTACAGAAGCATCCAGACAGCTTTTATAATAATACAGGTATGGGACCCTTTTATCCAGAATGCTCGGGACCTGGGGTTTGCCAGATTACATATCTTTCCGTAATTTGGATCATCATACTTTAAGTCTACTAGAAAATCATGTGAACATTAAATAAACCCAATAGGCTGGTTTTGCTTCCAGATGGTGAAGCATGAGAAAAAACTTACAGTTTGCAGAGAATATATATTTTATATATTTGCAATAGTACCTAGCGCGGCAGCGGTGATGGCATTCTCTGTTGCTATAAAACAAATTGGAACAGGAGAGTTCATGAAGTCTCCAACTCTGTAGGCCCCACTTTATGGTTCTATTGTTGGCCCTAGAAACAACAATTGGATAAAATTGAGTGTGCCTCCACTACAACACTGCTCACAATGTAGATGAACAAATCAGGCCCAGATCCTCTTATTTGTTGACTTTGAGCAGATGTGACTGTGTATGGCCACTTTAAAGCTATCATTCCACTGCAAACAACACCAAAGCCTAAATAGATATTATTAATTTCCTCATTTGAACTCTCATTCCTAAGGCTAGGGCCAGATGGGCAGGCTGAGTTTAGACTAGGGTTGCCACCTTTTCTTGAAAAAAAACACTGGCCGTCCTATATATTTATCTGTTTTTCCTATTAATAACATTGGGTTCAACCATCAGAAATAACGGCCAGGTGGCAACCCTAGTTTAGACCCTCACCATGAGCAGCATCCTCCTTTCGTAGGTGGAACCCTTTTTTCAGCTCTGGTGCGAACAAACACACGTGGATTTTGGCAAAAATATTTATTACTTTGCAATTCAAATTTGCGCTGGAGCAGACACAAGGGGTGCAGATGTGAAAGAAGGAGGATACTGCAGAAGGGACTGAAATTGGCAAGCAGATTTCAGAATAATTTCAGTCCAACATCACTAACCTGATCAATAATAGTTTTTGGTAGAAATCATATTTCTACCAGGCACATAATTTACAAATGGGTGTAAAAGAAAATCTACAGACCCAACAGCTATGACATGCATGCTGCTGATTCTGTGTAATTCAATCATTGAGGCTTGCTTCAAATAATAGCAGTGTGGAGTTCAATTAGAGAGGTCATTCATTCTGGGGAAAAAACAGGTGTCAATTGCAGCTCTTATTTAAGGAAGGAGCAAATGTTGTGCATGCTGGTTATACTGTATTTTTTTCTGAAAATCTGAGTAAAATGGGTTGTTCCAGACCTTGATTAAAAACTTGATTGGAGTTGAGGGGAAAATAATAGGCTGCTCAGCTAAAATGATCTCAAATGCTTCAAAATGGAAACCAAAACCTGAAAGACATGGAATAAATCTTAAAACTACCATTGGAACAGATAGAATAGTCAAAATGACAAAGACTGTGAGTACCAGTCAGGAAGATCTAGGTCTTAAAAGAACCAGAGAAGCTTTTCATCTGCTCCAGAACATGAGGCCTTGATGAATAATCCAGTGTGTACTATAAATTTCCATAGCAACAGTTAAGAGACAGCTAAATGTGTGTGAACCTACTGCAGATAACACCAACTACAGACATCGGGACACTAAAAATCTGCCATTCATGGTCCAAGCCCATCCACTACTCAGAATGTGAAAAATAACCGTATGGGAGGGTTCTAGCAAAGCTAAAGTACATACGTCATTGTTTTGTTAGATGTTGGCTTACCGTCTTCTGTATTGCAGCATTTTATAATTAAGTTTACAGTGTGAACCATTTTCTAACCTTTCCTGTTCTACGTTTATTCATAGATTTCCAATCTAGATGAATATATTTTGTTCTATAAACCTTTTCAGCTTTTTTTGTAATAGTTTGGTTATTCTATCAAGTATTTAAAGGAGAAGTCAACCTATAATGGGGTAAATACCATGCCCCCCTCCCTCCGGCCTACTCCCCACCACCCGGGCAGATGACCCTAAGTTGCTACTGACCCCCTCAGTGCAGGTAGTAGGTTAACCTCCTTTAAAGGGATACTGGCATGGGAAAACACTCCTTCAAAATGCATCAGTTAATAGTGATGCTACAGCAAAATTCTGCACTGAAATTAATTTTTTAAAAGAGCAAACAGATTTTGCTATATTTAATTTTGAAATCTGATATAAGGCTAGACATAGTCAGTTTCCCAGCTGCCCCAAGTCGTGTGACTTGTGCTCTTCAGTCACTCTTTACTGCAAGTTGGAGTTATATTACCACACGCTTAACGACAGAACAATGGGAAGGTAACCAGATAACAGCTCCCTAACACAAGATAACAGCTGCCTGGTAGATCTAAGAACAACAGAAAAAGACAAGTCCCACCGAGACTGATTCAGTTACATTAAGTAGGAGAAATAACACTGCTGGCACAGGTCATATGACTGGGGCAACTGGGAAACAGAGAATGTCTAACCCCAGATTTCAAAACTGGATATAAAAAAATCAGTTTGCTCTTTTGAGAAATTATATCAGTGCAGAATTACACTTACATTACCTGATGTGTTTTGGAAATAAAAACATGTTTTTCCCATGACAGTATCCGTTTAATGCAGGTATCCGATTCCTGCATAAGCTATCCCATTGCTCAGCTGAATTAAAGCTATGTGCACACAGGTTGTTGACTCAATGGAGCAGGGGCACTAAGCAGATCTGCTTCTCTCAGCCTGCAAAAATACACAGGCTGACAACAGGCAGAGCCAACAGCCTGTGTGTCCATATCCTTAGCCATAAATCAAATGCAAATTGTTTTATGTCATTATAAAATAATCATGCTCACAGTTAACTACATTCTAGGTAGCAATTATCCGACTAAACTCCTACTGCCGACATGTTCCCTATTGCTTTTTTTTTTGTTTGTATGCTTGCAAAGTATTCATTACAAAGAATTTTACCCATGCTTGTGTCCAGTGACTATTGTATGGCTTCTAGTTCTACATTATATGTTGCATCAGCTTAAAGCTGCCATTTTATTCCCCCCAACTTTTCTTCTCCCAGACCGAATTTCTTCTTCTTTCTCCACAGACAAGATTATAAACAGACCCTTGTATATTAGCAAACATATACAAAATGAAGTCAGCTTTACTGACATGTATTTGCTAGTTTATATAAATGAGATGCTTTGTAGCCATGGGGGCAGCCATTCAAGTTGAACTTGTGCTATAGGGCAGATTTACATATTGTAGGTTAATATCACCCACTGCTGTTTATGCTAGATAATGAGTGCCTACGTCTCCCACTAACTTGAATGTTGTTGAACATATACACACCCTCAACTCTCTGATAGAGGCCCACTATACCTCCTTTTTCATGTCTCCCACTATAATTGTCTAATACTATTAGCCTATGAAGAGACAAATGGAACATTGATCCCTTCTTACCCTAGCTTTAGCAAGACCTATTCACAGAACTCCTGTTGAACAAGAAGCTATAACTGTCCCTACAATGAAAAACTCAAGAAAAGCAAGACCACAGAATTTTGCAGACCCGTAAGGCACATACATACATTACTGAGTGTTGTAGTAAAACTAAAATGCTTTCCCAAACATAAGATGAATGATTCTACATATCTTAGGGCTAGTGTTCCTGGCGAGGCACTTTGGAGCGATTTCAAAAATCGCGACACTCCGTGTGAATACGCGCCGGCGTTTTCAAGCAACGCCGGTGCACTTGGGTACTTCGCTGTTCGGGGGCTACAAGTCACGGCGAGAAGTCGCCAGGCGACAAAATGCCCCCAAATCTCCCCGTCTGGCCTAGCCCTTAAGAGTGCAGCAAAATAATATAGAAAGAGTATTTGGAACACGGAACCCACATATAGTTAAAAAGAAGTCTTGGTTTAGGACTTTATACTTGCTTAAAGGAAAACTATACCCCCCCAAACAATGTAGGTCTCTATAAAAAGATATTACATAAAAACTCATGTAAAACCCTACTTCATGTAAATAAACCATTTTCATAATAATATACTTTTTTAGTAGCATGTGCCATTGGTTAATTAGAAATACAAAACAGCCATTTTAAAAAATAAGGACAGCCTCCTGGGATCGTATGATTCACGGTGCACACAAACATACCAAACAAACTATAGGTTGAGCCAATTAACAGACAGAGTTGTGTCTTTTGCCTCCACACTTCTTCCTGTTACAGTTAGAGTTGAAATATTTCTGGTCACGAAATGGTGGTTCAAGGCAAGAGATGTAAAAGGGCAATATTTACTTAAATATATACACCAGTTTGGTAAGATTCTTTAATATCTCACTTAATTTGATATAAACTATCTGTTACTCAAGTATTCATTTTGGGGGTATAGTTTTCATTTAAGCAATTTATGTTATTATTTTGGATTTCCCCCTTAGCTATTTTCTTTTCTATGTGCAAGCAATAGCTTGTATAAGAAATAATTTAGATTAAAAATGGATGGCCTCTGAAGATTTTATTCTTTTGCACACTGACTAGACTAAAATGTTCAACATCTTCATTTTTGCTGAGTGACCATTGCCACTATTCCCCACGTGTAACCATGGGCTGTAGCTAAGCAGTTGCTAGAGAACTTTATGTTGAACGCCCTGACCTGTTATATGAGGATTCCAGCACATAAAAATGATCATGGCAGTTAAGTTAAATGAATCTGATATAATGGCAAAGTGATTTCACAGTCTCAAATCAAAGTCAACACCGCAGTGAGGAGAGCTTTTCTACTTTATTACAAAGAGAAGAAGCCTTTATGTGGTCAGAAAATACAAGATTGATCTTTTTTTGTCTTCCTATGAAACGCTGCTGTTCAAACAGCCAGAGTGAATTGTCTCAGTTCACTTCCTTAAGTTCCATCACGTTCACTTGGGTATGGATGTCCTTGGCTGCTGAAAATCTGGCCCTTTAGTGCACAGGAGACAAAGGAGTCCCCTGACCAGCAGTTCCAGAATGTCCCACTTTCATATATTGCATCCATGCACACCTCCTAAAAATGAGGTACAGCAGGGCAAACATTTCCAAAATAGGTGTCATATATATAATATATACACATTCGTACATACATACCTTTATTCATGTGATGTCCAAAAATTTAAAAAAAAATGTACACATTTATTACAAAATCGTAACAAAGACTGGACAGTGTGTTGCTCATTCTGGAAAGATGAAGCTCAGTAATACACAACTCTGGAAATTGTCCAAAGGTTGCAGCAATATCTTTCTCCTAAACAGTCAAATATGTTGTGTCTGCACTTTCCCTACCAGAGGGGCCTGGACAGCCTTGCACTGCAATGCAATGCAGAACCCTCTGGATGGGAAGGGGCCCCACTTGGCTAAAATTGCCTTTCAAAAGAGAATGGGGAGTAAAATGAAGGAAGCTGACCTTGCCCATCTTTCCAAATGAAATACGAGAAGGATCTTCACATAAAAATGCACAAACATGTGTTTCTTTTATTACCAATAGTGCTACAATGAACAATGCAAACTTTGCTGTCTAAATGTGTCTTTTTTTTTTCTCTCTCTTCCTTTGTACAATTTAGATATTGAGTGGTAAACTTTGTCAGTGTACTATATTTGTGTGTGTGTGTGTGTCCAGACCAAGGTCTGTCTGCTGGCATTAAAGGAAAACAAACAAGAGAAAAAAAAAATCCAGACCCTGCTCAAACTAAAGAAACAAATTACAATTACAGTTGTTGGGCAGCACATAATTAGTAAGGCAGGACCTCAAGTGATGATCCCTTTGCATGAGACAATTGCCAGATCCTCAAGGAATTAAAACCAGGATGCCTGAGCCACATCAGTTCTGCAGTTATGTTGAGTATTGTGCTGAGACAGCCATACCCCATGAACTGGGAAGTCTTTAGAAGGCTTGCTGAGCAGGATTGTAATTGAAGGTGGATGGCAGTTGGGGCCTTTCTTCTAGCTTGTCATATTCCAAATGGAACTCCTGTGATAAACCAAAATCAAATATTGTCTGTTAATAAATCATGTTTACACAGAAGCTCAAAGTCCAATTAATTCTGCTATATAATACATAAAGGATATGAATTGTAATAAAGGTTGACCATTTGCAATTACCAAAAAAAAGTTTGCTCTAGTTAATCTTACAGTACTAGTTGTGTAATAACCAACAAGTAATGCACTGGTGATGGCTAACTAGATCAACTAAAACCGTGCTTTTGCTTCTACCTCCCACAGCCTCTGATACTCCAGCACTTTATAACACTTTTTCTATCTATCATTGCAATTTTAGGTTCATGTAAGAACTTAAGTTCACTACAAAGCTGTGCATAATTCAGTCCTTTAACCAAATGTCAAATTTTCTACAAATTGACCAAATAGTAACCTGAAGCCAAACCCTGACACCTTGAAGTCGTGATAGCAACACTGAATAGGTGCACATGAGCAGTAAAGTTAAAAGCCAGACTTTAACAAAACAAAAAAAAACACAGTTTTTATTGCTCTACTATGTATGCGTCAAGGTAAGCCATTACAGTCCTTGGGGGTGCTCTAACATTTGGACCTTTCCTTGTCTTCTAGTCTGGCTAAGTACCAATGATTTGTTCAATTTGAAATCTGAACAGAAGAGAGCTGGGTTTTAGTTGAATCCAGGATTTTGGCGCATCCAATGAAAAAGGTACCATGTTTTTATAAAGCTATGATAAAGAGTAAACGGTTTCGTTATTCTTAAAGGAATACTGTCATGGGAAAAAAAATTCTCAAAATGCATCAGTTAATAGTGCTGCAGTGAATTCTGCACTGAAATCCATTTTTTTATATTCAATTTTGAAATCTTACCTGGGGCTAGACATATTGTCAAATTCCCAGCTGCCCCAAGTCATGTGACTTGTGCTCTGATAAACTTCAATCACTCTTTACTACTGTACTGCAAGTTGGGGCGACACCCACTTTCCCCCCCCCCCCCCCCCCCCCCCCCCCGCCCCAGCAGCCTAACAACAGAACAATGGGAAGGTAAACACATAACAGCCCCCTAACACAAGATAACACCTGCCTGGTAGATCTAAGAACAGCACTCAATAGTAAAAACTCATGTACCACTGTGACTCCTTCAGTTACATTGAGAAGGAAAAAACAGTTTGCCAGAAAGCAGTTCCCTCCTGCTGGTACAAGTCACATGACCAGGGGCAGCTGAAAAAGACAATATGTCTAGTCCCATGTCAGAATTCAAAATTCAATATAAAAAAATCTGTTTGGTCGTTTGGGAAGTGGATTTCAGTGCAGAAGTCTGCTGAAGAAGCAATATTAACTGGTACATTTTCCAATGACAGTATCCCTTTTTTTATCTACCTTGCAAGGACAAAACATGGAGTAGCTTCAGTTTCCCTATTTAGCCCAAGAAATAACAAAACATTGTTATTTTAATACACACTGATACATTTCCAACATATTCTGCAGCACACTGAAGATAAAGACTGCATACAAAAACAACAAATATCTGATACAAGAAGTAAAGGCCCTGCCCAAAAAAAAAATCTGCTTCTAAAAAGGCTTTTGACATGTTGTGTTGTTGTGCCAAGACCCATACAATGAGAGAACCAAAACAAATTTGGACAACTGTACAATATCCCTGTGATAAGGCAAAATAATTGAGAAACCAATGGATTCATACAAAACATCACAAATTCCATTGTGACCTTCAATACATTTTTATATGATGCAGCATGACTCCAATACCTGCACATTTTTGTTCTGTAAAATTAAAAATGATTACGGATATAATTGCTCACTCAAGCCGGAAACATCTAATACAGAACAAGCAGCGCTGCTTTATATTTCTAAGAATCTGGACGAGAAATTATATTCATGGTTTTTCCTGCAATTCAACCGGGTCACTTATCAGGCTGAGACATTTATCTGATCATTAAGAGAAGCCAAAATTAAATTCCTTTTCAGTTGTTTTTGATGTTTAACTGTCTCTGCATGATCTGTTCTTAATTTAATTGTGAAAATGATTTTAGGAAGCTGCCTTGAGACGTATTATATTTGTGGTATGGTAAATTTGAAGTTCAGGGTTTACTTTAAATTATTATGCACTGCATTAAATAATTTGGCCTTCTTGGGTATATTTATCTACCAAAGGCAACTACTTGGACAAATAAATATATTTTTAATCAAAGTTTAAGCTAGCAGCTCTACAGGAAGGGGATAAGACGTTTGTGTAGGAGGGAATTGTGTAGTAACATTATATACTGTCAGGGGCTTATTTATTAACATTGGCGACAAACATCCCCGGTGATGTTGCCCATAGCAACCAATACGTAATTAGATTTGAACAATCACCTACAGGTTTGAAAACAAGTAAAGAATTGACCAGTTGCTCTGGACAAATTCACCAGTGATGTTTGTTTCCAATGTTATATGTACA
>CM044436.1:80414288-80439542 GCA_024363595.1 Xenopus borealis
AAAAAAAAAGCCAACATTTAAAGTGAGAAACACTACACGCAACAGTCATGATCTGGACTGTATTTAAAGGATTATTTAATGTGGTATTTATTTGCCAGAAAAATTGGTGTGAAACAGTTGTTTGCAACATTATGCAATAAAGAAAACAACTTACATCTTTCTCCGACCGATGTGGAAACATCGAAGACTGACTATAATACATATTCTCATCATGGTAGTCACTTTCGACACCTTCTACAAACTTCTTTCTTGAAGCACCAAACATGCTGTATGTCACCTAAAAATAAGATTGCACCAGTGAGACAAAGGCTGTAAACTTTAATACATGGAATAGCATGACCCTTTATTTTCTTTGTTTGAAAAGCATAAAAAACACATAAGTTTAACTTCACTTTATTTTCTGAGCAATCATATACATTTCCTGAGATTATGCAAGCCTAAATATACTGCAATGATAGCATTATATAATACCAAAGGATATTTATAGTACTGTTGTGTCTTATCAGCAGACCAGTATAAATATAACCAGTGGAACTCACTTGGATCTCCTGTGGAAGGCAACTCACTCACTAACTGCCTGATCTAGAAGTATAGCTAAAAATAAAAGTCAATTTGTCGGCCACTGACTTCAGCAAAGCTGAATGGGTCAGATTTACCCAGCTCTAGTAATTTTGTTAGTAAAAATTGCTAAAAGAAAATATATGGTTTAGGATAATAGTTATCCTGGATTAAGCGGGGAGCAGTTATATCAGTTGAGCATGGATTTTTTCTAAATTTGTTATTCCACTGAGGATTGCTACAAGTGTGGACTAGGCTAAATAGTATAAGAGAAATAAGGTATTGTGGTTCTTAAAGTGGACCCGTCACCCAGACACAAAAATCTGTATAATTAAAGTCCTTTTTAAATTAAACATGAAATCCAATTTCAAATTTTTATTAAACCATTCATAGCTGCTTTAAGCTCATTTAAAATTCTCAGCTGTCAAATATTAATCAAATATTGTCTGCCACTCATCTATGCCTTAGGCATAATTACTTTCACTTTCCATTCAGCACTTCCTAGATGTCACTGCTCCCCACACATTCCCCCAGTTCTATTAACCATTTAATTGTGTAGCCAGGACATGGGGAAAGACATTGGGTCCCCCATTCTGGTGCACAAACAAGATTCTGAGATGATGCCAGGCTTGTCTTAATAACAGTGTCCACAAAATGGCTCCTGCCTGCTTGCTATTATTATGAATTCCCAGACTGAAGGAAACAAGATTAAAATAATTTATATAGTGTAATTAATGTTCATTTTGCTTGACTAATGTAATAAAATATAATTTTGAATATTTTTTTGGCATGACGGGTCCACTTTAAGCATCGGACCGATTTTTTCTGTTGGGGTACAACTTCTATAACTGTGATGGATTGCACCTACACTGAATTGGTCTGTAAGGAATTACAGAAAGCCTGGAATATTTTTCAAATTAGAAACAGGTTGTTGTCATGCGACAGCAAGAGATTTTGTGGGATCCTTCAAAATATGACCCCTCCAACTAGAATTTTAAGTTGGACCAGATAAAGTTGGATGTTGCGCTTTTTTCAGTTTTTTTATGCATCTATATCTCTCAGTTAATGTATTTCAATAAGAAACAAAAACTTTTTGAGGCAACACAAAGTTTTATCTTGTAAAATGCACGTGCAACTTGCAGTATTTCCTTTCAATATGTTGGACATTTATGTATAGTTCAAACATATTTTTCTATCTGCCCCATTATATTTTGACCCACACAACTAAAGCCGACTTGTAGGATGTAGTATAACAGATATATCTACCTAAAAATAACAGTGTATATATTTTTCCTAGAGATGCACCAAATCCAGGATTCAGCCTTTTCCAGCAGGATTTGGCTAAATCCTTGTGCCTGGCCAAAATTCAAATTAGGGCCACCAATGAAAATCAAGTCACTTTTTGTGAGAAAACAAGGAAGTAAAAAATGTTCTTTCCACTTTTTACCTTCTGGTTACTAATTTGTAAATAAGGATTTGGATTCGATTCGACATTCGGACAAATCTTTCGTGAAGGATTCTGGGATTCAACTGAATTTGGTGCATCCCTAATATCAAACAGTAACTGGCTGATGTTTTTCAGGCAAATTGTGAGGTTTACGGTTACTGATGAGCATTACATACTGAGCATTGAATTGGTATCACTTAGAAAAGGTGCAAGGAAACGTGATTAAGATGTGAATCTGAAAGGATATATATTTTTTAGGTGTTAAAAGGGGAATTTAAAAATATATCACCCTAACAATGATAAATATCCACAAGTTGTAAATATCTATGAAACAATTTATTGTTGAATGGCTGGCAATCCACAATCTGGGTACAGTACTTCAATTGTAGATGCTTCCAAGAAATATTTAGCACTATGGCTGAATTACAAATATTCTTGACAACATGATTTTATAGTGATGGACAACGCACAATGTGTTCTAATGCTTTTTGGCAAGAGCAAAATTCTTACTGTACTTAAACTGTGCTTGATATTTGTTCCCAATAAGTAAAAGATGCAGATGGGCGTACATCAAAAAGGAACGTCAAATACATCAAGCAGCCCTGAACACAGATTCCACTTGACTTTCCCGCAGGTGATCAGAGCTGGTGGCTAGGGTGAATATGTATTTGCTATCCTAGAGAACCTCGGAACTATAGTTGATTGAGTGATACACAGAGAGTGGGCCCCTTAACCAAAGCTTGGGTCTTCAAGGAGGACTTGAGGAATCTGTCACAATCAGAGAATGAACACTATTGTTGCTGGCACTTCTTTAGCACAGAGAGTTTATTCAACTCCAATTAACAAAAACAAAAGCTTTAGGTTACACTGGCAAATTAGTCACACTGAATATAAATATTTTGGCAAGGAAACCGTTATTAATTAGGTTTTGTGAGTCTTTTTTGTTAATTAAAAGTAGTACACCCCCCATGTTGAATGATGCTTCATTGATAATCTTTCTCCTAGTAAAGGACACAATAAGGGGCAGTTTTATTAGAGTGTGAATTTAGAACCACAGAAAAACTCACTCACTTTCTTTTCATTCCTATGGGATTTTTAAAAGCATATTTATCTATTGGATAAAAAGGATTTTAAAAACCCCATAGGAATGAATAGAAAGTGAGTTCTAATCACACATTTTGATAGAACTGCTCCTAAGCAAACCTACCAATATTACAATAAATGTAATGCTAAAGGGAGCAGGATTGCATGTATCCACAAATCCCTAAACAGAAGCTTTATTGTTAAGTTTAAAGGGTGTAAACTGCAAATTGAAAACCACATTACTATCATCACTGTGCCTTTTATCAATAGTCCAAAAAACTGGGAGGGAGGCTTTCCAACACATCCATTACACATTATTCACAGTATATTAATCTCATCCATGCAGGCTAATGAGCTGCTAAATAGTTTATGAGAAAATACAAAAAGTCTCTAGCTAGTCCCACAAAGTGTATAATACTGCAAATCTTTATTAAATTGCACTTATAATGAAATGCTGCTCATCAGTTATCAATTAATAAATATACATGGATTCATTCTGTAACATTCAGTACATAATTCACTTGCATTACTTATAGAAATGCAGAGCAGTCTTCTCTATGGAAGTCAGAATGCCTGCTCCAGATAACTCAAATGAACCCAGCTGCCTTATAAGCGCCTACTATCAATTCACTGTACAGCTCAGTGTTGAAACCTGAGCTAATAAATCAATTGAATGGAAGGGGTATTCTGAACTACAGACTGGAATAACCACAGATCTGCATTTACTACCAAATGCCATTTTCGTTTTCCCTGTGTGAACATCATTCTGCTGTAAGAGCAATAAAACCAACAAATTGTTTGATATAAGCAGATTTCAGCATAAGCCAGGATAGCAAAACTCATTCACATTCAAATTCTGAAACATCTAGATATTTAATTACAATTTATACCTGGGATCCTAAATATATTTACAAATAAGCGACAGATTGGGAAGAACAAGCTCAATTACCTACCTAAAAAGAAAGCCCACAATGACCCTTCCATGTCTAAAGTTACATTTGAAATATTTTCTTTTTGTAAAGGTAATTTGCCACTTTAAGGGACTGTTTCAGAGCATTAGACACCTACCATAATGGTTCTTCATATGAGTACTGGGGTGTTTTCTGAGCAAATATTTTTAGTGAGGCAGTATTCTCTTCCTGGATCTGTCGGCGCAGGCACAGCAGGATGCATTTGTCGGTTGGTACTACTGCGCATGCGCCCAAAGTTCACGAAGTTCGCCGATTGAAGTTCGTGAACTTTGGGCGTATGCACAGTAGTACCAAAAGGCAAATGCATTTGACGGATCCAGGAAGAAGACATTGCTGAAGAAGATGGCGCCCGTGAACCTTGCTGGAGGGGAACTGCACGGAGGGTTAAGTAGCGACTTAGGGCATTTGCCAGGGGGGAGAGGTAGGCTGGCAGGGGTTTAGCGCGGAGGGTATTTAAAAAGATACGGACACCTGAAATTAAACTCTTTTTTACATCTATTATAATAACTGGCTTTGAAAGCTACTTCTAACTTTGCCATAAATTATTTGCATGGTGCTTTTACATGACCTGTCTGATCCCCCATGTTCCTTTATGAGGGGGCTGCCATATTTGTGCTGCAGGCATCTGTTATCATTAGAAACTGTAACTAACAGACTGAGATGGGACTATTAGGTTGGCAAAGTCAGAGTGCCAGTCTTAGGAAATTAACTAACAATTATATACAAAAACAAAGCTCTCAGCAAAAAATAATCACCATGACCTATGAGTAACAAGTAATGTACATTCATATGTTAAAATTCATTTTTTTGTGTCAGAATCACTTTAAGGCGGCCAATTGCATGTTGTGCTTCTGTTTGACTCTCCTCTGAAGAGTGACAGCATGGGATCCTCAAAGCAACTGGCAAAAGATCTGAAAACAAAGATTGTTCAGTATCATGGTTTAGGGGAAGCTACAAAAAGTTGTATCAGAGGTTTAAACGGTCAATTTCAACGGTAAGGAATGTAATCAGGAAATGGAAGGCCACAGGCACAGTTGCTGTAAAACCCAGATGTGGAAGGACAAGAAAAATACAGGAGCAGCATACGCAGAGGATTGTGAGAATTGTTAAGGTGGCCATATACAAAGACATCCGCTTGTTTGGTGATGTCGCCAAACAAGAGGATATCTCTCTAATATGCCCACTTTGAGGTGGGCGATATCAGGCTGATCCGCCCTAGTGCCCACGATCGGATCAGAATGACGCAGATACAGGCGGTCAGATCGAGGGACTGCATCAACGAACAGATGCAGCCGTGATCTGACAGGATTTTTAATCCTGCCCGATCGACATTCGGTCAACTTTCGGCCAGATATCGATCGGGGAAGCCCGTCGGAGGGCCCCACTCACGGGCCGATAAACTGCCGACTTCAGCTTTTATCGGCCCATGTATGGCTACCTTTAGACAACTCAAAGATAACCTCCAAAGACCTGCAAAAACATCTTGCTTCAGATGGTGCATACTGTACATCGTTCTACAATTCAGTGCAATTTGCACAAAGAACAGATATCTGTATGGCAGGGTGAGTAGAACGAAATCCTTTCTGCATTCATGTCACAAACATTTGTGAGTTGCTTGTTGTATTCAAAAGCTCATTTAGACAAGCCACAGTCATTTTGGACTGATAAGAAAAAAAATGTAGTTATCTGGTCATAACTCAATAATGAGAGCTTTGCATGGTGGAAGAAGAACATTGCATTCCAAGAATAACATCTGCTACCTACTGTCAAATTTGGTGGAAATTCCATCATGCTGTGAGGCTGTGAGGCTGTGCGGCTAGTTCAGGGACTGGGCACCTCGTTAAAGTCAAGGATCAGATGAATTCAACCCAATATCAACAAATTCTTCAGGATAATGTTCAAGCACCAGTTACATATTTGAAGTTATGCAGGGATATTCCCAGGGGCACTCCGCCAATGAGGCGAGTTGAGGTGAACAACCCCTTTAAGTCTGCCAAAATAAACAAACAAACAAACAAACCTAGAATGATTTTTTTTTGCAGTAATAAGAATTCAGGTTCAAGAACAAGGTGCTGTTTTATTGTTAGAGAGAATCAGATTTTTATTTAAAATGAAGTCTATGGTAGATGTAATACATAGCTTTCTGAATATCTGGTTTCCAGTTAAAAGATTCCACATGTGTATATGTGTATCTGTGCTGTATGTAAAAGGGAGCAAGAAGACAGGTACTGCTTAATTTAAGGGTAAGGCCAAACGGGAAGATTCGTCGCCTGGCGACTAATCTCCCCGAACCGCTTCCAGCTGCTTAATGAATAATCGTCTGTGCCTATTCACACGCGTCGCTGTGCTTTCCCGAAATAGCTCGAAAGGGGGCAACTTTGAGCGACACTTTATATTTTAACATATGAATGTACATTAAATGTTACCTATAGGTCATGGTGATCATTTTTTGCCGAGAGGTTTGTTTTTGTATATAATCATTAGTTGAAGTTCCTAAGCCTGACTCTCTTGACACTCTTTGCCAACCTGGCTGTCCCATCTCAGCCTGTTAGTTACAGTTTCTAATGCTAACGAACTCCTGTTGCACAAATATGGCAGCCCCCTCATACAGGAACATGGGGCGACAGGTAATGTAAAAGCATCATGCAAATACTGTCAGCAGGGGCCGACGGCACCCACGAGGGGGGGGGGGGTAGTCGGGATCAAGCCCCTTCCAGAGAGTCCAGGCAGAGTACAGTCCAGAGAAATGCAATAGAATGGTCGACGTCCAGGCAAAAGGGTTCAATAGGCAGGCAGAACAGAATCAAGGTCAGGAAACAGGCCAGAGGTCAATAGCAGGAACAAGCAGCAATGTTAGAAAACCCAGGAACACAAAGATTGAGCTATACTTGGGCATCGAACCCACATCTTCATCGCCCTTTTATTTTGAATTTGGCGCCGGAACGCGTTTGGCGCGGCGCGATGACGTCACGGCCGGCGCAGCAACCACGTGGCGGCCATGGGCGCCACCATCATGACAGTACCGGCCTTCCCACGGGGGGCCACCGGACCACCAGGCTGAGGCTTCTGGGGAAACTGATTGTGGAATGCCCTCACAAGACGGGGGCATGAACATCCGAGTCCCAGGAGCATTCCTCGGGGCCAAAGGTTTTCAGTGATATACTCCTTCATGGCAGCAGTCTCCACAGGAGACAAAGGGTAAGTCCGCCCACAGGGTGGCATGGTTCCAGGAAGGAGGTCAATAGGACAGTCATACTGCCGATGCGGGGGAAGGAATTCTGCTGACTTTTTGCAAAAAACATCGGAATAGTCCCTGTAGACAGAGGGCAAGGATGAGAGACTCGTAGAGGAGACTGTAACACGGGAGATTTGACCAGAGGACCAGTCGATGGAAGGGTTATGAAGTCGTAACCAAGACTCGTAGAGGAGACTGTAACACGGGAGATTTGACCAGAGGACCAGTCGATGGAAGGGTTATGAAGTCGTAACCATGGTAAACCCAGCACGATAGGAGTGGAGGGACAAGGGATGATCAGGAAGGAAAGCTTCTCCAGATGTAGAATCCCCATCTGAACAGATAATTCTCCAGTAGACAAAGTGATGGTGTCAGTGGAGAGGGGTCTATCATCAATGGCAAAGACCCTTATGGGAGACGCTGGAAAGAGAGGAATGCCAATCTTTTTAGCAAATGCCAAGTCCATAAAGTTTCCTGCAGCTCCGGAGTCAAGGAAAGCTGAGACTGGTATTGCCTGGGAGGACAACAGGATCTGCAAAGGAACATGAAATTGATGAGACTTTCCCAAAGGCATAGAAGCAACGCCACCAGCAAAGGTAACACTCGCCTTACTTGGGGCAGGAGTATTCTTCTGCTTGACAGGACAGGAGGCAGCCAAATGGGACTGTCCACCACAGTATAAACATAGGCTGGAAAGGCACCTCCGGAGTTTTTCTTGCTCAGTAAGTCGAGCCTTTCCGAGCTGCATGGGTTCTTCCGAAGGGAGATTGGTCAGCTGCAGAGAGGAGGGAGGTAGCACAGGGCTTTGAAAGCATGGTGCCAACACTGGAAGAATTTTCTTGCCTCGCTCTTTACCCGCCTGATGTTCTCTGAGGCGAGTGTCCACCTTGATAGGGAGAGCGATCAAATCCTCTAGGGAGTCAGGTAGATCTCTGGAAACTTGATCATCCTTCAGGCGAGAAGACAGTCCTTGATAAAAAAAACTGCCTTGTATGCCTCGTCGTTCCAGGAGGTCTCAGCTATGAGAGTTCTAATGTCTATGGCATACTCGCTGGCACTGACATTGCCCTCACGGATTTGCAGCAAACGTAAAGAAGCAGTGGCAACCCGATCAGGGGCATCAAAGATGGTTCTGAACATCCGTAGAAATTCATTAACCTCAAAAGTCAGTGGTGACTGTCTCTCCCAGAGAGGTGTTGCCCATTCAAGCTGTTTGCCCTCCAAACGAGACATAAAGTAACCCACCTTAGCCCGTTCACATGAAAATTGGGAAGGTTGGAACTCAAATTGAATCAGGCATTGAGTCACAAATCCCCTGCAGGCCTGAGGGTCACCAGTGTAGCGAGGAGGAGGAGGAGGAGGAATACGCGGCTCACGGGCCGGTAACACAGCTGGCGGAGGAACAACCACAGCAGGAGGAATTTCAGCAGCAGCGGGAGTAGGGGGCAAACGGGATACAATAGAATCAAGTAATTGCCCAATTCTGACTTGCTGGGTCTCATACACCTCCATACGGAACGCCAGGGCTCTTCCGTCATCCGGCGTGGCTTCCTCGGGATCCATGGCCCAAGTATAATGTCAGTGGGGGCCGACGGCACCCTCGAGGGGGAGGGGTAGTCGGGATCTAGGAGGAAGCCCCTTCCAGAGAGTCCAGGCAGAGTACAGTCCAGAGTAATGCAATAGAATGGTCAGAGGTCAAAAGCAGGAACAAGCAGCAATGTTAGAAAACCCAGGAACACAATTAAAGATTGAGCTATACTTGGGCATCGAACCCGCATCTTCAGCGTCCTTTAATTTTGAATTTGGCGGCCGGAACGCACGTGGCGCGGCACAGGAGCTCCGGGCGGCGTTCATGACAAATACGTTATGGCAAAGTTAGAAGTAGCTTTCAAAGCCAATATCTCTTTAATGTCAAAGCAGGCTTCAAATTTGGGATTTATTTATAAATGTTATATTATTAAACTCACTTGTCACAGAGTGTCAGATCCCCCAGGAATGATAAACCCTAGTTGTTTTTTTATTAGGGATGCACAGAATCCACTATTTTGGATTCTGCCTAATGCTAAAGCCTCATTTGCATATGCAAATTAGGGGTGGGAAGGGGGAAACTTTTTTTTTTACTTCCTTGTTTTGTGACAAAACATCATGTGATTTCCTTCCCCGCCAGTTCAGTTTTGGTTCGGCCAGGCACAGGGATTTGGCTGAATCCTGCTGAAAAAGGCCAAATTCCAAAACGATTCCTGGATACGGTGCATCCTATTTTTCATACAGCTTGATATACTATATTAGCCTCTATAATAGTAATCCAGACTGCAGTTCTTCACTCTACATACATATAGAAAACAAAGGAGTTAAAATAAGCAAATATGCGTGTGTGTTGTGTGTATAAATGTACATATGCACAAACTGCTGCTATGTGTACCTTTTAATAGTCAGAACATAGAGATCACACAAAAAAATTTTGAGTAATATAGATATCACAAACACTTAAATATAAGTATACTGCCTCTGATTTAAGGAAGTCTGATCACAATAGCAATGCATAGTCTGTAATATGAATTCAAAAGCACACAAAGGATCTGCAGTAAGTCCATTCCTTCTTGTATGTCATTGTCACTGCACTCTGCATTGCCGTTGAGAATTTAAGGTTAGGGGTTGTCGGAATGATCAATAGAAGAAAGTGAGGTTACAGCTGCGAAAGAAGCTGATGCTAAATGCTTAATTATTTATGAATGCAGATGAAGAACACACCAGTTTCTTTGCCTGGATGTTGTGTAAATCTGAATTATTAAAGAGTGCTCTATTGTGAACGTTACATTGCATATAAACTGTTTATTATGTGTTGGTCACAAGCTTAGGTAGCTGGTAGCATGAAGATGGGGAGCTCCTAGAGATATTTTTCAGCTAGAGAGAGTTGAGTAGCATTCACTTTAGAATTAAATCAAAGCCCTTGGGCTTTCATATTAATATATGTTTAAATACAACAGCCGCCCTACTTTAAGCAAGTGTATAATTCAATTACCCAGATTGTTTACCACTTTAAGCAGGAAATATATAGAATTAAACTGTTTCAGGACTGGTCTTTGATATCATTGGTTGCTATTGAGGATGGACATCTCATTTATATGTGGTGACAGAAAACAACAATCTCAGGATAGCATCCTCGGTTCTAAAGAAGGCCACTTACATAGCAAAACAAGCTTGAGAAAGCAGTGCACAGGTGCAGTAAGGAGGTTAAGAGAAGTAGTTTCCCTAAGATGACACATAGGTGCAGCTGTATGTCACATATTTGAATTATGTTTATTGCTTTTGCAGGCTGAGAATGAACAGTTGCAGTTACTGAACTTTTCATTTCAAAAGCTCCCCATAGACGCAAAGATCTTTCTCTGCCGAACAACAGATCTTAGGGAAGTCCGACCAATCTGTCAAATTATCGTGCGTTTAGTGGGATTCGAACGAATGTACATCTTACGATTTTTCGTCCGCCATCGGCCTGAAAATGGATCGGCCAGGTTAAAAAATCTTTATCGCCCCCCGTGCAATCTACCTTTGCTTGCAGGGCCAAGCAGGCAGCGACCCTTCAGTTTTGCTAGCAAGATCGCCTGAAAGTCTTTTTAGTTGATGGACACATTGTACATTTAAACGATCATTTTAGACAATCGTGGTCTCACAATAACCATCGGCTCTTTTAAAAATCTTTACATCTGTGGCCAGCTTTATACCTTCATTAAATGTTTCATTGTCCTTAATATTCTGATAATCGGTTGAATGCAGAGGATCTCTTGTATCTGTTTAGTATAAATTTTATCACATCCTCCAACGAGCAGCTTAGGCTACATGGGGCTTTCAGTCAGGTCTCAGTTATCAGAACATATGTATGTTAATCCCATGCACACAATGTGTTCTACTCAACTACCACCCAGTAATCAACTCCAGTTGTCAGGGCTCTATGGTAATCTCTCCTCCTCTCTTGGTCCTCCATTCAATCTCAGCTCTCCTGAACTCTAAAACTGTAACTTAGTGTTAGAATAGGAATTAGGGTGACTGGTGAAGGCAAGGTGATGGAAGATGGAGCATGGAGGACAGCTGCCATCATATGGACTCCTGAGTCATGACAACTAAAGTATTGGGAGGGAGCAGAACTGATCAAAACGTGTGTGTGAGGTACACATACCCAAGGGGAACTATTGCAAAAAATTTAATATATACTTTGTTGTACTGAAATAAGAAGCTTTCTAAATAAAATCAATATTCTGCATTGTTTCTGAAATAATCAAGGTTTATCTTTAATTTTACTCTCTCTGCATCTGTTTCTCTTCATTCTGTCTTCATTCAGCAGTTGTCATTGACAGATAGATCCAATGTGTCTTATAGGGGGGCTCATTTTGGATAGAAGATTACCAGACATCTTGTCTTTCTACATGCAGGATTTGTGAAAAAGGCAGTTATTTTGTTAGATTTTGTTTGTACTGGAATTTGAGAGAGATTTAATACATCTGCTAGAAAAAGAAGCACTGTACCCCTGAACCATATTGGTATTTTTGTATTTTGCAGGATTTCTTAACTTTTTCTTTATAAATAAACACTTATGAAATGCACAGAGCACCAGGATAGTTATTAGGTATGGAAAAAGCATGCAGTCTAAGCAAGAACTTACAAGATCACACTTTTAAAGGAGAAGGAAAGGTCTATTTACTTGGGCGGGGTGCCAAAAGTTAGGCCTCCCCAAGTGATTATATATATATATATGAAACCCCAGGCCGGCGCTCCTACCAGCAGAAATCTGCACTGGTCCAGGGGTTCTTCCAGCGAGCACCACGGAGCAATCGGCTTCCTTCTTCTTTCTTCAAATTTCCCAGGGCAGAAGCACGCGCATTACAACTAAAATAGCCAACTTCTTAGTTAAAGTCCGGCTTTATGCACTACTGCTCATGCTAACCCACGAGAAAAAAATTAAGCTCATGGTGCTCACTAGAAGAATCCTGGGCCGCTGCAGATTTCTGCTGATAGTAGCACCGGCCCAGGGTGTGAGATAAGAATATACTTTCGGACCCCCAAGTAAATGGAGCCGTTCCTTCTCTTTTAAGTAGAAACTTAAAGAAAGGTTACTTGCAGATGTGCCACTATAAATCAAACATGACTATCTTAAATTTAAATGTTTTAAAGAGATAATACCTTAAATTACAAGTGCATACAGTGGCTTTGAAACAAAGGTGGCAACGATGTTTCAATAAATCTACAGTACTGGGAATGGCCAGCCCATACATTTAGAACACTCAGAGTATGTCCAGTATATATTTATGCAGGATTATCACTTGTGTGTGCCGGTAGCAACTGCTGCTATTCTAGGATGCCTTCCTTGGTGAATGAGGCAACTTAAATATACTTCTATTCACCATTTAAAAAAGGCCAAGCAGAGATATGCACATTTTTAAGTCAGAATAAAATAGGTGCCCTTCCATCTTTTCTAGCTCACCTTCAAAGAGCTTCATGAAGATAGCAGATCAGCTTGAGTGCCATTAGCCTGGACGTTATGGTGAACTGCTGCTGGTCAGTGTAACCCATTATAAATCTAGATAGATACACATCAGTTCAAATCTGCCTGACCCTTGTATATTGGACTAACCCACACCTCAATTCTGGCCATAATATAATTCCGATCATTTCATGCCCTTTTTATACAAGGCCACACCAACTGCTAGCATCAATTTAAAGACACAAATAAGAGACTTTTACATTGCACTTACATCAAATGAAAGTTTATTTAACCAAATCAATTGTATAACCACAGCCTACAGCATAAAAGCTGATCAAGATGATAAAGCTTCTAGCTATAGAGCAGTGATCCCCAACCAGTAGCTCACAAGCAACATGTTGCTCTCCAACCCCTTGGATGTTGCTCCCAGTGGCCTCAAAGCAGGTGATTATTTTTGAATTACTGGCTTAGAGGCAAGTTTTAAAAACAGATGTCCTGCCAAACATTCTCTCCTGTAGGCTGCCAGTCCATATAGGGGTTACCAAAAAGCCAATCAGAGCTCTCATTTGACATCCCCATGGATTTTTTCATGCTTGTGTTGCTCTCCAACTCTTTTTTAAATGTAAATGTGGCTCACGAGCAAAAAAGGTTGGGGACCCCTGCTATAGAGAATTGAGTATATGGCATCCTAAAACACTATTTTGGATTCGGCTGAACCCCTAAATCCTTCACAAACGATTTGGCCAAATAACAAACCAAATTTGAATCCTAATTTGTTTTCCGCCCTTAAATTGCATATGCAAATCAGGATTTGGTTCAGCTGGGCAGAAGGATTCTGCTGAATCCTGGTGAAAAATGCCAAATACTAGCCAAATCCCAGACTGAATACTAGATTCGGTGGATCCCTAGACAAAAGTGATACTCCAAACCAGAGGTCCCCGACCTTTTGTGGCCGTGAGCCATGTTCCTTTGTAAGAGTTGGGGAGCAACACAATGCATGAAGAAAAAAATCCTGAGGGTGCCAAATAAGGGCTGTCATAGGCTAGGTAGTTTAAATGAGGCTTTCAAAGTTGTGTTCAACTTGTATCAATTTTATTAAAGCCTGTACCATAAATAAAGCCTTGCACTTACTAGAAAGAAAAACAAGCAATCTTGCATACATTATTAGCCCATGGTGACAAAATGCAGCCACAGACAGAGTTTTTGCTATTTATTAACAGAAGTTCTTGATATATTGAATGTCTCCCAATATAAAGCTATTTTCAGCTGCATTGAAAACGGGAGGGTCATTCTCTGTAAAGCACACACAAAAAAAAAAAGCACAAAAAACTCCGGGTCTCGAGGATTCTGGATAACAGGTCCCATACCTGTATATTATGTTTGAAATTACACACTTGCCTAATATACCATTGTAGAGAACTAATCCCACAAATTGACAGGTAATAATACAATTCATATTCGGATTAAAAATTTAGAGTATGTTCTTTCTAAAATCAACAACTAAAAAGTATGTATCTGAAAAAAGCACTAAATACATGCCAGTAAGACGTGTTTGCACTGTGTGTGTGTGTTTTCTATAAATAACTTTTTGTAAATTAAAAATAGGATCTTGGTCCTGTGGACACCATGAAAACAGGTCTTGGAAGGTGTCAGTTTAACTTTAATGGAAACACCTATTTAGAAATTAAAACATGGGATAGGGTTGATTTTCATGCTTTTATTGAATTTAATCTGAAGTGTCAGCGTTACTAAAAACTGCAAAGTATGACGCATCTAGCAGCATAGGTGCTGTATATATCCTAGCAGGCAATAAAAAGCTTGCAAGCAGAGCTCCCCAATACTTTCCAATATATTACTGAAAATTATTACAGTTTCCACCAATAAATATTTTACATATTACTAATGCCTTATAAATTGGCAGCACATTTTAAAATTAAAATGACACCACCATGACGAAATAACCTTTAGGAAAACATTCTAGTAAGATAGTTTTTGACAAATAGTAATCTAGGTACATTATATTATGCTTCCTAAAAATTATAGTCTGCCAATTAAATGACCTTTATTCTACATGTATATTCTGGGAGCCCAACCATAACCATCTAAAATAATATTATATAGGATATATTAACCATCTCATACAACTATCAGTGTGGTCAAAATTGCTGGTATGTTTCTCCAGCAAGTGAAAAAAAATATACATTACTTAAAGAATACTAGTTTTACAAGGTATAGGACACTTTATCATTAAGGGCCAATGTGCCATTAGCCTAAATGTTACTCCGTGCTTCTGCCTGACCCCAACCTAGCTGGATGCACATTAGTTTGTATCGGTCTAAACATGGATCAGGCCAGCCCTTGCATCAATACTGGCTACATATGAATTAGATCATGTTGTGCCCCTGTGTATGCAACGGCACACCAATGGTAGGCAACAAACTAAGGACATGGTCAAATGAGACAGATTGCATGAAATTTACATGACTTGAAAGTAGTCTTATTTTGTGACTGTAACTGTGCTGCAATCAGATGTTCATTGTCACTTATAGGACAGAAAAACTTCAGGAGCTATGAATGTCAACACCATAATGAACTTAAGGGCACAGCATTACTAAATATACAATAATTGGGGGTTGTGGGAGCACTCAAAAGGCTAAATATATTTAAGTATAAGGGAAGTGCTATTTTTAAATGCACATTCCCTGGTCCCATTTCACAAATAATTCAGTATAAATGCAAGTGCATAAGTGCATAACTTTGTTAAAGTTATGATCATTAAGTTGATAAGCCACCATGCCACGTCAAGGTTAAACCCCACAAGGTGGTCCCTAACTTGTTAACTCTGGTCATAGTATAAAGGATCTAGTGCCTCTCTGCATAGTAGCATTAATTGAAGTAAAAGTCTGCTGAACCTTGGTTTCAATCTGAAGGCTAAATCCTCTGTGCGTGTATGCGGCCCCTCGATCCGACTGCCCATATGGGATGCATTATGATCCAATCATTGGGCCCTAGTGCCCATGATCGGATCAACCCAATATCACCCACCTAAACGTGGGCATATCGGGAGGAGATCTCCCAGTGTATGGCCACCTTTATGGCCTCTTATCCTATACCTCAGCAGAAGAAAGATACTGCAGAATAATAAGTTGTGGTCGAAGGCCATAAGTTTGACACTGCTTGTAAAATATTCACATTAAAATAAATCATACCTTATGTTTATTTTGACTATATATAGTTATTCAAATGGACACTATACTAACCGTACAGTGAAGAATATAAAGCATACCTCTGAATGACTCATTACCCTACACTGTCACAACGTAATACATCCATATGGTAGTCATAAAAAAAAAAAAAAAAAAAAAAAAAACTTACTTTTACCTGCAAACAACTTGGATAACATCTATAGATTCTGAAGAAAACTTTAGATGCATTCAAATTCAAGTTTCCGGTCATTCTGCTGTACAGAACTGCACAGGATTAGTGACTCTGGACATAAATTTGGTCCAAGCTGTGGAACAGGCTATTTGCTTGGTGATGATGATGATTACTATATATTTATCATTTTTCCCTATAAATAACATTGGGATAAACAATTTTACTGGCCAGGCCAGTAAAATACCGGCCAGGTGGCAACCCTACTGACACTAGATGTTGCAAGAAATGAGCAGTACAGCCACAAAGCAGAGATCTGCAGCCAAGTGGTGCTCCAGAACATGTCAGTGCAAGGCTGCTTGTGAGTGCACTAATCTAGAACACAAAATCCTCTATATCCCTCAAATTTTACACTTAAACCTGAACCAGGAAATGACAGAAAAGCTGCAGTTTTCTCACGAAAAACACACACACACACACACTTTCCAACTCATATATTGCTCCCACCTCCCTGTGACTGCTCTGTGCGCCCATCCATTGCCAATACACACACACAGAGGTGCACTTTTTGCTCTCCCTCCCCCAGCTGCTGTTGAACTACATCCCTCTGCAGCACGTAAGGCTCTGGAGTACACATGGGATATGTAGTTCAAAAGCAGGGGGGAGCTTTAAAATCCCAAATGTTTAGAGGCCTTCCCAATCTGGCGGCCCAAGGCCCTGGAGTTGCAGCGGCCTTACTACTGTCCCCGGCCTCCCCTTCCACCTTAGAACGCAAGTCCCTGCGTCTTCTCTCATTTGCCCACCCCCGCACGAACGAAACCACGTCTGGAAGTCTTCCGCTGTCTAATACAGAGCTCTACATTCACCGGCCTGAGCCCAAACAAAAGCCGACTGGGCCTCCCTCGGGCTCCCCCTCCCTCCGCAACACTCCTCTCCCCGGCCTTCTGGCCCTGCTACCTTAATCAGCAGCGAGCACCGTTGGCTTGCTTAGGGAAATAAGGGCATGACGTGAGTCGGGCAATTAAAACCACTTACCGCATGAATTTTCTTGTCTCGCAGAAGCAAGATGGCTGTGTATCCAACACGGAGGATGCTGGGTGGGTGACCTTTCCCCTTTGACCCTCCGCCGTGACCCCCCTCTTTCCTTCTCCCTCCCTCCCTGACAACGGTAGCTGGTAACCAGGAAGCGGTGCGGAGCCGGGGCCTAGCGAGTAGTGATGGGGGGGTTTTGCGGCCTCCTCTTCCTCTCGGGTTCTGTCCCTCCTCTCCGGTGCTCGGCTATGGGATTCCCCCTCCCCTCTGTGTCTGTGCGGGAGGAGGAGGACTGGGGAGGGGGGTTGGCGGCTTTTACTCACATCTCAGTCCAGACAACTGGAAAATGGTGCCCGGCCGGGTCTGTCTGTTACACACTTACAACAGCGCTTTATTGAATAAAAAACATTGATATCCTCATTTAGAGTGACAGGAATGTGGCTTCGTGCGTGGCTGAGCCGGTTTTGGGAGGAGGGAAAAGGTGGACTAAATGCGGAATTCGTGCACAGGCTTGCTGAAAGACCATAATAGCTCTCTCATTTAGATTGCAAGCTCTAGGGGACAGGGACCAACGTTCCCTTGTATCTTCACACTTAAATGTACAATGTACATTTATTTTTGTATTTATTTTCTGTTATGTTGACCCCTATCTGTTCAATTGTTCTATTGCATTCATAGGACATACTTGTTTCCTCTAAAGCATTAGCTCATTAATGTGACAGAAAATACAAACAAATATATTTAGTCCAGAAGTCAAATTTTATGAATTGAAAAAAAAAAAAATAAGTGCACTTCAAAACAGCTTTCTTGCTAAATGGAATTGGTAACCCAAAGTAAATATATTCATGTCCCCTGACTTTAGCATACTTTCTTTCATTCCCATTTTTCTATCATTAGGCAAATAGTAAATTCAGAGGGCCCACCTTTAGCAGTAGTTTAATCACATTAGGGGAAGCGGCATCACTGGAGGGTACCTGCTTGTTCAGAATACCCCCACCAGTGAATACTAGTGCTAACTTTGAACCCCCCAGGCTTTTGCTCCTCTTCACTGAATCACAGATCAGCACATGATACTTTTCCTGCGAGCACCATGTAGCCATATTCAGTAACTTCCCAGCAGTCCCATGTGGTTCTCCAGAATTGCACATATGCACTCTATAGCAGAATGCCCAACATTTATAGGGTCCCAGACAGCCACAACGGCCATTGAGAAGTGACTGAAGATAGCAGCTTGGAGCTCTCAGGAAAAGTATCCTAGACCAGACAAGATGTACATGGTTACATAGGTTAATTAGGTTGAAAAGAGACAATATTCTATCAAACAGATATAAAATAAATATATATATATTTCCTGTGTCCCCCTTATGACTGAAGAGAAAAGCATTTAATGGTAAGCATAAATCTTCCTTTATGCACTCAGCTCTGCGACTCCTCAACACTGCTTATATATACCTATGATAAACTTACTTTAGATATTGAGATCACTGTAGCCATGCATATTAAGCTTGTCCAGGAAGTTTCAGATGAATATAAAACGTCCAACAGTGTATCTAATGCTTCTCAGCAACCGCACACTCCGTGCCAGTATGCAACATTCCAAGTAAAGCGCAAAAAAATGGTTGGAGAGCAAAATAATCTTCTTTATAGTATTTTCATTTTATTATGCAGAAAATCCTGTGCAGGATTTTCTGCATAATAAAATGAAAATACTATAAAGAAGATTATTTTGCTCTCCAACCATTTTTTGCTCTTAACTTGTCCAGGAAGTTATCCAAGGCATTTATAGAAACTACCATCACATAATTCTACAGTGTCACTGCCCTCACTGAGAAGAAACAATTACAGTGCTTAAAAGAACAGTTTTTATTAAGAAATTACTTACTGATTCTCTGCATGCCCTACTCTTCTGAAATGGCGACAATCCATCGGGTGGCGCTCGATTTCTCCTCACTGCCTTCTATAGGAGATAGACAGGGAGGAGAAATCGAGCGCCGCATGATGGATTGTCGCCATATTGCCATTTTAGAAGAGGAGCGCATGCAGAGAATCGGTAAGTAATTTCTTAATAAAAACTTAGCGAATTTAAAGTTTAAACTGTGTTGTCTGTTTTTTTTTCGTTATAAAGAAACAAATTAAAAAAAAACTGTTACTGTTCCTTTGAGTTAATAAAAAGATAAATATGGTAATATGTTGCCAGGACTCTACATGCTGAACTGTGTGTTATTTACCCAGTGCTAGAGTTTGACTTGTGGTGGAGCTGGCAAGGGCCCAGCAAATGGTACCAATGACAATTTTAATAAAAAATTATATAATAATTATAATAATTACATTTGTCATCCCTGCCTATCTCCTATAGAAGGCAGGGAGGAGAAATCGAGCCCTTTAAAAATACTGGGTCGAATTTCAAAGTTTTTTTTACTTCTAAAATTTGACCCTTAGTTAATCTGCACCTAAATGTTGTTTCATAGAACTCCCTTCTTGTCTAGTATTTATGCATTTTTATGTATAGGCAAAGATGATGCCAAATACCAGTATGGTGCAATTGTATTGATAGATGAAGGTGGAAACACATTCTTTGCCTATGGTTTTTAGCCTAGCAGAATTATTATGGCTGATAGCAGTGGCGTAGCTAGATCTTACTGGGCCCCACAGCAAATTAATTTTAGGGCCCCCCAACATATCTGAAGTTTGTCTTGTTTTACCAGTATAAGTTGAAATGTCTCATTAATTAGGGCCTCATGGGGCCCCCTTTACCTCCTGGGCCCCCCTGCAACCGCAGGGTCTGCTTCCTCTGTAGTTACGCCCCTGGCTGTGAGGTGGTTGTGGTGAAGGGAGGGTTCAGATGAATTATCGCTGTTAGATGACCAGTCACACCATAGTCTTTGTTGAAACTTGGATGGTACAAAGCTTGAATTTCCAGCTGTTATTTTGCTGTTATTTTCTGAAATATGAACTATTCTGAACTCATCTCTATATACTCACCCAACCACCTACTACGCTCCTCTACTGACCTGCTACTCAACTCTTCTCTCATTACCTCCTCACATGGTCGTATTCAAGACTTTGCAAGGGCTGCACCCCTCCTCTGGAATTCTCTCCCACGGTCTGTCCGACTTTCTCCCAACCTTTCTGCTTTCAAGAAATCTCTTAAAATGCACTTGTTTAGAGAAGCCTACCCTCACTCTTAACTACCCAATGCAATACCACTTACAGTACCACATCTCTCACCCACTTAACTCTGATCTTGTCCACTCCCACACCTTGTGTATCACATTCCCTTTAGATTGTAAGCTCTTTCTGCTCAGAACCTTCCTCACCTTCTGTACTGGTATTTATTGTGATGTATGTAACTCTATATGTTCTATGTATGTAATTCATATGATTTAGTTGTATAATCTCATTTACTTTACAGCGCTACAAAATATGTTGGTGCTATAGAAATACATGTTAAAAATAATAATTCTGGTTTTGTGACTTTGCTTTATGGCTGCAGGGCCTTTGCAGCTGTCTGTTTTGCAACGCCTCTATTGTATTAATTTCCAGGGAACCAATAACATTTCTTTAGAAGAATCTTTAGATAACAATGTACAGCATGTAACCCTTCTCATGTAAAGTATTATTGATGCAGTGGTTGGCTGACTGTTGCAACCTTTTGGCAAACATTTATATAGAAGAAGCACACCCAGATACAAGTAGATGCCTTGAAATATTTTATTTCAGCAAAAACAAAAGTCCCCTTCCTCAGGTGACTTTGTGAAACAATACCATTAAATATTTTTGTGATATTGTTTACCCCTTAATGCTTCAACCCATAGTCCAAAATATCTAATCCATATCAATGTATCTTAGATTATTCTGTTAATAGCAACACTTATACAGTCCACTACCAGTGCAACCTTTTGTCACTGTTCATTACAGAGAAAGAGAATAGAAAGTACACTACCTTTGCCCAACTGCAGCTGAATAGAGGCAAAATGATCCTAGATGGCTTTTATCATCCTAAATATAGGTAATTTTACAGCAAAAAACATTCATATTGTAGATTAAATTATATTCTCACCCACCAAAATATCAAGGTACTCCAGGAACTGTTTGTGTTAATCTCTAAATTACTTTAAAGAGCCCCTCTTTGTCACCTCAAATGGTCTCCAAATCTGCTTGTCCAGCTTTTCCTTTATTTGAAATAGTCAAACACCCTATCGATTTAGCATCCCTTGTGTTCCTTAGCAGATCCATTCAACTTGACTGATTATTCCACAGGAAGCTATTGCTCTAATATTCTGTGACAGTTTCTATTTAATTACCAGACTTGAAAAGCACTGCAAAGGTGACAGCGGAACTTCTTTATAAAACTAATGGCCATGTAATAAATCAGAAGGCAAACCTGAATATATGGAGGTCAAAATGTTTATATATATTTATATAATGTTTGTACGACCTAAAGTTTTGGCTACTGTACCATTGTACCCTGGTGTATGAAGAGCAATAGATATTATGTGTCAGGACTTACCCATTCTGGAACCCTGGTCTGCTTGATGAACAATATCTGCATTATCCTACTCAACTGCTGGGGATTTTCAGTATGGATGTTGGCCAACTATCCTGATGGTCATGGATTGCTCTCTTCCTGCTGGTCTCTTCCTCCACTCAACTCATTTGCATTATGTATTACTAATTATTCAATTAAAGTGCTTTATAAGTCCATGGGAAGCAACTCCTGGTTGCTTGATAATTGAAGTCCTTACCTTAGATCTAGTGGTATTGTGTTCCTGATACCTGCCTTTGTTCCTAATTCCTGCTGAAGTTCTTGATTCCTGTTAGGGAAGAAGCACACCATTCAATCCGGCAATGCCTTTAACACATTTATTTGCAGAAGTATAAGAGCATAGAAGCACAAAACCCTTTATATTGGGCTTGGAAGCGGCTGGGGAAATGAATGCACCCTGTGACATGAAGTAAGTGGAGTGCGGCAAACTAAAAGGTGTTGTTCTTGATTCCTGCCATAGTTCCTGAGTCCCACCTGGTTCCTTGTTCCTGCTCCATGCTTGTGTTCATCAGCTCCTTTTCCTATTTCTAATTTGGATTTCCTGGTATTGACCTCAGCCTGCCCATCAGACTCTCCTTTTCAGCCACCTGCCCAGATCTTCTGTGAGTTATTGGACTTTCCTTGTCAGCCACCTTCAGCCATTGGCCTGGTAAAAGACCTGTTTATTCCTGCAGTCCTTGTTTCGGTACTCTTCATTCTTATAACATGTCAGCTACCTTTCAAGTTCCAGTTTTATATTACCCACGTTACACAGCACATAGGTTCCAACCTGCCAGCCACTCACCAGTGGCACAGCCTGACATGTGAGTTCTTTAAAGTTGCCTCTCCAGTAAATGGACAAAGTAACAAATTGCTTCTAGGCAAGTGTGACTTGTCTGAAATTTTGATAGCAGATTTTGCCCACCATGGTGGATAGTTAGGGGAATTCTTGTGTGAACCTTAAAGATGCATGGTGGTAATTTAGAGAGAAGAAAGCTAAAAAGATAGGTAGGCCCGTAAATATATTTTTCCACAACAAAGGTGGTAGCCATATGTGCAGACACTGTTCTAAGAATATGCCAGGAATCCTAGAACTATCCTTGTTTTGTGTAGAGTTCCAATAATGTGTAAGACACCAAGTAGATATACGCAAAAGAGAGAGAGAAAGATCCACTCATTAGTTTTGTATAACAAATTAAGAATAAGAATAAATTGAGTGGAAGATGCTATTATAATTGCAGGCTGAGTGTAGTTTAATTGTCGTACAGCCTCATATACATGGTTAGAGATTTGTAAACAGAGTTAAAGCCATGATTGTAGAACAAATATATTTGTAACTAAAATGTATGAACATAGTAAATTCTGAGCAAACATAAATTGATTTTTTAATTGTTGTTGTGACTGGGAAATTCAGTAATTTCCTACAATGGGAACAGATTATCCTCTCCATTAATACAGTCTTCAGATAAAACAATACATTAAGGGGCAGATTTACTAAATTCGTGTGATTCGTGGATTCAAAATTCGATCGAATTTTCAAAAAGATTCGAATAACTTTTTTGGGCACTTCAACCATGGAATTCAAAAAATTCGATCGATTCGAATAAAAATCTATTCGATCATTCGACCATTTGATGGTTGAATTACTTGCCCTTTAAATTTTTATGCCCTAATTCGCCAGATTAAACCTACCGAATTGCTGTATAACCCTATGGGAATCTCCCATAGGGTTATTTCAGCATTTTTTAGATCGAATAAAAAATATTTGAATGGTTTGATTCGAATGATTTAATCGTTTGATCAAATTTTTTTTATTCCATCGATTGATCAAATTGCGCTAGAACCCTTCGATATTCGAATTTGAAGGGTTAAAATTCGAGCAAAATTCGATTGGTCAAATTTGAGGGTTAAATAGTAAATCTGCCCCTAATAGTTATGTGATGAGTTGAACATGATAATGAAGCATTTATAATTAACAAAAAAAAAAAAGGTGACAGTCAAGAAAATAAGTATTTATCAGGCTTTTTTCAGCTTCTCTTTAATTGCCTCTTCTCCGATTGCAGACTTTCACCTAAGGGCAAGCAATACATGTGCAATGGGATTGTTTTAAAGTAGCTAGAGACCCATGGCCTGTGAGAGAGAGAGTAAAATAATTAGATAATATTGCTGTGTTCTCATTACAAACATCAAGTTGACAATGACAAGTTGACAACACGATAATTCATACTGTAGATATGTTTAAGGAAATGCTCTTCAAAATTGTATGGGGGAAGCCATTCAAAGCTGAAGAAGCAGAAAAGGCAAAGGATACACAGCAGATAAATTAGCTTTGTAGTATTACAATGGAATTCTTCATAACGTATCTGTTATCTACTATGTGTCCTGTGCTTGAATGGCTGCCGCTATGGCTACAAAGCAACTTGTTTGTATAAACATAGTAACATAGTTAGATTGAAAAAAGACACACGTCCATCAAGTTCAGCCTTTTAACTTTTTTTTGTTGACAGTAACATAATAAGGAATAACAATATGAATTACTGTTGCCCCGCACTGTTGGGCATTTGCTTAATTTGCCTTTGCTTAAAGGGACAGTAACACCAAAAATTAAAACCCCATCTGAAGTCTCTCCAATTTGCCTCAGAGGGGGAAAAAATTCCTTCCTGACTCCAAAATCAAACTAGTCTTTGGATCAACTGGCACTATGAGCTATCTTAAATAACCCTGTATTCCCTCACTAGCTAAACGGCCATCCAACTCCTTCTTAAAGCTATCTAATGTATCAGCCTGTATGACTGATTCAGGGAGAGAATTCCACATCTTCACAGCTCTCACTGTAAAAAAAAACCCTTCCGAATATTTAGGTGGAACCTCTTTTCTTCTAAACGGAATGAATGACCTTGTGTCAGCTGGAAAGACCTACTGGTAAATAAAGCATTAGAGAGATTATTATATGACCCCCTTATATATTTATACATAGTTATCATATCTCCTCTTAAAGGAGAAGTCAACTCTCCACAGTCAAAAGTCCCCACTGACCCCCCTCCGTAGGCCCGCCTGAACACTGTTACGCCAGAATTGTGTCCCTTAGAAACTCTGACCTGCACAATGCAGAACAGACCAGTGGAGCACAGGGGCACTAGTTCATCAGCCTTGGCTTCTTCGTTGAGCAAGCGCCGATCCATATCCATATGTGGCGCATGCGCAGTTGGAGCCAGATAGCTCTGTAAATTACCAAACTGCAAGAAGAGGATCTGGAAGAAGCCCCTGTGCTCCTCTGTGCTGTTCTGCATTGTGCTGGTCAGAATTTCTAAGGGACACTATTCTGGCTTAACAGTGTGCAGGGGGGAGGCAGGGCTTAAAGGAGAAACAAACCCTAAAGTTAAAAAACCCTACACCCCTACCCTATATAGACCCTATATAGACCCCCACAGAGAAGGATAGTGGCAGCTTATCTATGGGTGAGCAGGAGGTGCATTTGCACCAGGGTCCACTTCCCTCCGCAGCCCTATGAAGATTGTGCCACAGTGTCAAAAAGCACATCTAGAGGGGGGT
>CM044436.1:80439552-80452302 GCA_024363595.1 Xenopus borealis
CTGCTGCCTATGGCTAATTCTAAGCAACTTTTCAGTTGGTCTTCATTTTTTTTAAAGTTTTTAAATGACATGCCTTCTTCTTCTGACCCTTCTTGTTTGTGTGAAGATCATTTTCACTTCTCTGGTCCTGTGAATAGCAGCACTGCAATACAGAACACACAAAGCATAACTAAAGACTGACCTTCGACCAATCTCATACACATCACTACACAGAGAGACAGAAAGGAACCGGAATCTGTGAGATCACATATACGACAGCTTCAGTTGTTTGAAAATGAGTGCATAGCATTGATATGTTCTGAACTGCACCCTAAACAGCATAAATAACGCAGCTGTATATTACAGTAGCATGTCCAGCATGGTGCGTTATAGAAACTGTATTGTGTTGACTAGAAATGAGTACAAGGCCTTCCACTTAAAATGGTTCTGTTGGTTCAGCTACCAACTGTTTTTAAAACAGATTAAAAACAGTTGGTATCTGATGGATGCTAGATGGTTTTACATAAACACAGTGGCATTTGTTGTTTTTTTTAATCATTTGGGCAAGTCATTTTCTATGTCAAGCTTTTGAGAGGTGTATTGACTTCTATATGCCAAGGTGGACTGCCTGACCTTTAGGAAATGAGAAAATCTCTCAAGAAACTCGAAAACTTTAAAACCCAATTATAGAAACTCTACCAAAATCTGTAGTGCTGAGCAATTTACTGTAGTGTTTAGTTGTCGGATAACTGTGTTCTTTAAAAGAGGAGGCGTAATGTTAATGGGATTCTGTCAAGGGAAAACATATTTTTTTACCAAACTCCTCCTCCTGTTACCTTTTTTTTGTTTTTTTGCTTTACCCCCACTTAACCACTTAATAATCAGCTTTTTGCATGTCCGTCATTAAAAGAGCAACAGCAACTACAACTCCACTATCTACGTCTCTTTATAACAATGACCCTTAGGACATTACAGAATCATTAGAGGGCATATTGAGCATTCATGTAATCCTAAAGCTGACATTCTGCAGGTCACACCTCCATGTAGTCAGGTCTAAATGTATAGTCTATAGGCAAGGAGTTAATAGCTCTCCTACAGATTCCTCTATTGAAATCCATTTTTTTTTTTTAAACAAGGAAACACGGTTTATATTTAATTTTGCAATTTGACATGGGCTAAACAAGTTCATTGTTTCCCAGGTGCCCTCAACCTTGTCAACTGAGCTCTGATAAATTCTTCTTTTTTCATTTTTCTTTTTTCCTTTAATAAATTCAGTCACTTTTTACTTCTGTGCTGCAAGTTAAAGGTATATCACTTCCCTCCCTGTTCCCCCAGCAGCCGATCAACAGAACAGTGAGAAAGTAACAAGATAACATCTCCCTAACACCTCTGCTTAATTATTCAGCTGCCAAAAACTGATGGGAGCTCCATGTGTTTATGCTGTTGGTAGCACTGATCTCAAATCGAGTTTGGTTGAATTCGATTCGAGTTTTCGAGTTGGTAAAATTCCTCCGAGCTTTACATATTCCTTTTTTTAAATAAACAATTGAATATTCAAATTCTATTTTAAAAGAACTCGCATGACTTCAAAATTCTACCCTTAATTCAGCCCTAAATAAATGTGCCTCTAAAAAGTGAAAGGGTTTTGTATCCACTTAAAATGGTAGTGATCTATTCCAATTTTCAGAGAGCTAGATATAGATCATCTTTCCTACTGCAGGTTCCTCACCACAAACCCGACTTACCAACTGTAATCTCTGACACAGAATAACATCCTGAATGGCATGTTTTGGAACAGGACAATGTTCTGATATCCTGTGGCATAGTTTACTTTTTTCATACAGACAGTACCCACTACCCAAGCACAACTACACCAATGAAGCTTCTGCGTGTCAGAGATTAACACAGTAGGTAAACTAGGGCCAGGAAGAAAGACACAGGGTCACCTGAAGTAGGAAAACATTTAATAACAAATTTTTTCTTCTTTTATAAAGGAATAGTTAAATAGTACCTGGAACTTGTCACTAGCCCATAAAATATAATGTGTTTGCTTTAAAATCACTTCTACAGTTAATATAAATCTTAATATGCTGCTGTGTAGCCACAGAGGCAGCCATTTAAGTTGAATTGTTCAATAGGTAACAACACATTTACAAAATCACAGATACAATGGGGCCAATTCACTAAGATGCGCAAATTCGCTAGCACTACTCAAATTCATTAAAGTGTGAATTTACGCTCAGGTCGGCGAACGGTAGCGTAGTTGCACTAGTGTTACTTCGCTAGGCAGAGCGCTGTTACGCTAGCGAAGCCTAATTTGCATACGGCGGGAACTTTAACTTATAATAGAAGTATATGTTACAGTCCAAAAAATTATCGATCTTTTTCAGACTATCACCCTCTAGTGTAAGTGCTAACGTAGAGGAAAACGCTCATCTTTGTGAATTTGCGAATTTACGATCCTTCGTCAGTGCGCAACTTCACCTGGCGTAAGGGTGCAAGGTTGCGCGTGTTAGTGAATTTGCGAAGTTGCAAAATGACGTCACGCTTTAGTGAATTTGCCCCAATGGGTTTAGTTCTTGTTCAGTACAATAATGAGGGTCAAATGTCATTCATGACTCTCTACAGGGCTAACAGAATAATAAACCTGAGAAGAAAATTGTATACAAAAATTATTTTGAAATTTTATTTCACACTTACACACTTCCTTAAGCCGAAATCATTTATACACTCATATGTAATAAAGATTTTTTTAAAATGTATGGTATTATTGGACCTATATATTTAAGTATTATAAGAAAAGAGTTTGAAGTTATACTTTCCAAATAACAAGGTGGAGCAACAACAAATGAATGCTAGCACCAGGAATCAGCCAGATCATATAAGCCAGCAAATGTATCTCCAAGGTAAGTACTGTAACTGCTTGCATTAACTTCTGAAATGAATGAAACATGACAATTCTGGTTGTTTCTACAGACAATCTAAAAGTGGCCATAGACGTGCAGATTTCCTGCAATATTGGACGAACAATCAGACGTCCCCAGTTCCCGATCTGCCACTAACCTTCAGTTTTGATAAAGTAGTAAAGAACAGGTCAGACAATGTTCTGCCCTTTAACAGCAATTGTACGAAAGTTTATGTGCATCGAAAGCTTGTGACAGTCTCCCACTGAAAATCAGCAATACATGCAGAGAATTTTCTGACCTGTCCAATCGACTTGAACGACCAATCAACATAGCTCGAAAAACGTTGGGACACTCCACACATGGTCCGAAAATCATATGAATTGAGGATTCGTACGATAATATCAGTACGTCTATGGCCAGATTTATTCCTGGCTCATTGCTGACGATGCTTGGGGATATGAATCATTTTCTGCTGACTGTGCAGTGTGCCACAAGTTATAATGACATAAATATTCAAGAGAGACAAATGATGCTAGATTCTCCATAGAGCAGCAAACACAACAGAAAAGACAATGTCCATGTCATAGTTTGGAACACCATCATTATTGCTACACTATAGATTTGGTATGTAGAAATAAATATAAATCTTCAAAGATAGTAGTTACTTTATGTATTTTTGTTGTCCTTTCCTTTAGGTATACCTTCATTCTTGTCCATGTTGGTCTAGTTGTGACCCCTATTTAGAAGCTTTGTACATGAGTGTCGCAATAATGCAGAATCTTCTGTGCTACACATTGCATAAATAATGCACTGGTTAAGAATCTACAGTTTCTTTCTCAGAGTTCTAATCCTCAGCAACTGAGCTCATTATTCTGATCACAGTTATTTGCGCTATAGTTTTGGCTAGTCCCCTGTGGTATAAATTAACATACCTGATACCTGAGATGAGGTTTTTAACAGCTAAGCATACTGAGTGTTCAATTGTAAGGGAAGGTCCAAAAAAACATTTCGTCATTTGAAAAGCAATTGTGATCAAACTGAAATAAATCATGGTAAGATAGCAGATATCTCTTATCTATAAATATATTTTCTCTATGCAGGTATACATTATTTAATGGATATATATATTTAAATGTATATATTATTTTGTCTATACATGTATGTATTTTTAATGATTTCCTTTTTTTGCTGAAATAATAGAATTGTGGCAAATTTAATATATAAATCCGTTTTAAGTAGTACAAATCCATTCACAAAATGAAATGCAGGTTGGATTAGCCAAACAGACAAAAGTCACTATATGATTTAACAATTCCAGGTGATTCCCTTACCTCTTGACCAGTAGCATTGAGTAAAAGTGTGAAGGGAATAATCATGGTACACATCACTTCCTATTGACTTTAGTGAGTGTTGAGAATGCTGATTACAGTTACAAGAAACATTATTATTTTTATTAACATACACATATTATGTTCAATTTTGTTTGGGACCAGGTAACCTTACTGAATGTTTGGGCGCGTGGGAAGAAACTGGAGTTCTTGGAATATACTCAGCAAGACAAGTCTGAACATATAAATTCTTTGCACAGCCCTGGCCGGACTCAACTCAGGGCACCACCAGTAATATGCAATACCAGTGAGTGCTAACCACTGATCCATCATGTTACCCATTTAAAAAATGCTTGTATGCCCTTGTCAGGGTAGGCCTAGTAGGCACCCTAGGGGAATAGTAGGGACCAAGGAGGAAGCCCAGGGGTTAAAGGTCCAAAAGCAAAGCACCAGCAAGGATCAGGCAGAAACAGGTCAAAGTCCAGGCAAAAGGTTGTATTAGCAGGAACAAAACAATACAAAGTCCAGGTCAAAGATACAAGAAACAGGATCAAAAATACACACAGGAACAATAGCAATTGAATCCTATCATTGGGCGCCTTAATGGCGTCCAATAGCCCTTTAAATATTCAAATTTCACGCCAAAACTTGGGCCCCGTGACGTCATCACGTCAGGCGCAACGTGATGACGTCACTACCCGGCACCGCTATCCACGTGGCGGCTATGGGCGCCGCCATTGTGGATGCGACGCTGGGAGGGAGAGGACGTGCTGCCCAGAGCTAAAGGTAAGCCTCCGGGCGGCGCGATCCTGACAGTCCAACATACAGTCTTCCATATTTGTATATCCATAAGAATTTTTCTATCTAATACTTGGAAACAACCAAATCTTGCCACACTTAAAGGGGATCTGTCATGGGAAACAGTGCTATTCCAGCAGAATGCTGCATTGAAATCTGCTTTTCAAAAGAGCAAACAGTTTGTTTGATATTTAACAAACAAGGGTTACAAAGTAAAAAATAGGACCAGAGAACCCTACTAACAAGCACTTAAATTTCAAGTTCTATCTATATAGTGTATATATTCTTGGTTAATAAGGAAGCATTTCAAAGATAAAACATCATACTGCTTTAAATCATAAAAGCAAAATGTAAAATAAGGAAATAAAGCACAAAATCCAAAATAAAGTCAGATATGTTTTGTATTTCGGACACTGATGAATGGTTATTTCAGTAATAAATAGCTACAGATTTCTGCTGCTAGATGCCAAAAAATAGAATGTATCTATCATTTCAATTCTGAAAATTAAAATCCTATTTGTCATATAGAGCAGAGTCTTTAATTGCATAGTGACAGCTTGCAGATTTGAAAGTTGGCAAGCTTCAGAATTCAAGCTAAGTTGCCAACAGTGAGTTAGATAACTTGAGTAAGCGAAAAGTGTCTAAATACCCATAAGTTGCAAAAATCTACTTTCTGGAGACTTTGGTCAATATAGTTTTAGTTAAAATGTGAAATAAAAAGGATGCTTAAACTACAAAAATATCACCTGGCTCATTAGAATTGTCATTTAAAGGCAAGTATTTTCCCACAAAAATAATCTTTCCTTAAATAGGCTACTTCACTTTTCTAAATTCTGCATTTTACTTATATTACTAATTCATCAGCCCTGAAGTAAACAGCATTGCATATAGATTGAGGTGCATCGCTTTCCATCTAATTCCATTATAGGCACAAGAGTACAATCTGATCGCAAAATGGAAAAAAACAGGAACTTTAGCCCATTTTTTTTGTAATTTGCTTTTATAAACTTCCCTTTGCTAAATAAATAAGACCCCTTGGGGAAAATTCGCTAAGCGCTGAAAATGCGCTAGCGTTAGCTTCGCCGAGGTTCGCCGCATTTAGCCAGGCGTAGTTCCGCCAGCACTACGCAAATTCACTAAAATGCGAAGTTGCCCTACCGTTACTTCGTCAGGCATTTACGCTAGCGATGCCTAATTTGCATACGGCGCAAAGTTAAACGTATAATAGAAGTATATGTTACAGCCACTACATTACACTACACAAGCCCAGGAAACCTTTAATAAATAAAATAAAGTTGTCCTATTGCCCTAAACATGTGCCCACTGTATAGTTGAGTTGCCACATCTTAGGAAATGTAAGGGGAAGGAAGACGCCAGCGTTTTTTTCAAACTCCTATGTATTGTATTGAACTTCGCCAGGTCTGACAATCAGTAAAATGGGCATCTAAGTGAATTAGCGTAGTTACATCCCTTCGTCAGTGCGCAATTCACCTGGTGTAAGGGTGCGAAGTTGCGCTAGTCTATCTACTTCGCTAGCAAATTGTCGCCAGGGACACTGTTGGTAAATCGGCGAAGTTGCGAAATGACATCACGCTGGCGAATTAGCGCTAGCATTAGACTCTTTGTGCTTTTTCATTGCTTTGAAGTTCATGATTTCATGATGCCAGCGAACCCCAGAGTTAACAATGCCATAGATGTGATGGTAAACCCACAGTGGTAAATAAGCAGTATAGATTTGTTAACACTTGAGGGCAGAGGTCTGAATTATCAGCAACAGTTCTGCTAGTACTTCTCTCCACATATATCTTTGACTCTAAGCCAATTGGGATTGAGGCAGATAAACAATTACAACTAAGGTACTTCGAAACTATTTCCTTCTCTGAATTACACTATAGACTTGTTCCCATAAAATCGGAAGCTAATGCCATTTTTGGTGTACATTGAAAGTGATGCAATCCACATAGTCACAACTAGCACCTTATTTGTGAAAATGAGCATGCTCAATTGCATCATGCCTAACTGCAGTAGAAGCAACTCTAAACACAACCACAATGATGCATTATAGGACAAACACTGCATTGTGGCGGAAAAACATGATGTATTGTGTTTATGAATTATATAGTACTTTGCATGCTGCACCTGGTAAGTGAATGTGCCTTGCAATATTTTTCTACTGATTTTATTGCCTGGACTTTGACATTAACATCCAAATATGGCATGTCGGTAGCAGTAATGTATCTCAGCCAGATAATGTGTATTTTAGAAAGCATAAGAATGTAATGAAATGAATATCATAATTGAACTAGTAAACATTCTGTGTGAAGAAGGAGCTATATTTCTTCTGTGTTTAATCAACTGAAGCCAATTGTTATTGTTGCAGTTTGCCATACTAAACAAGTAATGTGTTTTAATTGAATCCATGACTTGTAAAGAGCCGGTAGTTATTGTGCTGTAACTTTATATCCTGGCAACAATATAACATAAACGTCAATGTCAGTGAAGTGGAATGTATGGAGAGACAGACCTTACATTTTGAACAGTGAAATGATCAGTTTAAGAGACACATATTTATGGGGCAGATTTAATATTGGTAGAATTTGAGGGTGAATTAACCCTTGTGGTCGTTTTAACCCTTCGAATATAGAATTTGAAGGGTTTTAGCGCAATTCAATCGATCAAATAAAAAAATTTGATCAAACAATTAAATCGTGTGAATCAAATGATTCGAGCGATTTTAACCATCGAATGTTTTTTATTCAATCTAAAAGCCTTTGAAAAACCCTATGGGAGCTTTGGTAGGTTTAATCTGGCGAACTAGGCAGTCGAATTTGACTGTCGAATAGTCGAACAGATTTTTATCAGAATTATTTGAATCATTTGATTCAATCAAATTTTCAAAATTAGATGGTTGAAGTGGCCACAAAAAATATTCGAAAAATTCAAATCTTTTTGAAAATTCGATCGAATTTCGAATCATTCATGTGAATTTAGTAAATCTGCCCCAAAATAACACTTCCATCCAGAGGTAACGGATCTGCCATAGAATGTGGTTGGAAGGTATTCTTGTATTATCTTGAATTATCTTGAATTTGATAAGATTCTCTTTTTTCCATGCAGCTGACTTTGTATTCACTACCTTGCATCATCTTATAGTCTGACAAAAAGAATTGCTAAAAAAGAATATTTGAACCTAAAAGATTTTGCTACCTCTCTGAGAATGTGAATGATATATACAGCTAGAGTTTGAACCCAGTCATAGTTTATTTCAACACAACCCCATCAATAAATCAGAACTGAAATGCATCCAATACAGCATTGGACACAATATGTTATAAATTGTAACATCAATAAAAAAGGCACACTTAACCCATACCCTTTAAAGGACCTACTCCCATATGAAGTCAAAGGCACAAATTTTGCCTAGGAGTAGTAGCCCACAGTAACCAATAAGATGCTTTTAAACAGGTAACCAGTAAATGCTACCTTCTAATTGGTTACTATAGGTAACTGCTTCTGGGCAAACTTGGTGCATTCTTTTTTTTACATACCCCCCCAGGATATAATTGAATAGTGAACCATGCACAATTAATGCAACAAGCACATAGCCGTTTATATTTAATTCATATATGTTTTACTCTATAAACAGTGATATCTATTTGTCTTCTTACCCCATGTTAATGATTTCCAAAATGCAAGTTCTGAAAGAGCAAAATGTTATAATCAGATGGGTACCCTAATTTGATTTCACAGCATCATCTTGTCAGAAGTTTGCAAGTGTCACACAAGTTGCTTGTATTTTATCATAAACACAAAGGGGTAGATTGTGAGGCAACAGTGATGGTTTGTTATAATGCCATGCCCTTTGCAGGAAAAACCCTTTTGTGCTTTAAATGATTTGACTGTTGGCGAGAAGATCATACTAAAATGTTTCTGTGGGAGTCTCTATTAGCGCTCATGTGCATAATGAATTCTGTTTCTATTAAAGCTTAATATTCTTCCCAAATCATTATACTTCCCATGTTATTCCACTATGCTATCTCCACTATCCTTGTAGAGACACACACCATTGCACACAATGTAATGCTGTAATTATACAATTCATCTTTTATACTGTAGAAGACAAAAAGAAAAAGATTTATAATATAGAAATACCCTCTTTGTGTATTTTTGCTTCTTTATTCTTTTGAAGCACAGTGTCTTAGAAAGGACTGGATTTAATGTTACAACTTCTAGGGAATTTTTTGCTATAAATATGAATCAACACTTTGTACACCTTCCTCCCCTCCCTACCCTCAGTCCAGCAATTGTCTTACATTAAATTGAGATCCACAAGTTGATAATCTTTCATTCAAGTGCTCACGTTTCCATTAAACAATGAATAAACAATAAACACAATTATTTGTTCCAGTTAACTGGAAAACTAATGTAACATTAACAAAAATGATAGAACATTACCTTTTTGTAGAACAACATGTTAGAACACTATCATTTAGGTGTATTTCAAATCCCAGCTGTGAGCCCCAATAAACATGCATGAGCACAGGTGAATTAAAAAGTAAATAATAAGTCTGGCAAGTCTAGCTGAATTTCTGTATGGGTCATCTGAAGTTACCTGTGACTGGGATGGATCTACAGGGTGCTATAGTCTTTCTACTGGATATCAATGAATAGGACAGACCAATAGGCCCAAGTTGCACTTTCTATAAAAGAACAATCTGCAAGATCCTGTGGAGAGAAAAGAAACCATGTAAGAGAAAACAAAGAAAGGTAATAATGGTACACTCCTACGTTATATTATTTTATGGAAATATCATATATAATGAAACCAGAATATATCAGTTTGTGCTTGAGACTTATTCCAGCTAAAATCAGAATTTATATTGTACTTCTTGAATTGTTGATCCAAGCAAGAGAATAAAACTTACTGGAGTGGCCATGCGGAAATGGTATGCACTGTCATACAGGCGAGCTACTGGTAGAATCCAGTGATGCTGGAGCACCTGCATTGTAAAAAGCGAACAAGTATATGGTCACATAGAGGAATATGTGGAGTTAAAAACACTTTGATCCCTGAAATGGGTAATCACTGTTCAATTATTGTTCTACAGCTACAGGCTTATGTATGCTGTATATTTTTAATTATTTGGTAGTACTTTTATCTGGAGAGTTGTCTATTTTTTTTATAATACAGTATTACAATATGAGTGAATATAACATAGAAATTTACATAAACAATTAAGTGGCAAGTTAGTGGGTAACTTACAGGAACAAGGCAAGGGTTATAAGAGCAGCCATTCAAAATGTTTGGGTTACTGAGATTTAATTGGATATTACAGTATCTATGTGCTCCAAGAGGTGGAATCTGAGTTCATTTGCCAAATGAGCAAGAGAGAATAGGATTTGAATTCACAGTTAGAAAAAGGATGAATATAGGAGACAGCTGGGGAAGTGGCGTGGAAAGACAGCATCTCTAAAAAGAATGTCAATGATGCCCCAATCTTCATACCTTTTCTGCACTTTGATGGAAAACTCAGCTCTTTCCAATACAACAGCTGAATTTCCAGTTTAGAAAATTAGGTTTTGGTTCTAAAATTTAACATGGGAGGCATTTTAACTGGTAACCTGCCACATGAGGCAAGGTTCTCACCTTCCCACATGGCGGGAGCAGCCCTGGTTAGTAGAAAGAAAGAGAGAGAGAGAGAAAGCAACACACCTTGACAATATTGAGAAGGAAAAAGCAACAAGTTTTGTGTTGTTGAGTTGACGATACAAGAGCTCTAAAAGAATCTTATTAAAAAAGGGTGTTCAATAACCTATATTAATTTACACTAATGCAATAATTGTGCAGAAACTGTGAATGTATTTTCTTGGCATTTATAGTGAGCTGTGAGTTTAAGCAAAGAGGAAAGAAAACTGGGACTAATCCAAACTCCAAAGCACTACTTCCTAGTGGCATAAAAATAAGAATTATGAGTGACAGTTAATGGGAAAATGCTTTTTCATTTCACGCTTTAATAGAAATAGCAGAGATTTCATCTATAACTGATAGCATGAATATTAAATATAAATTATATATGTTAGGTTCATCATCCTGGCCACCACAAACCACTAACAGGATGCTGTTAAGACTTGCGAAAGTTATATATCCGTATCACATAAGCTCATTTTAATGACAAAAAGTAAACAGTGTATTCATTCAAAATCTGTAAAGTGAAATAAAAGGTTGGAAAACAGCAAGTTAATGATTTTACAGTAGTTTTTTGTGTCTAAAGAAAGCCAGTGATGTGCCTACACAATATGAAACACTCCGCTCTGCACTGCTGCCTATTATTTTTGTATTGAGTCCAAAAGAGAAAAAAGGATAAGTGAAGTTCTTTGTATTCTGATGAGTTGCCGTAAAAGAGTTTCCACTGAGTAAAGGTGCCGAAGATTCACTAGTTTGATGAGGTCACCAAAAGAGCAAATTTTCCCTCACTATACCCACCTTGGGTGGGCAATATTGTGCTAATTTGGTTGTTTGGCCCTATGGAAAGTCAGAGCAAGGGCCACATTAATGGTAGCATGCCATCCTTGATCCATCAGAAACATCAAGCATGCCCAAGCGGAGAGGCCTATTGAAGGCCCTTATACACAGTACACAGACCAATAAAAGCTGAGTCCCTCCAGGTTGAGTCGGCAGCTTACTGCCTGCCCAATAATATATGGTTGAAATTCGATATCAATTGAACAGTTAAAAATCCTGTCAGGCAAATAGCACATCATGCTATTATGTAGTCCTTATCTGGTGGGCCTCCATAGTCCCCATTTGTAGGACCTGGTCATTGGCCCCAGAGCCTATGATTGTATCAGTCTGATTGGGCTTTGAGCATGGGTGGCCAAATCTGAGCCAGATCTCCTCATTTAGTGACATTTGCAAAGCTGCAACATATATTATAAGTGTATTTGCTAGTTAAACAAGGCAGGAAGAAAGGATGCACCACCTATAACTTGTCATATCTGGTTTACAGAACGATGTGATATCCACATGGTGAACTCATGGTGCAGTGTATAAGACAAGGCCAATATATGGAGAGTAGCAGAGGAATGCAGGGCTTTGAAAGACAGAATGATAAACTGTCTACCATAAACAGGCATGCTCAAATCAGACACATATCAATATGTTTCTAATAGAATGCTGTATTCAGTTTGTGTTTGATAGGAGTGATTCCCATCTGCACATTTCTCTGTTCTACTTTATGATTTGCAGTCTCCCTTTTATATGTAGGCTAGTCTCTTAGCATCTTTAAATTAGACTGGGAGCTCAATAATCAACACTGTCAGTACAATTCTGCCAGCAAACTTGCCCCAGTCAGTCCACGAGGCCCTTCTTTATAGCTGAAATGTCCAGCCCTGGTGGATTCAGCTGGTTTTTATATTTCTGTGCCACAGTATTTTTTTTTATTTGTACTGAAGTGTGCTTTATTTAGTTATTTACTCTGCAATGCATGTTTTCTATAATGTGTTTCATCCAGCAACTGGTTCAGATACATTTGAGCCCATGGAATACATGATGTCATCATATTTTTGTGGCAGAAAACCAATAGATGATCAAGTTGTCTATCCAAGTATCTTCTCATATTGACATATACCTATCAGTAAATATTTGCTTTTTAAATCTTTTCCTACATAGGGAAAGGCTGAGCTGAGGGACATGTATACGAGCACAGGGCAGATGTAAATGATTCTTGGATACACTTCAT
>CM044436.1:80478174-80514929 GCA_024363595.1 Xenopus borealis
TACAGCAGAGCTCAGAGGCCAAAAGTGATTGGCTCTTTAAAACACCAAAAGAGTGTGCCGAACAGATATTAACATGACATGTTTGTACGTTATTTGTTGTTTATGCTTCTAACCCCACATAAAATGAGCCTGTCTGTTAGTAATTGCTATGTTCTGTTCTGCAGGAATACAAAAGTACCCAGCAGCAGGTCAGTTGCAATTTGTGACAAAACATTCTATTGGCTCTGTGTATCTTTGTAACCAAAAAGGGTTATTCTAAAGCAGTGCCATCCAGCTCATTTAATTCCTTGTAGTACGGGGAGATATTTTATGATGTCACTAGTGTCACATACTATAAAACTTACTGCTAGTCACCCACTTAGCCTACAATAGGGTTAGATATATTATTATATCATTTATACTTTATTTTTGGGGTTACCGTTCCTTTAAGCCTGACACAGGTTATCTCCTATTAGAGCAAGTAAACTCTTTAAGACATATCATGAATAATGGTGTTCCTTCTTCTTATTCTTCTGACACTTTCCCACTTTCAGATGGGAGGTCCCTGACCCCATTTAAAAAACAACTGCTGTGTAAGGCTACAAGTTTCTTGTTATTGCTACTTTTTATTACTCAACTTTCTGTTCAGGCAGTCTTATCAATGTGCAGTACATCATGACTTGTATGTTATTCATTCAGCACTACTAGCATCTTAACAGTATGTTTCACAATTTAACTTTTAAAATGGAGAACTAGAAATACAGTATATGTGTAACCCAAGACCATGAATGATCGCCATGTCATTAGAGTGATAATCAGCATTTTGGAGACCTTATTTCATATCATGGCTTAGACTGAACTGGAATCAGGTTTTAATAAAGATCCTTATCCCCTCAATTGAGCATAAATAGAGAGGCAGCTGCTAGCAGGTAACCCTGTTTTGATTAGCATAGTTGTCCCAGAAAATGTTTGTTTCTTTAGGTGCTCTCTATTTCTTTTTTTTCTAAGCCCCAAAATATTTTCCATTAGGGATGCACCGAATCCAAGATTTGGTTCACGGTTTGGCCTTTTTCAGCAGAATTCAGATTAATTCAAGTGCCTGGCCAAACCAAATCAGAAACCTAAAAATCATGTGACTTTTCATGACACAACAAGGAAGCAAAAAAGTTTTTAGCAACACACGCAGAACAAGGTTCTTTTTGGCCCTGTGTTTGCATATGAAAACTGGGATTCAGATTTGGTATTTGACTGAATCTTTTGTGAAGGATTTGGGATTCAGACGAATTCTAACACAGCGGATTTGGTGCATCTCTATTTTCCATGGTGATAAACTGCAAAATTTCCTAACTAGTGGTTACACTTTTGTCTGAGACTGTGTGTGTTATCCTTTAGTCTGTACATAAGCAGAAGGAACAAAAGTAACAACTTTCAGTCTAAACCAGAGCTTTTATGTAGAAGGTACACTTACCCCTCCCGTATACAAAAAAAAAATCTGCATATTTAATGTTGACAGCTCGTGCGCCGCTGATTTCCTGGCAGAAAATATCGTACGGAGGGGGGTCCTGGCTGCATATCCTGCATCAGGCCCCACCCCCCTCTAGTTACATTACTGCTGTAGCCTAGACTGTACAGGCACTGTATAACTGATCAGTTTGATCTATTCTAGACACTTGGGGGTGTGGGGTTGTTATTATTGGTCATTTGATTGAAGAGCACACATTATAAAAAATATCATCTATTAACATGCCACTGGGAAATACAGTTTTATCAACTTAAAGAACAAGTAAACCTTTTTTTTTTCTATCTGTAAATTTGCTCTAAACAGCCCCCCAGATTAATGTACCTTAGTCTCTGCTGCAAGTCTGCTCTGGTTTCTGTGTTATCAGCAGCTTGTTTCCTCTTCTTCCTGGTGCAGAGTGAAGCCCCGCCCCATAGTTTACTGAGCTGACCTTATCTCTTGGACTAGTCCAGGAGATCATTTGCATACTATGACATAGCAGAGACCAGTGTGTGCAAGCCTTTTGCTTGGGGAAACTAGCTTACTAATGCACACACTGGCTCCCTCTTCCTCTCTATTGTGTAACAGCAGCAAATGGACTGCTCAGTAAACTAAGGGGCTGGGCTTCACTCTGCACCAGGAAGAAGGGGAAACAAGCTGCTGATAACACAGAAACCAGAGCAGACTTGCAGCAGGGACTAGGGTACATTAATCTGGGGGGCTGTTTAGAGCAAATTTACAGAAAGAAAAACATTTACTTTTCCTTTAACATATAGTATCCAGGGGAAATAATGAACAAAAAATAAACTTGCCATTTATTATGGATTTATGTATTCCTGTGTACACTTCGATACATTGAACTACACTGCTCTGTACACAGGAAGACTTTACTTTCACTCGATTAAAATCATATTGGCTTCAAACAAACGTTTTTAGACTTGTCATGCTGTTAATAAATACCCCTCATTTCTACTGTATGTCGTATGTTGGAATAATCCTTTATAAGTGAGGATTAACAATTTACTGTTTTTTATTGTTCCGGTTTTGTGTTTGCATTTCGTTTTACTAATCTACCCTGTGTATAGAAGTAGTAGTAATTATATGTACAATTACCACAATGCTACAATCATTTTCGCCAGTTTAAAGATTAATGGAGACAAGAGCTCAACCTTACTTAAGCATGAATTAGATTTAGTTGTTTGTCAGCAGGGAGCTCTATTATAGATGAACCACAAATGTTAAAATCAGTGAGTGCCCCTACTACTAGATGGGCCACTTACAACTTAAAAGTAGTTTTTACCTTCTGTTATGGAGTAAACCATATAATAAATTTACCTTTTAAGTAAAACACCACTTTGAGAACAGAATAATTATCTTCAAAGAACTGTTGCAAAGCTTTTTCCCCTAATCTGTCCATGATACCTTTCCTAAAAGTCTTTAGCAGGACTGCAGCTTTAACAAGACAAGATGAAGATTTTAGGGAGGACACTGCTAGGTCATGACACTTTCAAAGAATTACACTGAAAATGAAATGCCCATTGTTATCATTATCATTTAATTAGCACAAAGGATTTAAAAGGGAACTCTACCGATGTAGCTTGTGGGAAAGCTAAGCAACTAACATTTAGTGGTTACCTGAAGGCTCCTGATAAATGTAAAAGACATTGCAATAGTGTGGGGGAGAGCTTGGGTAGAAAGCTGTAAGGGACCTGGGGTGGCTATCACACTATTGTTAGGGAGGTGAATTATATTGCCTGATGTGTGTAATTAAGAATACACAACAATTTATTAGCACCTACAGTACGCAAAATATTTAGGCTTAAGCACGAGTGGGGATAAAGTATCTCTTGTTAAATTTTTTAGTTGTTATAGATTAGAACTGTGATCCTCAAAATGTCTTAATAAGCAATTTAACTAAAATAAGAAGTGAAATATAATTTTATGCAAATATATGACTAAAATATGTTTATTTGTTGGTACCAGTATGGGATATGTTATCTGGAAACCCGGTATCCAGAAAGCCCAAAAATATGGAAAAGCCGTCTTTTATCAGAATAATCCAAATTTATTAAAAAAAAAAATCCCTTTTTATCTGTAATAATAAACCAGCACCTTGTACTTGATCCAAACTTAGATAAAATGAATCCTTATTGGAAGCAAAACCAGCCAATAAGGTTTATTTATTGTTTATCTTACTTTAAAAGAATGGCAATTTCATACCCCTATAAATGTAAACTTAAAGCTCTGCCTCCCTAGCTGGAATTGGTTTGCTGGGAATTATTGTTCAGCAGAAGCTGGAGAGGCACAGATTTGGTGCCAGTCTAAGAGGAATAGGTAAATAATGCAAGGAGACGCAACACCAAGGTATTACAACAACAACGTTTTCTTGCTGAAGAAAGTGGAGGTTTATTGAACCAACGTTTCAGTTCCTCAAAGGTATTGGCAAGAAAAATTTGTTGTTGTAATAACTTGGTGTGCCGTCTCCTTGCATTATCTATCTATCTATCTATCTATCTATCTATCTATCTATCTATGTGTGTGTGTGTATATCTATAAATATACATATACTAAGGACATAATATTCTAAGAAATAGTGCATTAGTAAGTGGGATGTCCTCCTTTCAGTCAAACTGTATTAGTCTATACTGAAATGTAACATAATGTAGACTAAGGGAAATATCAAGGTATATATCTCCTTTAAATTCTGGTACAAGTTTTGCTGGTTTCATAGCTACTATGTAATAAGTATCTGAAGCATTTACTAATCAGTCTTATATTGTGTCATTCATATTCTATTAATTCAGTTTATTGTCTGACCCTGAGCTCAGTAAGTGACAGCAGCACAGAGCATGTGAATCAGTGAATCAGCAGAAAAGAAGATGGGGAGCTACTGGGGCATCTTTGGAGACACAGATCTTTACTGCTAAAGGGTTGCCTTGGGCTGGTACAGAAGCCCAAAACATAAAGTATAGCACTTCTTTGTTAAAGGCAAGGAAAGTGTAAAATAGAATAAGGCTAGAAATGCTGTATTTTGTATACTAAACATAAACATGAACTTACTGAACCACAAGCCTAATCAAACAAATGATTTATGCTTTCAACGTTGGCCACGGGACTGTCATCTTGTAACTTTGTTAAATAATTTTTGACAAAAACTAGACTGTGCACAGGGGCGTTCCAGGGGCTGCTGCTGCCCCTCCCCTCCTACTCTGCGCTTCTAACTTTTAGCATCAGAGCGGGTTGAGAAGGGGCTGCATTGTTAGTTTAAAAAATGGAAATTTGACTCTTAGAGTTAGCTTTTTGCCTCCCCTGGTAACTGGCCGCTTCGTGCCGCCTGAGGAAAGATTCTCACCTTGCCTCATGGCCGGAGCAGCCCTGACTGTGCACATGCTCAGTGTGGTCTGGGCTTCTTAGGGATCGTCATAAATGATCAAAACAGCACAAGTCAAATAATATCTGCCAGAAGCTGATACAGCAAGACTGATTAATAATCAGAATATGCTGACTGCATTGGGTCCTGTGTTGTCATGTATATGTAGATTTTATAGTTTTTGTATTGCTTAATACAAACTTTCTCAACTCTGCAGAACCAGTGGCTGCAGCAAAATAATCCTCCCAGTTTATCATTTTAAATCTGGCTCCATGATCTTTGTCCATGCAGTTGGAAAGGCATGTAAAAGCAAAAAAATAAAATCCAATACAAATCTCTACACAGTCGCTGACTGCTCTACAGGGAAACAAAGCTGCTTGAGTTCTGCACGGCTGGGAAGTAAGGTGGGGGCTCCCCCTGCTGTTCATAAGTATGATTATGAGGACTAGTTAGAGACCATCTGACAATTCTTATCCACAGCAGTAAATGAAGGGAGAATTTCACTTCATAGTCCGGTTTCTTATAAAAACCCTACACATTTTTTAATTAAAGTATATTGGAGATAGATTTCTTTTTCATTAAAGAAAGTAAAAATAGGATTTTTTTTATATATCCTTTAACCTGTAATCCAGCTTTTTAATGTTCCATATCTTAAGTATGTCAACTTTGTATTATTATGTGCTACTAAATATGCTTGTTATACACAAAAGTGCACTCCCTGAGTAAGTTTATATAGGCCTACACTCCTAATATAGAGTGTTGTTATAAGGCCAAATCACTTCTTATAAACTGTACATCCATATATTTACATCTTGCAACTTAATCACATGGAAGTCTGCACAGTCTGCTTATGCTACATGTGGGCTACATGACTGTTCAACAAATGGTTTTCTGGGTTTCTTTGGACACAATTATTTTCATAAAAATTTTCCCTCCAGGGTTTAAGGAAACCTTGGAACCTAAGAATGGAAGAATTTGGAAGAATTTTAATTGTTCCGGGTCTGAATGAGGGAGTCAGAAGCCTGTCCCTGCAAAAGAGACATCTAATCATAGTTTCCTTCTGGTAGATTATTTTTATGTTAAAAAATAATAATACAATTCACTTCAAATATTGTTTATGTAACTTTCATAAACCCAACTGTATGATCCTGAGATGAGTAAAAAAATAAAAGGGGTATATTGTGCAATTTAAAGGATGAAAAGGCTAAAATCTACTTTAAGGTTTTCACTTTCATTTTTGCATCCATTATTTGTGAATAGTTTGCAGTTTCTAGGATATGAATTCCAGAACTAGTGCATATTTAAGCATAGTGTAGCTTTCCATTTTGAACCCTAGGTGTCACTGTAAAACCGTAAGAAAAAAGGCAGTAAAATGTCATTGTGCATAGCTACTATTTAATTACATTGTGCCTATTTTTTCATCGAGGCACTGTGACTAATTGTTAGACAGGGACATATTTTTAAGGCCTTTGGTTATTGTGGGGGTATTTTTTCATGTCCATTAGTTGTAGTTGCAGCTGGGGGTCACTGTGAAGAGAGGTTTGCCATCGACTTTCTGGGTTGTATCCTGACCTACAGAACTCAGTGTAGGCTGATCCCAGATGCCTATGTTATTATTACTATTCCATTACTAACCAACACAATAGTTCCTGCAGAAAGACCCGTGTGTACTTTGTTAAATAAGGATCTCAGACGGTCTGGTCTAGGGAATGGTCCAATTGTCATCTTGGGAGTCAGGAAGGAATTTTATCTTCCTCTGAGGCAAATAGGAGAGGCTTCAGATGGTTTTTTTTGCCTTCCTCTGCATCAACTAGCAGTTAGGTAGATTTTATACAGATATACAGAAGTGGTGGGATTTGTGTCTTTTCCCTACTATGGGGTATATTTACCAAAGAGTGAAGTTAGAGAGTCCACTAGTGTGAAATTCCGCCACTCTCCATTCATTTCTATGGGATTTTGAAAGTCGTGTTTATCAAAGGATGAACTTTCACCCATTCTTTTAATATCGGTCAGTCTGTTCATATACTCTGTTCTATTAAACCTAGGAACCCGTGTCACCATCCACCACAGATATTGTGTTCTGCAATGCAATTAGTTCATTTAAGGAATTAAGGATTATTATTGTATGCGGACAATGATGTATGTAGCAAAAGTAGTTACAAAGTTCACTGTCCACAGTGTGTTTCAGTTTGAGTGGCCATCTTTGACCTGTTATAGATTACAATAATGTGCTCTTCTGGGCATAGTCTACATACTGTAATTTATGTGAAATTAGTTTATCTTAAAAGACAAAAGAAATAAATAAAAAAACCACCCAGTAAATTTACTGCCTCCTACCATGGAGCCGGACTTCTTTAACAAAAAAACAAGCACTGGTCTGTGGTACTTTATTCTGAGTGCTACAACGGCATCAGTTTTTGACCTCCCTGGTAGCCCTTGGCTTCAACACATGCATGTGACAAAGGACCAGCTCATATCGACCACATAAACATAATGGTGTCATTTATCAACAATGGGCAAATTTGCACCTGGGCAGTAACCCATAGAAACCAATCAAATGTTTGCTTTTATTCTTCTGCCTTCCTCTGGATCAACTAGCAGTTAAGCAGGTTAAAAAAGTTAAAAGGTTGAACTTGATGGACGTGCGTTTTTTTTTTTTTCAAGTTAACTACGTTAATGTAATAACGGATAGGTTGCTATGGGTTACTGCCCATTGCTGATAAATGAGCCCCAATGAGAGAGCACCCAACTCACTTATCATAACCAGCAAGTACAGCTCTATGTCTGGATTCCACAGGCAGTTAATAGAACTGATATCAAAACCAAATGCTTGCCTCAGAATACACTTTCATGCTTCTTTATTGTGCACGCTTATTTATGCTTCTAGAATTATTTTTATTTGTGGCATTTAGTGTTACCTTTATACATTTAAAGCTCGTGTACGTAAAGGGGTTGTTCAAACAACTAGTTGTTTTCAGATATCACCAGAAAATGTTAAGGTTTCCAACTACCTTAAAATTTCGTGTCATCTTTTTTATTATATTGAAGTGAAAAGTTTCATTTTTCACCTTCTAAAGCAGCTCGGGGGGGGGGGGGGGGGGGGGGGTCACCAACCCTGTAAACTGTTCTAAATTGATACATTTTGTTGAAACATTTCTCATCTTTGTCCCTGCTGAGCAGAATTCCAGGCAGCTGTTAGAATTGATACAATAGTTGCGAATACTCCAGAGATGTTGCTGAGCAAAATTGTAACCATTTAGAGTGTGTGCCTGAATTACTGAGCTGCCAGACAAACACCAGAAACAGGGACAACTTTAAACAGATTTTGGAAAAACAGTAAAAAATTAAATTATGGTAAAAAGGATGATGAAAAAGACGTTATTTCTGGTGAACAATCTGAAAACAACTGAACTGGAAAAAGTGTTTGGAAAGTGAACAACCCCTATAAAGCAACTCCAGATTCCCATGAACCCAGCCTGCTCTGCATTCTTATCACTCATTATCTAGATCAGGGGTCCCCAACTGCCGGGCCAGACAGTCCTGGACTTGGCCGCCAAGCCTAGCCTGAAATTAATGAGTCGTGCCAGAATGGACGCCGGCGTACCCGGATTGGATGCCAATACCCATGCAACGCCCCTTCAGACCCCCACCCCCCAGTCCTTGAAAAAAAATTTACCTGGACACCGGTCCTGGACCAAAAAAAGGTTGGGGACCCTTGATCTAGATGAGCAAAACTAGCTTCAAGCATATTGGCTGCATAGTCCCCATTATGGCAGATAGCTGATATATTGCATGGAGAGATATTGCATGGGGGGACCAAGGGGTCCAATAAAAATTTAAGTCTCTCTTGAGTCTCTGTCCATAAAACATTAGAATAGCGCCAGGAGCTAGAGTTTTCATTCTCCAGCATTTTCTGGCAATTCAGATGTATTAAGATAAAAGCATACCGAGCAATTTCAGTGCCGCATTTTTATGTCTCAAACCCCCCCCCCAAAAAAAACCACCCCACCTGACTTGATTGGGAATCACCTACAAAACTGCCACTTTTTTAGATAGATAATCCAGCAAGGAGCTTCCTTAGTCACAGCCGCTATGTTTACATACCTAGATAAGGATAAATGTTTACTACCTAAACAAACAAAACCCAGAAATACAGACGTATATCGCCTATACACCTACCTGTACAAACGTAGAACATTTCCAAAGGGTGATGTACCCTCACACACAACCGCACAAACACATATTCACATGTTTTCATTTATTTCATGTGCAAAAGAAAAGACCGACAACAATTTCGAACTACCATTTATTTCTTCATACTGAGGTGGTTCACCAATAATTTCACAAGATGATGCCAGCAAACGCTTATTAGAGCCTCAAAAGCTAGCTTTCTCTGCAAGCTCTAGGGGTCTCTTGCAAGTTAGTTAGAAGAGGTCACATTATATGAGATTTGTGCAATCTGCAAAGTACACGGGAAAGATAACATATTTGATTGTTGTTTTTATTACGCAGTCGTTTCAGTATGGGGCATCGGGAGAGCCTGGCGCTGCAATGATCTCAACAAATGTGTGAGCGCTCCTGTAGTGTGTTAAAGCTCCTCTTTGAAATAGCCAAGTTTTGCTTGAGACATTTCTTTCCTAAGTTGCATGACCTCCCAGAACATCTGATCAACTGTAAAAAGGATGGAGAAAAGATCAGCATTAGAACAAAAATCTCCCCGTGCACATATAGTTTTATTGGAAATGTAATGTAATGTTTGGTAGTAGGGAGAATGATTGTCATGTTTGCTTGTTGCTGTTTTGAGCAGCGCTACTTTGCTTGCAACTAAAGCAGCTACTCTGATATACTATATACTATGCCATTGCATTTACCTGGCAAACATGATATGACTTGCAAGGATTCCTTTGCTTTTATCCACAACTAAAAGGCCAGTTTGCCATTTAAAGGGGATCCAGACCCCAAAATATGAATTGGTGTGAACTTATTCAGAGTGTTCCTCCAAATCCTTATTCACAGCACGTTTGCAATTTCCATGAATCTTCTAGTGTAAGTGGTTTCTGAGTAATTCGTTATTACACAGTTTTATGCTGCTATGCAGACTTCAGCTGAGCGGCTTTTTGAAGGCCCAGAGTGTCAGCGACCTTAAAGGGGTGGCTCACCTTGAAAGGGATACTGTCACGGGAAAGAATGGTTTTTTTCAAAGCTGGATGAGTCCGAAGAAAAAGGCAAATAGTGAAAAAACTAGTTGACGGAGACCAATTGAAAAGTTGCTTAGAATTGGTCATTTTAGAACATACTAAAAGGTAACTTAAAGGGATACTTTTTTCAAAACGCATCAGTTAATAGTGCTGCTCCAGCAGAATTCTGCACTGAAATCCATTTCTCAAAAGAGCCAACAGATTTATTTTGTATTCCGTTTTGAAATCTGACATGGGGATAGACATTTTGTCAATTTCCCAGCTGCCCCAAGTCATGTGACTTGTGCTAAGATAAACTTCAGTCACTCCTCCCTTTATCCCCCAGCAGCCTAACAACAGAACAATGGGAAGGTAACCAGATAACAGCTCCCTAAAGGTGGCCATACACGAAGAGATCCGCTCGTTTGGCGATGTTGCCAAACGAGCGGATCTCTCCCTGATATGCCCACCTTGAGGTGGGCGATATCCGGCTGATCCGATCGTGGGCCCTAGGGCCCATCGTTCGGATCAGTACGGGCGGTCGGATCGCGGGATTTTTAATCCTGCCCGATCAACATCTGGCCGACTTTCGGCCAGATATCGATCGGGAAAGCCGTCGGAGGGGCCCCCACACGGGCAGATAAACTGCCGACACAGTCTGTCGGCAGCTTTTATTTGCCCGTGTATGGCCACCTTTACACAAGATAACAGCTGCCTGGTAGATCTAAGAACAGCACTCAATAGTAAAACCCATGTCCCACTGTGTTCCATTCAGTTACATTGAGAAGGAAAAACAACAGCCTGCCAGAAAGCAGTTCCCTCCTAAAGTGCTGGTACAAGTCACATGACCAGGGGCAGCTGGGAAATTGACAAAATGGCTAGCCCCATGTCAGATTTCAAAACTGAATATAAAAAAAATCTGTTTGCTCTTTTGAGAAATGGATTTCAGTGCAGAATTCTTCTGGAGCAGCACTATTAACTGATGCGTTTGGAAAAAAAAATAAAAATTTCCCATGACAGTTAAGTTACCTTTTAGTATGTTATAGATTGACTAATTCTAAGCAACTTTTCATATGGTCTCAGTCATCTAGTTTTTTCACTATTTGCCTTTTTCTTGACCCCCATTTAAAAACAAATCTTCTGCAAAGCTACAATTTTTTTGTTATTGCTATTTCTTGCTACTCGTCTTTCTATCTGGGCCCTCTCCTGTTCATATTCCAGTCTCTTATTAAAACCAATGCATGTTTGCTAGGGTAATGTGGACCCCAGCAATTGCAAACGGGAGAACTGCTGAAGAAAAAGCAAAATAAAAACGAATTGAACATTGTCTCAGAAACTCACTCTCTACATTAAACTAAAAGTTAACTCAAGGTGAACAGCTCCTTTAACCGTCTATGCACTTCACAGATTCAGATAACCTTTGGGTTTCTGACTTTCAGTTGAGCGAAAAGCCTGCTATTAGCATTCTAAAATGGCAAATATTTCAGAAACCACTAAACTTTTAAAAAATAAATTGCAAAAGTGCTCATAGAATCAACCTGAGTAGGTTTACATTCATTAATATTTTTATTTTAGATTCGCTGCAGATGACATGTATATCCGATACTTCCCTTTAAAGGGTCATATACCCACCTGCCTCCGTTTTATAGATTCTGTGAAAGTCACAGAACTGAGCAGAGAAGTGTCAGGAGACATGTCCTGTATCAGTAGATCAAGTTTTTGCCGTTCTATTTACATGCCAGTCAGAACAGCAAGGGGCACTCCTGTTACACATGATATTAGCAAGGAACAACAATGAAAAACTGGTGTGCAAAATGTTCACTAAGTATGACAAAGCAAAGCCCCCGATAAAGCAGAGATTGCAATTTTAAATGACAGAAAATAAAGAATTCATAGAAGAGATTTTATACATTATGCATACAATTCAATGTATTCCTGGGACACTCACCATCCTGCTGTTTTAGAAGTCCTTGATGTATGTACCGGATATATGTAAAGAAATTGCACACAGATGCAATCTGAAAATGTACACAGCAAATATAAAAGTAGTCATTATTGTGGTTCTGAATACAACGTTTTGTAATAAAAGGAAGCCTTTCTCAATGTTTGCTTCTTGTGTTGAGAAGTCCAGGTTTGTCGGGGGAGGGGAATATTTTGTAAACTTCTACTTGTACTTGCATGGAGAGGTGCGTTTTGTGTATCAGCTTTTATGGCTGTACTACTGAGAACGTTCTAGTCTCACTGTATCCTACACATTCAGCATTTTAATATCAGTAATTTTTTTCATTACAGGTTGAATTTTTCTTTAAGCCTACTAAAAATAATTTCAACATTAAATAAACCCAACAGGATTGCTTTAATACCAATATGGATTCATGGAGTTTAGTTAGGATCAATACAGCTATGGGACTGATTATCCAGAATGCTTGGGACCTGAGGTTTTCTGGATAATGGATCTTTCGGTACTAGAATTGTATTGTATTGCTTCCAATTAACATCCCTATGTATTCATTTGGCTCAAGTACAAGGTACTGTTTTATTATTACAGAGAAAAGGGAATTTATTTTAAAATTTGGATTATTTGTATAAACGGAGTCTAAGGGAGACCACCATTCCATATATGGGAGCATTCTGGATAACAGGTGTCCAGATAATAGAACAAGGCACTGTTTTAGCAAAAGAGAAGTTATTTTTAAAAATTTTAATTATTTGTTAAAAATGTAATCTATGGAAGATGACCTTCCCATAATTTGGAACTTTCTGGATAAGGGGTTTTCAGATCCCATGCCTGTACAGTGTTTGTATATTAGTGCCCTCTGCACAGTATTATTTCTGGTGCATACAGTTGTGCTCATAAGTTTACATACCCTGGCAGAATTTATGATTTCTTAAACATTTTTCAGAGAATATGAATGATAACACAAAAAACATTTTTCACTCATGGTTAGTGGTTGACTGAGGCCGTTTAATGTGTTTATTCTTTTTAAATCATAATACCTTACCAATGTTCATTTAAAGCATGACTAACAAATTTAACCAAAATGTAATTAGCATTATTAAAAAGACAATAATTGGCTATTACAGTTTCCCTACCTGTTTGGCTGAACCAATCAGAGGGCCCAGCCAAACAGCAATATCAATAAAATCTTGGATGAATTCTCATTTGTGATTTTCAAAATGGAACAATATGTTATGTTTCTGTAATCTTTTTCTAAACTAAGCGAGTAACATAAGACATGTTGTATATTAATGAGAGGCAGGAATATAATCATTAAATAGTCCCAGGACTCTTTCATACTCACCCTATATCTACAGCAAGGAGAAATATAATAGTAATTGCTGGTGTCTCCCAGTTTAATTCTGTGCTTACACAACTTTGTCTGACCACTCAATGCGCATTTCCTACAAATAAAGAAAAATGTACATGTAAAGGTTAACATACATGAGTAGAGGATGCCCTGCTAAATTTACTAAAATCTGGGCTGCATGGACCTCTTTCCAGGAAACTACTACTGATATAAAACCAGCACAGGCCAACTAGAATAGAGAAACTATAATAATGACCATCAGGTGACCCACTTGTACACAACCATACAGTACATGTGACCTTCCCTCCTCTCCTTTATTTATGTTCATTGAATTTGGGTTTTTTTGTCTTTGATGTTATTGCTTAACCCTTACAACTGCTAAAAATACAATGTAGTATTAACCATTACTTTATAAACTCACCACCCAGCAAAATACAGGAGAACTGATTCATATGGAAATGTGAAAGAAAACAAAACACACAATTTTACACAAATTTTTGGGCAGCGACTAAATTTACCTTGGATTTGATGTAAAGCTCTTGTTTTATCAGGCATAAGAGATGCCCATTTGTGACCAGTAATTTGTTTCACTGGTGATATACACAGAGTTTACTTACTTGTACACTGTTATATAGATTATAAAACCACTACTGTTACGATAACCTGCAGCAGACATATTACATGTCTGATACTTCAGTTGGCTGACAGTATATATCACAGTAGTCAAAACTATATAAAAAGCAATTATCTCAGTCACTAAATTCTTTGCATTTCTGTGGTTTACTTACTTTGATCCGCCACATTCAACAGCCGATGCTTTAACAAACCGGGCAGGTTGCTGACCAGCAGGCTCAATGCTTAAGGTGTTGTTTTCTACTGCTTCAAGAACAGCTGCGGCCAGCTGTGAAATTAATGATACAATTATAAAAAGGAAAAACAGTGTATCAATATTCTGTAAACTAGGATACAAGCTGTGTTTTTGGATTTAAGGATTTCTATCAGATTTTGTTTTATATAGTACAATGGCTCCCTTTACAACCCCCCTAGCATTCTTACAGCCGATGTGCTACCACTTTCAGTTGTCTCTTTACACTAAGGTGTGGGGATGTCTCATATCCCTAAAAAGGTTTGAGTACCATTTAGATTTCCACTACAGGTATTGGATCCATTATCCGGAAACCCTTCATCCAGAAGGCTGTCTCCCATAGACTCCATTATAATGAATTTTTTTAAAAAATATTTCCCTTCTCTCTGTAATAATAAAACAGTACTTTGCACTTAGGGTTGCCAGCTGGCTGGTTTTTTACCGGCCTTACCAGTATTTTTGATGGTTGATCCTAATGTTATTAATAGGAAAAAAAAGCTAAATATATAGGAAGGCCGGTATTTTTTTTTTTAAAGAAAAGGTGGCAACCTTACTTGTACCTGATCCAAACTAAAATATAATTAATCCTTATAGGAAGCAAATCCAGCCTATTGGGTTTAATGATTTTCTAGGAGACTTAAGGTAGGAAGATCCAAATTACAGAAAGATCCATCTGGAAAGCCACAGGTCCCGTGCATTCTGGATAACAGGTCCCATACCTGTACAACTGTTCAGCATTTAAAGAGCACAGTGTTAAACACAAACACAAAGCCAGCATTAGTTTCGAAAGTGAGTAGAGACTAAACTTAGGAATGAAAAGGGGAGCATTGTATTTAAAAAGCAAAACCATACACACAAGCTGTGTTTTGAGGCATGACAACAGTGTTTGTGTATAATGCGTAAGCTTAAGATAAGCCCCAATTATATTTCTGCAAAAAATACTATGAAGGACATCAGATGTGGGGCCCTTCACACTTGGTTATCTGTTTCAATAATGCAGATGATTGATTTAATAAAGCCAATTATTATCTGTTATATTTGGACTTATTGGGAAAAATAATACTCTGTTTGATTTCCAGGAGAGGTGGGTTCACACTTTTGTGTCTGTAGTCCCATAAAGTCGTCATCACCAATGACGCAGCCCATAGCAACCAATCAGCAATTAGATTTGAACAGTCACCTACAAGTTAGAAAATAAAGATCTAATTGATTGCTATAGGCAACATCACCAGTAATATGTCTCCATCTAATAAATGTGCTTTAAGGGGTTGTTCACCTTGAAATATTTTTTCAGTTCAGTTGGTTTCAGAGTACTCACCAGAGATAGATACTTTTTCTGGTTCATTTTTATTTTCTATTGATGACCTTTTTTCTAATTTATTGAAGTGTAAAGTTTCATTTTTCACCGTCTAAAGCAGCTCTGGGAGGGGTGAGGGGAGTCGCCAATGCTTTAGCTGTTCTAAATGGATACATTTAATTGATACATTTGTCCCTGCTGAAATCCCGAGTTTCATTGAAGCCAGCTGTTGCCAGCCAGCAGAATTGATACAATAGTTGCCAATATTCTAAAGATAGCTAATATAGCACCTAAATATAGCAAATTTTACAGTTCAGATGCTCCTGGATCACTGAGCTGCCAGACTGAAACTTCAATTTTGGAAAAACAATAAAAAATGGAAAGCAATTGAAAAAACAACTGAAGTGAAAGAGTGTTTGCAATGTGAAAAACCCCTTTAAGAATTAAGTAACCCCTAAGAGTCTCTATATACTACAGGTATGGGACCGGTTATCCACAATGCTTGGGATCTGGGATTTTCCGGATAATGGATCTTTCCGTAATTTGGATCTTCATACCTTAAGTCTACTAGAAAATCATGTAAACTTTAAAGGAGAAGGAAAGCTACAGATGCATTTTATTGCCAATAAATTAGCTATAATAGTGCAAGCTAGAATGCTATATTTATTCTGTAGAATGCTTTATTATACTCGAGTAAAAAGCTTTAAAAGTTCTCTGTTTCTTTAGGATAGAAGCTGCAGTATTAGCTTGGTGAGACATCACTTCCTGCCCAAGACTGTTCACTAATAGCTCTGGGCTCAGATTACAGCAGAGAAGGGGGGAGGGGGAGAGGTGCAAACTGAGCATGCTCATGCCCAGGGCAAGGAGGTTTAAACTGAAGGCAGGAAATCGGATACAGAAACCCATGTGTACACAATAGAAGGAAAGACATGCTGTGTTTCTTTTGACAGAGGACTCAGAGCAGCACTACTTTGAGGGTTTAATGGTATATTTAGGTGGACCTTTCTGATATGGCTTACTTAGTTTTAACCTTTCCTTCTCCTTTAAATAAACCAAATAAATTGGTATTGCTTCCAATAAGGATTAATTCTATCTTGGATAGAATCAAGTACAATGTATGGCTTTATTATTACAGTGGAAAAAGGAAAAAATGTTTAAAACTTTGAATTCTTTTATTATAATGTAGTCTATGGGAGACGACGTTTCCCTAATTCAGAGCTTTTCCAGATAACTGATCCCATACCTGTACTATACTATACTACTAATATATACATGGTTGTATAAATGTGACAGGACAGATGTGATGTCCACTTAAAACCTGGGATGTGATTAAACCGTAATTTTGGTTTAATCTGAATACTGAAGCATAAACAAAAGATTTGGCCAAACACTGAATTTAATCCACACTGATCTGTATATTCAGATTTAAAGAAATACGTGCACCATCTGGAAACACAAAACTATTGTTTAAGCTGTCAAGTGCTTTAGAGTTGCATGGCCTTGAAGGGAAAGTTCAGTGGCTATTACATTTGACATTCACTCTCTCCATCCTTTATAGATTTTATTTTTAAATCACTAGCTATACTGACATTATGTATTTTGCACAGCCCATTTACCTAGTATTCTTTTTACACTAAATAGTTCCTTTAAGGCAGGGATCCCCAACCTTTTGAACCTGTGAACAACATTCAGGAGTAAAAGGAGTTGGGGAGCAACACTGGTAGGAAAAATGTTCTTGGGGTGCCAAATAAGTGCTGTGATTGGCCATTTGGTAGCCCCTATGTGGATTGTGAACCTACTTTCAGGCTCTGTTTGGCAGTTCACCTGCTTTTTATGCAACCAAAACTTGCCTCCAAGCCTGGAATTCAAAAATACGCTTCTGTTTTGAGGCCACTGGGAGCAACATCCAAGGGGTTGGAGAGCAACATGTTGCTCGCGAGCTACTGGTTGGGGATCACTGCTTTAAGGGATTGGGTACTAATCCAAATCCTGCAATTAAAAGTGCAGGGATATGGCTGGATCCAGAACAAAATCCTGGATTTGGTGTATCCATTTCATACAGAAATGAGGTTGTACTTTCAGTAGCACTGTATGACATGCTGGAGTGTAGGTGTGACAAGTGATCACCTGGAATGCTGCTCATCTGCAGGGAACTTTAGAAAAGCCTTGCCTTGGCCTGGTACTGAAGAGGTAGGATATAACTTTCAATAAAAGCACAATAAATAGGACTTAAAGAAAAAGAGGCTCTGGATAAATAAGCTCCCCACCCCTCAATCTGCAATATGTCTCTTAGACATACACATATATAGGAAAATATGCTGTTCTGTCTTATTTACTACATACAACTCTAGAGGAAAACAGAGGGAGATTTCAACTCAAAGGATAAAGTTACTCCCATTGAACTGTCAGTTGACAGTCAAATGAATAGTATTTCCACTAAGCACATGAAGAATAAGAAAGCGCTACAAAATATGTTGGTGCTATATAAATACATGTTAATAATACTAATAATAATAAAAACATTTACCTCACTCTTAGGGAATGTTAGACAAGGGCAGACATCCTCCTGATATATTCTGTGTAAAAATGGGCATGCCCTGTCCATGGAAGGCTCTTCTTTCCAAGTTCTGAATTCATAGTAAAGCGACAAATCAGGCTATAAAACAGAAATACATTTTAGAAGATTTTTTTTTTTAATTAGAAAGGAATAGGTCTTTATAAATGAAAATGCTTTGCTGGCCTGCAACAAGAATCGTTATGACCAAATGCAATAGTATGCTTCAAAGATGATTTACTAGCAGAAACTCTTGCCTACTTATGATTCCACATAGCAACAAGACTCCAGTTTCAAGAAATGTGCAAAGTCACTGGCAGCAGTGCATTGATCATCACAGAAAAAGTGTGCCACACTATCAACCCCTTTTCCTCACACATGCATGTGACTTTACACACTATACAAAAGAGAAACTCCCTGACCATGTCATTATTACTTGTTCAGTGTCTGCAGGACTGTTCCTCCTGCTAAGAAAAAAAAAAAAACAATTTTCGGACATGTGTGGACAGGGGCAGGGGCCTTCCACACCACCTGCCTGCTACATACAATGCTGTTATAGCATCTGTACCCTGGCGGTTTCAGAATTCTTCACACATGCATTCATGCAACTCTCACCTGTGTCTAGGAGTTGCATGACACATTGGTAATCCTATCACAGTAACTACACAGAATCAACACATCTGAATTTCAGATGTCACCTCTCTGAAGAGTTGCAATATGCTGTTGTGATTGGATTGTTGGAAGAGTTTATATGCCGTGAACTCCCCTACACCAGTCAGTTGAACTGAAGAAGCTGCTCGGATGAGCAGTGAAATCTTTTCATTAAATTTTCTCAGCAAGTTCAGTTGTTTTGAGTTACTTGTGTTAGATATACCATGACCTGGATGAATGAGAATCTTCATAGTCATGTAGGTTTGAAGGTTCATTCATCTCTAGTGGCTGACACGGAAACTCTTAGCAACCATTGCTCCTCAAGGAACAACATTTATTGAACCAATAAAATGAAATATCCCAATATTGCCGTGCAGCCCATAACCCTTCTTCTTGCCTATAACATTTCTGCATACCAATTAAAGCAGGACTGGCTCCCTATATAGCTCATTAAATTCTTACAATTTATTTACTATAACATTAATACTGTGATCTGGAATTAAAACTAATAAAGCTACCACCAACTATATAACCACCAACGATATAAAAGAAAACAAGAAAATGCTGTACCTACAAGCATGATAACTGGGGACAACACAATATACCTAAAAAATATCCATGTCTCATATTTATCCTTGAGAAAGAGAAGACAAAAAGGTCTTCTCTTTCTCAAGAAAAGTCATCTTTTATGAGGACTTGTCCTCTCTTTCTTAGCTCATTTCATTGGTTCCCACTGAAAAATGTTTATGCATTGACCCCTCAGTAATAGAAGGACAGAGAGAGTAAATGCCCATGTTTCAATCCCCCCATTTTAAGTAGGCTAGAAGCAGTGAGAAGTGGATCAAGGAGGTGAGGAGATGCCTGGGAGAAGGACCCAGATTTTCAGTAAAAGTTGTCTGCAGGCGATGGTTATTATTCACAGCTTCTTCTGTATAGAAACATTTAAACCATTGTAAATTCCTAATAAGGGTTAAGTGTATATTACCATATATTTTACCCATTCTGTTGCTTAGTTTTCCTTATTTAGCAACAACTCTGTTAAAATCAATATTTTTATAGATCTATAACCTTGCTTTGATCTAAGGGGATATGGTGTGAAGGCCACTCAAGATGAGACTTGCTGTTGTGAGAGGTTTCAAATCACAAAACTTTCTAACAAATGTGCTGTATTTATATTAGATATGAATCCCCTAAAACTAGTTTTCTCATCTCAAATGAGAATTGGAAAAAATCCCATGCTGTCTTCATTTTTTATTTTGTGTGTTATTGTGTTTTGCAGATTGAAATAGAAGCTTAACAGTAGATAGTTTGAAGAAAACAATCAATAAAGAATAACAACTACTTATTGTTTTGGCTGGAGACATTAAACCATTTTCAGCTGAAGGCTGGAGCCAAACTTGCTAATAATACAAGAACCATAAAAAATAAAGAAGAGTGACTGAAATGTTTCTTGGAATAGGTTAACTAAACATAATAAAAGTTTACTTAAAGATATACTTCCCCTTTTAATGTCTGCATTTGGAAACTGCAGGCTATACAATATTAATGGTTTATCAGCAAATACATTTTTAGTGAATATTATTTAAGGAGACTGGTTTAATAAAAAATTTTGTTAATACCTCAAGTATTCATACACTAAAGAAAATGCTAACGTAATCATAGGGTTTTGTTATCAACTAGGGATACATCTGGATGTGGAACATAAAACATGTTGTACACTGTACTATGCAGAAATAGTGGGATATTTTGCCCCATTTCATGTGCACAAGCAATAAACAAATATGAGCAAAGGCCCAGTGTGAAGTCATAATACAACCTTTAAATTACCTCTTTCAAATCCATGACAATTGGCGGTAGTACACTGAGGTCTAGTGTTCCTCCACCCATAGCACTGCTTGTGCTTTTGTTTCTGGCATGGCCCTTCTTAAAGGGTGCCTTTCCACCAGGTTGCAGTTCTTTTGTGGGAGATGTTGGTGAGGTTGAGAGAACAAGTGTTTTCAAAGCTGCAACCTCAGCCTGCAGTACATCAATCTAAAAGTAAAAAGAACAATAAATATAACTGACAACACAAATAACAAGCAAAAAAAAATCTTGTAAACAATTATGCAGACACTATTAGCATGGAACACCAGAATGCACAATAAAATGAGAGTTAGCCCCAGGCCTGGACTAGCAATTTGTAGAATTGGGCAAATGACAGTGGGGCCAGTTTGGACCTCTGTGTAACTGAAATGTAAGGGACTATTTTGAATCCCAGTACTGACCTGGGTAGCCAGGCGCAATATCATTTGCTGCCTTAACTCCAGGCGCTCTTCCTTCCTACAACTTTGTGATTCACAAAGATGGTGCTTTTTATTTTAATTTTTTTAATTGGGTGAGAATTGGCATGAATGTTGTGAATAAAAGCAGGTAATACTGTGTGAAGCAGAGAGCAACTTACCCTTCCATAATTCAGTTTTCTGTATATTGGATTTCCAGATAAGAGATCACACACCTGTAGCTGCTCACAATTTAGTCAGTTAAAAATCACAGATCTCTCACTTACCTTTCCCTGTGCCTCCTTAAGCTGTTTTTCTGCAGCGGCTTGTTTCAGGTTTGCTTCCCGGACCATTTTATGTGCTTCCTGATGAATGCATTAAAGAACACAAAATAATAAGTAGTAAAAATCTAGTTCTTCACTCCAAGGTGGACAATGAGGGCACAACCCCTTAATTAACACCCTAAAGGCAACACCTAACTCATGCAACTTGTAGTGATCATTAAATATACTAATTGCCATAGATTACTTCCCTTGAAGAGATACTGACACCAGAAATTAAACTTTTTTATGTCTATCATAAGATTTCCTTTGGAAACTTCTTATAACTTTGCAATAAAGTATTTGCACAATGCTTTTATATTATCTGTCTGATGCCCCATGTTCCTGTATGAGGGGGCTGCCATATTTGTACAGCTGGAGTCTGTTAGCATTACAAACTAACTGACAGGCTTAGATGGGACAGTCAGGTTGGCAAAAGTCAGGTTTAGAAACTTCAGCTAACAAAAACAAACCTCTCCGCAAAAAAGATCAACATGACCTATAAGTAATTTTTAACATAAATTAATATTTGAAAAAGTCGTTTTTTAGTGTTATCTCTTTAATATTAAATTTAAGCATAGTGGGTCACAATGAACCCCCCAATTATTGCCATAAATTATACCATCTCTGCAGAAATTACATACTGTTGTTTTTCTGGGCAATAATCATAAATACAAGCTAACGCACATGGTTTCCTATTGATATTATGAAAATGAAGTCATGGCAGGTGGCAGACCGTATATTAACCCAAATTATAGTGGCAATACAATTTTAAAATAAAGAATTGCATGATCGGTGTACCTTAAAGATAGGAGAGCTTTTATACCTACTTCAAAAAGACTTGCCGTCAGCTCCTCCAGTTCCTGTCCCAGCTGGTCCCGTACTTTAGAAAGTCTTTCACATTCTTCATCTTTAAGTTTCAGGTCCTACAATGGGATCCCAAAAAACATGTTATGCTAAGATAAGCATTGTAAGGGCCATTAAATGATAGGGATGCGCCGAATCCACTATTTTGGAGTTGGCCAAATCCCCGAATCGTTCCCGAAAGATTCGGCTGAATACCGAACCGAACTAATTTGAATATGCAGATTATGGGTGGGAAGGGTGCATCCCTATTGATGGATCCGAAAGTTAAAAAAGTAAATCAAAGTGTATTACCATTATCAAAGTGTATTATCAGATTACAAGACTTATGACTCCAAACTGTAAAATAAAAGAACCTCAAAACTGCACTTCCAATTACTATTATTAATATATAACTCCATGTTAAAAACATTACGTGCCATGAAGCTGCCCCAAGATAGATGTGATATTATTACCCGCTTAGCTCTAGCCAGCTCTTCTCGTAACCGTTCATAGCCCCGGTCTCTAACTTCTTGGACAGACGGGCTCCGTAATCTTGACAAACTGTCTGTGCTGCAACCAAGCACATCATCTGAACCATCCACTACATCTGTCAATGTGGCACCTTGCAAAAATTCTCTCTCTGCACGGTTGTCCTTCTTTCTGCTGTGTCTGAGGGAACATGTTGGGCATCCAGAGGTAGAGCAGGATATAGAATCTGTTATATTGGGGCTGAATGAAACATACAAAAATTAAAAGAAAACATTTTTGTAACCGGTGGTGCCTTACTAGCGATCTTCTTATAACCTGCAGCAAACAGTGTATTAAGTCCACCACTGTCCTCTGAAAAAAATGTTGTAAAAATATTTCTAATATATTTAGTTGCCAAAATGATATTTATAAAGGCTGGAGTGAGTGGATGTGTAACATAACAGAACATTACTTCCTGCTGAGTTAGTCAGTGACTTTTAACAGATCTATCCTTCATAAAGTTTATTATATTATAGTTTATTGTAGTATACTAAAATACTGTTATAAAACTCTGCTTCATGATGTCTTACAAATAAGGCAAAAGGGTGACATGATCCATTGTGCAGCACTCCACGTCTCCTCCAAGCCAGACTTACAAACCAGAAGTTAGTTCTTTCTGCTATACTAAGAGTTTTACTGCCCCTTTTCTCTGGCTTTAAAGGCAGCCAGTCAGCCATAAATCTAAAACAAAGGACCATGTTGCCCTTTTGCCTTATTGGCAAGACATCCAGAAGGAGAGTTTAATAATGGTATTTTTGATAAAGCAATGAACAGACTAAACATTGTGCAGGATTGAGTCGTTATTGCAGCACGGTACAGTCTTTTTTTTTTTTAAATAAAATTTTTTTACTTTTCCTTTAAAGGTGAACCACCCATTTAATCTGTTTTTTACAGTGATGTTGGCAGACTTGGGTTCAATGGAGTGCTCATGGTTCATATTTGCTATTATCTTACGGTCATATCTGGGTTAAAGGAGAACTGTCATGAAATGTAAATCATACCATTTTTTCATGGATATCTAACATTAGTACAATAAAATCTATACCCAACTGCATCAAATGTGTGTTATAAACAAACTTACTTATCACTCGTTTACAACTGCTCTCCAGGCCAAGCATTTTCAGAATCTGAAAGTAGGAGTGTCCATTCTAATGCAGCAACTTTCACTTAGACCCGCCCATGTTCCCGTAGTCATATTGCCCCTCCCTCATCCTCTAGTTGCATCATATTTGTGCACAACAATTTTCTGCATTTGTGCCTCTGGTTTGGTTGACACAGAAAACAACTTGTCAAATTGATTGCAGTGCTGCTCCTTGTCAGAGGAGGGTGGGGGACCATGTATTGTTCACACTGATAATCTCCCCCAATATCATTCATGTCTATAATCCCCCCAGTATTGTTTGAGTCAATAAACTCCCCCAGTATTGTTCATGTCTGTAAAACCCTGTACTGTTCACACCTCAGACCCAGACTGCATTGTTCACCTGACCAAACCTCAGACAAACTGCTGGAGTATGTATGAACATAAATGTGATATATACATATTTATATATAAAAAACATACTATGTTCCCTGTGTGTTTGTCATACTCTGCTGCCCTTGCTTTATGGCTGAAATTATAGCTATGTTTATAGCATTCTTTCACATTGGCATTTGTCCTCTCTGATCCCCATTATAAGCAACTGAAGAGGGGGAGGGTTAAACATACTAATGGAATGAATGTCACATTTGAACTGAAATACCCATAATTCATTGTGGATGGCAAGCTTCTGATAGAGTGTGTGTCTTTATGACATCTTCGGTGGGAGGGAAATCAGCGTGATTGGCTCCCCCAGAGGGATGTAGATCTGAAGGCATGCCAGGGGGTCGGACTTTGTCAGGAAGGAGCAACATACTGGGAGTGGATTAGAGTCCTGCAGTGGGTCGGGTACCCAGGGGTTTCCCGCAAAAACCTGTACCCTGCAGGTTCCGGGTAGAAGTTCCTGGTGCGGGTATAGATGCGGGTCGGCAGCTCTGCAGGTTTTTCTCAATAGCGATTTTTACTCATTTTTTCTGATCACGCCTATTTCCGTGAGGTAACTTCCAGCTACAATGACAGCACTTCCTGATTCTTGATGGTCAGGATGACAGCACTTCCCGATTCTTGATGGTCAGTGTGTCGAGGGTCTCAGTTGCAGATAAGGTGCTTGCGGGTCCCGTAGAGGGGCCAGGTGGGTGAGGGTTGCGGGTACGGGTCAGGTATGGGTTGCAAAATATGGACACGTGCAGGACTTTTAGAGCGGATTATGAGGATACCGGTTACAGAAAATGCTGCTTTTGGCTTTGGCTGCATGGGATTAGCAAAAGTTTGGTTGAGGATGCAGAGGTGACATAAGGCTATAGTTTCATAATAGATTTAACTCTGAAAAAACATTGTTTTTGTTATTGGTAACTTTTACTGGGTAAAACGTAAAAGATAGAGAACACTATATCTCATGACAGTTCTCCTTTAATATAGTGTTCATAGTGCCTTCAGTCCATTTTCTGCAGTGATCACTTTGGCACTTCAGGAGACTTCTATCAACATATGCAAAACATATTTAAATAACTTATGTCTTGGCATGCCAGCCACACAATAAAATTTCATTGAGCTAAACAACTGCATGAATCCATTATTATTTTAGCAATGGATATTTTAAACCTATTTTTACCCCCACCTTTCTGGAGAGGACAATGAAACGGAGTGTACTGCAGCTGTGCAACAACATGCATTCATTGCTTTTACAAATCTTATTATGAAATAGCTCTCAGGTTCTGGAGACAGTCATTCCTGTCTAGGATTATACTGGAGCTTTTGGATTAACAGATGGCCTACCTTATGCCTGTAGTGTTTCCACAGTTTAGATGCCTTGGAGAAGAGTACACTGGCTGAGTTGGAAGGTCAGCAGCATTCAAAGTGTTGGGCTGAATAGGGCTGGAGCTAGCAGTTAAATGGGAACGATAGACTGGATTCGGAGAGGTAGTTGGTTCCTGAGCTTTGACATCACGCACTCCCAGATCTGGAGTCGTAGGTGAAGCAAGATTCACTTCATGAAAGCCTTCCAGACGGTCGCTGGCCATAGTAAACACATCATCCAGAGACCTGCTAAATAATTTGTATTATGAGTAAATTAACTATTAATCATTCACTTTTTCTAGTGCAGTAAGTTCATGTTTATATTAAGTATACAAAAGCATTACACAAGTTTAATAACATAAAGGAAAGAAAAATGTTAGGGGCAGATTTATCAAGGGTCAAAGTAATTTTTGGGTACTTCGACTACCGAATAGGCCAAAATTCGATTCAAACTGAAAAAAAAATTCGACAATTCAAACATCGAAGTACTGCAGCTTTAAAAATTTCGAATCCGACCATTCCTCACCTTAAACCTGCCAAATTGCTGTTTTAGCCTATGGGGGACCTCCTAGAACCTTTAAGGAGCATAATTTTTGTAAATCTATTTTTTTTTTGTGAAAATTGTTCAAATCTAAGGTTTCAATTGAACGATTTTTATTCAATCGAAAACGGACCTATTCAATCAAAAACCGTTTTTTTTCCATAAAAAAAAAAACACTTTTCGACCCTTGATAAATCTGCCCCATAATGTCAGGTATTAGATCAACATAATCAAGATAATATCATAAGTAAATAAAAGACTTTGTGACCAATAAAGTAAAGAACAGTATCAGCAGTGTTGGTATTCAACCTTACAGTTCTGTGCGTTTCAATTATCAACATCATCATCATTCCGAATAACTTGTTAATAGTCTCTTAATGAGATGACTCCTGGGGAGTACAGCTTTAGATGATTGTCTTGATATCAGAATTTGTAAGTGCCCATTCCGCCTCATGAATCAGTCCGAACTTAGTAGTTCTAGGGCCGACAAAACTAGAATCCACGATTTACCCTTAGTTATTATTAAAAAAGAAGAAGAAATTGGATCGGGGGAAAATTTTTCGGATTGTCACATGAAAACCAAAACTTTTTGGATTGTAGTGCACAAAAAAAATCTAACTTTTTTTTTTTCAGAGATTCGACACATTAAAAGGCTGGCTGAATTTTTTTTTGTGAAAACGGATGAATCAACGTAAAATCCCAAAATGTTTGGTTTATCGTACGAAACCCAGCACAGACCATAATATATTCAAATTGCAAACAGGACCTATACCATGGACTTCTACAGGACCTCAACAGGTTGAAGAGTATTTTTTGGATTCAAACTTTTTGCATCATCGGGGTTTAATAAATCTCAAAAAAACATTGCAATAAAAATGTATATTTAAGAGTAAAAATAACGAAGCCAGAGGCAGAACTACGCTAGGATTGCCGCATTTTAAGCATCTGTCTGCAGTTGCCATGCCTATATGGAACCTTCAGAGTGGTTTTAATACAATTTATGTAAGATTTGCAGAGACATTTGCTGATATTTCTGGTAGGCAGAAATTTCCCGATGTGTGCGTGAGATTTGAGAATGTCTTTAGTCTATAGATTTGTGTGGTGGATTTTACAGTATCATGACGTGCCCACAACAAGTCTAAAGAGTTGTTTTTATCTGCATCCATTAATTATTATTTTTTGTTTAACAAAATGTACCAATTGGTTTAAAGGAAATTGGTTATGGAAGAAAGGATATTTTTGCATGGAGTTTATCATAGGTAAGAGTGTGAATGTGTCTGGGGTCATATCTTTAATGTTTTGTATACCTATTGACGACCAAGTTTGAAATAAAATACTGATTATATCTGGAGCAAAGTTTTTGTTTTTAAGGCAGGTCAAGTGTATGGAAGGCAAGATTGTAAGAAGATTTTTTTTCTTTTGCATGTAGAGTGTCAGGTTTTATATGAAAATATAAATAGGGGATTTTCTTGCATAGTTTGTGCAATGTTTATCAATAGGGCGTGTAAAAGGGAGTTTGCAGATTGCCTTCTATTAGAATTTCATTGTTCCACAAAGGTTTTAAAAGATTTAAGTATCCCTGTAAGGATCAGCAAATACCATAACTTCCAACACTATATTTTAAAGGGGACCTGTCACCCAGACACAAACATATGTATAATAAAAGTCCTCAAATTAAACATGAAATCCAATTTCTATTTTTTATTAAAGCATTCATAGCTGTTGTACGTTTACTTAAAAATATCAGCTATCTATCAAATATTGTCTGCCCCTCCTCTATGTCAATGGCACTTTCACTTTCCATTCAGCACTTCCTAGATGCCACTGCTCTCCACACATTCCTCCATTCTCTTCACTGTTTAATTGTGTAGCCAGGACATTGAGTCCCCCATTCTGGTGCACAAACAAGATTCTAACATGATATAATGCTTGCCTTAATAACAGTGCCCACAAAATGGCTCCTACCTGCTTGCTATAATTTTGAATTCCCAGACTGAAGGAAACAAGAATCAAATTATTTATATAGTGTAGATAAAGTTCATTTTGCTTGACTAATGTGATAAAATAGGATTTTAAATATTTCTTTTGGGTGACGGGCCCCCTAAATACAAAATGTTTTGTTCAAAAGCTTAAAAGCAGATATTGAAAATGAAGTTGACATACACTAGTGGTTAATACAAGAAAATTAATTCAGCAATAAAAATTCTCTAACTATTGGGATTCGGCCTTTTTCAGCAGGATTCGGATTCGGAGAAATCCTTGGCATGAATTCAAATCTTAGTTTGTTACTGTTCATCACAAAACAAGTTATAAAAAAAAAAAGTCCTATTTTTCCTTTCTCTGACCCTAATTTGCATATGCAAATTAAGATTTGAATTTGGTTCGGTATTTGGCAGAATCTTTCAGATTCAAATAGTGGATTCGGTGCATCCGTTCTAATTAGAGAAAGATTGTTTACGCTGTTTTTCTTTTCAAGGTCAAACATGGAATAGTATGTGAGCAATAATTATCCCAAATGAAGTTTAATCTTATTAACTCTAATGCTCTTAAGAGCCAAGACAGTTAAGGTTACTAGTTGATCAATTAATGAGCACAAACCTAACACATCATTGGATTTGTTTTCAGCACTACTTAGGTTAATGACACAACAAGCAATTTAGGGTTTATTGTATTCGGTAACGTGGCATAACAACATGGCAAAATAAAGCCCTGAAAGAAAAGATTAAAACACTTTTGCCTCTGCCCAAGGATAATAAAACACTAAAGGAACCCAAATTAGAAAATTAGTCTCTCTAGGGAAGCAGACATCCATAAAGAAACATAAGGGTGTTTCCATTTAAAACATTTCAGACGGTTTCCATGTTTTGTGGCATTTAAAGACCAAGCAACCCAAAGAAAACAAACATGAAAAGAACAGCATACCCTATATACAAACACACTGAAAAGCTCTAAAACTCTGTATAAATATACTAAAAGATTACACTGACCCCCATCTAAAAACAAATGCTAAGACTACACATTTATTGCTGTTTCTACTTCAAATTACTCATCTTTCTATTCAGGCCTTCTCCCATTCTTAAGTCTCTTTTCCAAATCAATATATGGTTGCTAGGGACCCTAGCATCAACACAGGAAGTCCCACCCCTCAATCAGTTAATCATGCGAGTCATATTTTAACCCTTACAGTTGTGAAGTTTTTTTAAAAGATTGGCTCCTGACAAGATCACCATTAACCTCTTAAGGTATATAAAGTGCAAAACAAGCAATATATATTTATTGCTTGTTTTACACTTTATATACTTTAAGATGAGAACTTAACATCAAGGAGGGTTGAATTCTCCTTAAAGGAGGCGTTTACCCATAACACAATAAACCCCTTCCCCCTCCCCCCTGTAGGCCCCGACTAACAGCAATGATACGTCAAATGAAACCAAATAACATACAAAAAATCCTGCTAATATATGAAGTTAAGCATGTGGTAATTATGGGCCTAATTACATAAGTAAAAATAGACTACAATGGCATAGGTGCTTTTAGCAAACCGGATCCTACAAAAAAAAACCTGCACTACCGTACACTGATAAGTTTCAATAAATGGTCAACATTGTGAGCATGTTATAAAATGAAGTAGAGTTGGAAACCTTGTAACAAAGAAAAAAAAATATTGCAGACAGAGTGCGTCCTTTCAGAACCTGTTTGTGTTTCAGAGTGAAAGACTTTAGCCCTCTGCAATATTCTCTTTCCTTCTACGGTGCCAAGGTCATGTGTCAGATGGAAGGTAAACGCTCTTTACTTATTTATTACACAAGCCTTTTAATAAATGATGTATTATGATGTATCAGGTGGTTTCAGCTCAATGTACCCAAAAAAAAAATGCAACCATGCTTTTAAAAATAAGGCTGATTTATTCATCAAGTGCAATGCACTAAGACAAAATCTAATTTAAAGGGGTTGTTAACCTTCAAATACTTTTTTCAGTTCAGCTGGTTTCCAACGGTTCCCCAGAAAGACTATTTTCTATTTGTGACCGTTTATACAAAATTGTTCACCTTCTAAAGCAGCTGGGGGGAGGCGCTGACTTTAACGGATACATTTAGTGGGAAATCAAATTTGTTAGGTTTGTGAGGGTTTTTCTACTTTAAATAAACTCAAACTGTTTTTGTTTAGAGGCTTTAAAAACTCAAACTGAAATAAAATGTAAATTAAAAGTGGTTTGAATTTTGCCTACAGCAACTCCCATTGACTTCTATATGAACTCACCAGCTTTTAGATTTTTTATTTTTTTTTTACATTCATGTTTTCATGTTTTTTTATGCCTAAAGGACCAGTGACATTTAAAAAAAATTGTCTATTACAAAGATTTTTAACTTTAAAATTGCCAAGTCTTTATTTAGAAATAACTTCCAGATACTCCTCTTGCGCGCCTCTTCAGAAAAGGTGATTGTGTGGTCCATTGTGTGGCACTTTATTTCTGCTTCTTGCCATCCTTATAGGAGATAGCCAGGGTTGAAAGTTTTTTGTTATATACAAATGAAAAAAATTTCATGTTACTGGTCCTTTATTAAACATTTCAGTTTTTGAAAATAATTTTCCAATTTGTGAGTTTTTTTTTTGTGCAGAAAAAAAAAGAACCATGGCAAATATTAACATTCAAACCTTTATAAATCACTCCCTTAGTTGATGCATTCGTTATCCTTTGCCCTGCTGAGCTGAATCCCTGAGCTTTAATAAAGGCAGCTGTTAGAATTGATACAATAGTTGCTAATAGTCCCCCAGATACTGCTGAGAAATGTATCAACTAAATGTAGCAAATTAAAACAGTTCAGAATCTGCTCCTGAATCACTGAGCTGCCACACTGAGACACAAACATTAAATGTAAAACTTGTTGAGAAAACAGTAAAAAATAAAAAATGGAAAGCATCTTAAAAAAAGTCTTTGTTTAAGGTGAACAATCTGAAAAAACAATCCCTTTAACAATTTTCTTTTTTAGTGTAATAATGTGTTCTGCAATTTGTGCAGATTAGCTCCTCTTTCGTGAATCACACACAATTTGCTGTGCAGAGTTTTTTGCATTCCTTTTAGCATTTGTTTTAGCACGCTATACTTTGTTAACCAGCTTTAAAACATAGCCATCTATAATGTGTCAGCCAAGAAGCAGTTAATATCAGTACATATTGAGAGCCACAAGCTCTTCTGGTCTGGGTAGCTACTGGTGAAATATAATGTGGAACAAGAAGAGATAATAATAATTGTAATAATACACAAGATTTGGGGAGTTGCGTCAATCAAATGACAAAATTAAGCATATAATTTACAAAGTACAGATCTCGTTACATGCAAAAAGTTTTTACATAGTAGTCCAATGGTTCTGTCAAAGCCAAGGACCCTTTTCAAGGCTGGTTTTCCTTGAGAAATATCTGTAATCGCAATGATGAGTTACTAGGTAAATAAAATGTTTTGCCTTACCAAGACCTGTTGAGTGCAGTAGTAGTGGCATAGCTATAGAGGAAGCAGACCAGACAGTAGCAGGGGGCCCAGACTGTGGGGTCTGCCTCCTCTAAAATCCCCTCCTCCCAAGGCACTCTCTTACCTGCGGTGAGGAAGGGAGAACTGAGGAGTGGGTGGAGTTGGTTTGATAAGTGGGCGTTGTGGATGCAGGGCGGGGCAAGCAGGATGGGGATTGGAGTGGGCCGGGCTCCTCTGAAGATTTTTTTGCAGGGGGTCCCAGCGCATTCTAGTTACACCACTGTGCTGTATTATGAATTTAAATTGGTGCTTTTTATCTGTACCCAGGCTACTCATCTATATTCAGTGTGCTCCTCTTTGCAAAATATAAAGTGTATTATAGACAGATCTGAAATAATGATCACCCATACTGTAAAATAAGGATAAGCCACCAAAGAGTTCAAGCCATAAATAAGCTAGAGGCAGTAAAGATGGACGAATTCATTCGCCAGCTGCGTCAAAAATACTTTAGTGCACCCATTGACCAATCCAATTCAACAAAATAGATGTGTGGTAAATTGTCGCCGACAATTTTGACAGCCACAAATTGTCGCCAGCATCAAAAGTCTGGCTTCACAAATTTTATGCCATTTGGGCAAAACGGGGCAAATTCGCCCATCACTATGAGGCAGAAGTGCTTTCATATAGGTCATGGAAAGGAGGGCTCTAAAACCATCATAATTATCCAAAAGGCAGTTAATTATTGCCTACATAAATAAATGCATGGGGGGCTCTAGTTTTAATTTTGCAGGCATTATGAAGGCTAAACAACAGATTATATTTTACATGGCAGACCACATCATAGATCCTTAGCAACTGTAGATGTTTGCTTATAATCAGACACACAATTGCTTCATACAATTACATGAACAGTATTAAGAGCTTTTCTGCACGGAAAATATTGAATTGTAAAATATGCAGCCTGTGTGAATTTGTTGTTTGCGTACCACCGATAAGCCATAAGATAACTATTCTCCTGTTGCAAAAGATAATTATCCATTGTTCAGAAGAGTGCAAATTTAAAAAGCAAGGATAGAATTACAAAGGCCTGAAACAAAGCAACGATGAGAGGTTGATCATGCAAGTTTAATGTCTTTGCCGTGGAGAGTTTCAAGCAGACTAGGGATACAGCACTGAAAGCAATAACAAAAAACCCCAGTGGTTTAAAGCCCTAGTAATGGATTTGGAACAATGACAGCAAAATCCTTGAAGGCGATACCCACAAGACAGCATTGTTATTATACATTAGAATACACGGATCTATTATTACTTACCAAAGACTACTATGCTTGAAACATACAAAAGGAAGCCCACCACTCTGCAATGATTTTCTTAAATCACTTTTACCTTGGTTATCAAACAAAAATTTCCCTTAAATATAAAAAAAAAAAAGAATACATTCAATACTTAGCAGAGTTCTCTGTAAGCTGTGCGTTCATGCAGAAATTTTGGTGTGCACAAAGAATTTTGTGTGAAAACTTAACATTTTGTATTTATTCTGCCCTGAACACATTTTATAGAATGTGCACACATAGCCAACAAGAAATTAGAGGTAACATTGCTCCTTAGTGTTTTAAAAAGTGAAACACTTGTAATTTTACTGAAATTGCTTGTGTAAAATGTATTAATTTTTTTTTTAAACAAAAGGCATAGTCAATATATTATTCTTGTAGAAGGCAGTTATGGTGGATTCAGGGAGTTCCTCAAGTTTGCAACTGGGCCAACATGAAGTTCAACATGAATATATGATGAATAGAGTTTCCTCATGAGGAAACTGCAGGTGAAGCAGTCTAGCAGTCGGGAAGATTAGTCGCCCGAAGAAGAAGCGATTTGTCACTGGGCAACTAATCTCCCTAAGTAGCTTCATATGCCCCTGCCCTTAAAAACATTACATTTGAATTTTGATAATTAACATCCAAAAACATGAGTAATAAACCATGTTAATACAAGTGTTGTGCTTAAATGGGATGTTAAGGCAAAAACAAATCCCATTTTTACTTTCTTTAATGAAAAAGAAATCTATGTCCAATATACGTTAATTAAAATTGTGTACTGTTTTTCTCAGAAACCTAACTGTATGCAGTGAAATCCCCCCTTCGTTTTATTTGCTCTGACAGCTGTGGATAGGAAACCTCAGACGGTCCCTAACTGCTCTGCAGGGAATACTTTCAAATGGCAGTGGGAGCCCCCACTTTACTTCCCTGAAATCGAGCATCTTCGTTTGTTTCCCTGTAAAGCAGCCAGCGACTGTGTAAAGATTCGAATCCACAGACCCAGTGAAGTCTGTATATTAGGATTATTAATCAGTCTTGCTGTATGACTTGTGCTGTTTTAATCATTTATGACAATCCCTAAGCTTCTAAACCCTCCAAACTGAAGCCCAGACCACACTGAGCATGTGCGTAGTCTTGGTCTTAAAGGGCAAGGACAGGCAAAGAAATAAAATCCCATTTTTACTTTCTTTAATGAAAAAGAAATCTCCAATATACTTTAATTTAAAAATGTGTACCGTTTTTATAAGAAACCTGACTGTATGCAGTGAAATTCTCCCTTCATTTACTGCTGTGGATAGGAATTGTCAGACGGTCCCTAACATCTGGCAGGGAAACAATCATACTTATGAACAGCAGAGGGAGCCCCTGCCTTACTTACCAGCTATGCAGAACTACAGCAGCTTTGTTTTTTGATAATTTATGACGATCCCTAAGAAGCCCAGACCACACTGAGCATGTGTATGTAGTCTAGTCTTGCAAAGATGTTTAACAAAGTTACAAGACGACAGCCTCCTGTGGCCAACTTTGAAAGCATAAATCATTTGTTTGATTAGGCTTGTGGTGCAGTAAGTTCATGTTTATGTTAAGTATACAAAATACAGCATTTACAGCCTTATTCTGTTTTAGACTTTCCTTGCCCTTTAAATAGATGTTTAACAAAGTTACAATACAACCCAATTACCATCTCCTCACAGTACTGGTCTTTGAATTGGACATTACAAAATTTTTCCATTCCAAGCTTTACAGTTGGTATCAGGCTCTTCTGGTGAAACAGTGACTTTAGCTACATGTTATGAAATTTTGGGGTTCTAATCAAATCTTTTCAAAATTCTTTCAACTTTTCTTGCATTCTGTTCTCGGGCTGAAGTTGTTTATATGGCCTGGCCTGGGAAGTTAGCAGATGTCTGAAATCTGTTCCACTTGTAGATGATCTTATGGACAGTGAAATGATTGACTGACCTTTCAATTTAAGCATAGGGATAAGGCAAACTTCAATAACAAATAGCAAACCAAACTAAATGTCTGAGGTTTAAAGAAGACTGGTTACTCCCAAGATCCTCTCTTACACATGCTCTAATCATTTCCCCCAATCTGGTGCACCTCATTCTAATTTTAGGTATTCGAGTTGCAGTTAGGTGTAGAGTTGCATTTACTTTTTCCACAAACATTTATGTGGATTCAAATTTCACAACAAACTATTTTATCAATACTGTTAAAATGAACACCACATCTGTTGAAATAAATCGAAATTGCTGCAGATCTGGGCAAAAGGCACAATAAATAAAACCAGACTCTAATACTGTTTAGCAAGGGGGCCTTCCAGAGTAGAAGCCTTTAAATAAACAGATTTTAAATGCTTGGGCAAAAAAAAAAGTTTGAAATCAATTAAAACAAAAGAACGTGACCGTAAATCAAAGCAAAATTTATGTTTCTTAGCATTTATTTATGGTGCATTTTTTTTTAGGTTATATTGGTTCTATGGGATTCCTCTTTTTACCAGTCCACATAGATGCACTCATTGGAAACTTTATTCTGAAAGATACAATAACTAATTAGTAGATACATAAAAAGTGTGATGTCCTATATTGAGGGCAAAATGAATAATGTTTGCACTGTACGAGATATTTCTGTATATAGCAATCAGATTCAAGAGGCTCAGACAGTTTTGACTGAACAAGACACATTAATTAAGGCATGCCGGTTTCATTTCAAACAGATATCACACTCTCTGAGGATATAATTACTAGACGGACTAGATGTGCATAAAACATTAATATAAAAAGCACAGTCATTTCCCAGCACCACAATCAATAGATGCCAGATGCATACACACAGTAGGCATCTGTTAAAATTTCTCGAATATACAGGCACGGGATCTATTATGCAAAAACACACAGTTCAGAATTTCAGGAAGGTCATCTCCTATAGACTTCATTTCAAGTAAATAGATGTCATTTTTAAAAATGATTATCTTTTTCTTTGTGATGATTATATAGAGCGGTGCTTCTACAACAGCATCAGTGAGTATGAAACCCCTGATCCACCTTTGCATTTCCTTCAAAAATAATCCCTAGCCAAAATACAATGGTCACCTTAATTAGGCTTACATTCATTTTCAGGGTCTTAAGATACTACAGTTATAAATAACTTTTCAACTGGTCTTTTTAAAAATACTGTTGCCTGGCAACCAGACAGCAGACTGATGGCGAGTGCTACAAGGCTATATCTCTATTACCATTTATCTTCCAGCTTCAAATTTGAAACTGGAGGACACCATTACAAATTATTATTATACCGTCCCTATGCAGCAATGGATTTACATAGGGTGTGTATTAGTGTGTTGCTCCTGCATTTCTTTTAGGACTTCACCAATCAAATCACATTACACACCTTTAAAGATATGTATTGCTAGTAGCAAGGACTATGCCTCTCAGAGTACAAGTGAATCTCACATTGTGCCCATTTTCACAATAGGCCCTACCATCATAGTCTGAAAAACTAAACCTGTATGTCTATTTAAGGGGTATTTCTGAGGCGGCTCCTACAATGCAGCCCCCACCCTCGACTTACATTACCAGCGCAGGGGTCCTAGGGAAGGGCTCAATGTTAGTGCGTTGAGAGGATTTAAAGCTGAATTTCCACTTTAAAAACCCAGTAATTCTGCTCTTAAAGGAACAGTAACATCAAATAAAAAAAAAAAAATCCTTAGAATACAACGAATAAAAAACACCAAGACAAATTAAAATTGCAACGCCTTTATTAAGAAATAACTTACCGAAACTCTACTTCCGCTCCTCTTCAGAAAAGGGGACATGGCTATCCATAGTGCGGTGCTGGATTTCTCCTCCCTGGCTAGCTCCCATAGTCTACTGACAGCTGGAAAATGTTGGACGGTGCTGGAAAGCCGC
>CM044436.1:80536499-80582904 GCA_024363595.1 Xenopus borealis
ACAGTCATTCATTGCTAAACAATAATTGACTGCACATGCCTCTGGCAAAAGTAAACTAAGCAAGAGAGAGCCATCAGGTAATATATATATTTTCGATCTTGTAGGCTTCACGACAAAGGTAGTTGTTTAAACACTGCACTATTTGCCAAAGGTATGCATCAGTGCTTTACAGCATTTTACAAATGTTTGTTTAGCTAAGGTAAACTCCTAGAGCTGATTTTAAATAAGGGTGTACTGTTTATCCAGCTTTCTGTTATTCATGTCTGTCAAAGGCTACAGACACACAAATTTACTAAAGGGCGAAGCAATTGCACTAGTTAAAATTCGCTAGAAATCCCATCCGCTGGCACATCATCAGTTTACTAACAGGTGTAGAGGACAATTTGCTAGTGAAAGAGACCATTGCTAGAGCAGTTTCATGCCCAATCGGCGAAAGATCATTACTCCATAAATTCACTAAAGTATGAATTTTACAGAATGTTACCTCTTTCTCCAGAGTTTCCTTCGCCATCTTAGACCTGGCGAACTGATAAGATGAAGCTTCATCCTCCTCAATCTTATGTCAGTGACATCATACCCTGTATGCTGAAAAGTCATAAAAGTTCTAAAAAAAACCTTGGCGCTTTTTTTATATTTTAAAGTGGGATTGCCTTCAGAAGTCTTAAGTATTGAAGATTTTTGTGTTAACATTTTATTCCCAACCATTTGAGGGGTCACATTTGTTTTAGGGTGGGCTCATGTCTAGGACATTTGTAGATCTCTATAGTCTTTATTTTGCTTCCTTGGCCACTTCAAGCATTTGCACCAACATCTCTAATAAATAAAACCTATATGTTCCCTCCCTATTCAAATTGACCTAAGTATAAGAGTACTAACAAAGTTTCACTAGGCAGAATTGAACGCTAGTGAAAGATTGCTGTGAGATGCTTGTGCTGACGAATTAACAATAGTGACATTTTGCCAGCATTTGACTGCTGAGACGCAACATCGCATTTTAGTGAATTATCGTAGTCGTAACGTATGTGTGCCTGATGAAGTGACACAAAGGGTCATATTTACTATGGGCCTAATTTTCGAAGTAAAAAAACTGTGAAATTTGACCCTCAAATATTTTTAAAGGGCTTTTTCGATCAAAATTGACCTATTTCGAATTCTTGGAACTTAGAACATTGTTTAGGACAGGTTCTATGAGGTCCCTCATAGGCTAAAATGGCAATTCAGGAGCTTTAAGCTCGAGAATAGTCGAAGGATTAATAAAGGGCAAGTAATTAGAAAATTCTAATTCTTGAAATTTTTCAATTCGAATCAAATTTTGGGCTATTCGATAGTCGAAGTAGCCCAACATTACAGCAAAATTAAAATTTTATTCAAATTTTCACTTCGACCTTTAGTAAATGTGCCCCAAAGTGATACAGATTGTTTACTGTCGAAAATTCGGCCTTTAGTGAATTTGCCCCACGATTCTTCACCCAGGTTGATATAATGGGGCAGATTCACTAAAGGGCGAAGTGACTGATGCTAGCGTCAATTCGCCAGAAATCACATCCGCTGGAACATCACCAATTCACTAATAGGCGCAGATGACAATTCTTTAGACAACTTTTCACTGTGGTGAATGGTCATTACTGCACAAATTCACTAAAGTGCAGATTTTACATAACGTTACCTCTTTCTCGACAGCATTTCCTTCACGACCTTAGACCAGGTGAACTGATAAAATGAAGCAACATCTTCCTCAATTTTATGTCAGTTACATCATATCCTCTCTGCCAGTAATGCATTAAAGTTGTAAAAACTCTGGTGGGATTGCCTGTAAAAGTCTAACTATTAAACTATTTTTTATTAACTTTTTTCCCAGACATTTGAAGGGAATGAAATATTTGTTTTAGGGTGGGCTTATGTGTAGGGCATCAGAGAATCTCTTTTGTCTTTATTCAGATTCCTTGGACTTTTGTCTGTACGACTTAAATGTACCCGCCCTATGCCAATGAACCTACGCAAAGTTTCGCTAGGCAGAAATGAACACTAGTGAAAATTCACTATGAAATGTTCACCCAGCAGAATTAACGTTAGCAACAAGTTGCCAGCTATCGGCAGCCGAGATGCAATCGGGCATTTTAGTGAATTAGCGTAGTGGTAACGAAATGTGGCAAGGCAGTCACTGGCGAACTTTGCCCTTTAGTGAATTTGCCCCAAGGAATACCCAGTGATCAGCTGATTCTGCATATAAATGCAGGCCCAAAATCAACCCCATGTGGCATTAGCAAAGAGTCTTACTGCACAGGATCTTTTGCATGATCTGTCAAACTGTGTGCTTGGTGAGGGAAGGGAAGATCACAAGGTTAGGGAGATAGAAGGAAAAAACATAAGAGCAGCTGATTTCATGTAAGAATGAAGAGAAGAGGTGGGAAAACAAAATAGTAAGGACATTTTTATGGAAGGTGGAGAAATAAGGGCGATAGTGTAGAAAAACAAAGGAAAAGTGGAGCACCAAAGGTAAAGGGAAGAACAGTGTAGACAATGGGTAATGAAGTTGGAAGCAGTAGGCAAAGAGGTGAGAATAGTAGGGAAGAAAGAGAAAGGAAGAGCAGAAAAATTAAAGATGGACACCAATGAATGCATAATAAAGGGGGGGAAATAGGAGAGGATAAAACTGAAGGTAGTAGCAAACTGCATGACAAGAAAGACAATGAAATGAATTAATAATATCTAGAGAAAAACATTGGGGGATAAGAATGTGGAAGACCAAAACGAAGAATGAAGTGAGGAGATTAGAGCAGGAACTATAGCAGAAGACATTCTTTACTGGGAGCAGCAGTTTGCCAAGCCTGTGACAATTCCTGACCAGTAAACCTAACCCATCTCCTTAATATAACCACAAAGTTTATTCCAAGAAATATTACAAAGCACTCAGTACTCAGCAGTGTGTTTGCTTTGTAATATTTTTATAACGTTTACCTTTCAAAGATACTGTATAATAGTTATGCCACCTGTTACTTACATGCAAAACAATGCCTTTTTACTCTGATTTACAGACTATCACAGTAAAAAGACTGCGTGAGAGCATAATAAACCCCTGATACAGTACCTGTCATTATTTATTAATATTAACTATTAACTGGCTTTCTGGCTGCTTCTGCCCTTGAATGTCTGCCTGTTAAATCCCCCCCCCCCACTGAATTCCAAGGGGATGGTCAATCTCTACTTCTGAAACTGTTGTTCAGGCAACAATTCCCAGCTGGGAACTGAAATATAACAATAAGGAAAGAGAAACAACAGCTTGGAAACTTTTGGTCAAGCTTTGTGGTTTTGCATTGAATGATAGCAATTTTTTTAAAGCAAAGCAAGACAAAGAAAATCTTTTCCTCAAAATTCTGATTCTTTTTCTCTTTATATTTTGCTTAAAGGAGAAGGAAAGGTTAAAACTAAGTAAGCCATATAAGAAAGGTCCACCTAAATATACCAGTAAACCCTCAAAGTAATGCTGCTCTGAGTCCTCTGTCAAAAGAAACACAGTATGTCTTTCCTTCTGTTGTGTACACATGGGCTTCTGTATCAGACTTCCTGCCTTCAGCTTAAACCTCCTTGCCCAGGGCGTGAGCATGCTCAGTTTGCACCTCTCCCCCTCCTCCCTTCTATGCTGTAATCAGAGCTATAAGTGAACAGGGAGACACTCAGGCAGGAAGTGATGTCACACCAAGCTAATACTGCAGCTTCTATCCTAAACAAACAGAGAGCTTCTAAAGCTTTTTACTCAGGTATGTTAAACATTCTACAGAATAAATATAGGGGCACTTCACTGCACTTTGCCTGGTGTAGTTTCGCCAGGGCGCCATTAACTCACTAAAATGTGAATTTGTGCTCAGGGAGGCGAAAGGTAGCGAAGTTGCTTACCCTTAATTCGTCAAGCAAAGCGAAGTTAAGCTAGTGATGCTTAATTAAGTTAAAGTATAATGGACTTATATGCTGCAGCAAATACATTACACTGCACAAGCCCAGGAAACCTTTATAAAATAAAATAAAGTTGTTCTATTGCCCTACACATGTGCCCACTGTATAGTTGAGTTGCCATATGTTAGGAAATGTAGAGGGGAAGGAGGGTACCCCAAAAATTTTTACGTTTTTATCTTTTTCAGCCTTACACCCTTAAAAAAAGTATAAGATGCCAGCGTTTTGTGGTACTTAGAAAAAATTTCAGCTATTTTTTGAGAAACTCTTATCTACTGTATAGAACTTCGCCTAGTCTGACCTGGCAAAGTCTGACGCAAGAGGTAACGCTCAGTAAAACTGAAAAGTGGCAAAATGACGTCACACTGGTGAATTTCCGCTAGCGTTAGTCACTTCGCCATTTAGTGAATCAGGCGAAGTCAAGTCTAATGTAAGTGCTAACGTTCAGGAAAATGATCCTTCGTCAGTGCGCAACTTCGCCTGGCGTAAGGGTGCGAAGTTGCGTAAATTCGCCAGAGCCTGTGTTAGTGAATTTCCAAAGTTATGAATTGACATCACGCTGGCGAATGCCTATTCCTTCCCGTCACTGTGGTGCATGATTTGGCCGTGTGCAGAACAAGAAGCCTCCTGTTCTTCATATGTGCAGTATGCAGGTTAGGAACAGAAAATAAATCACAAGCATCACAGGCTGAAATAAAATAAAATAAAGGGAAATGGTAGACACGAAGTGGAAAGCAGAGATACCATTGAAGTAGAGATATTAAACAGTACTGATAGAATACTAATAAAAGGTAAAGTACTATAATTGAGGTTGAGCTGACAGCCTATTTTCTGATGGCAAGCATGTTGATGAACAGTGTGTTGAGATTTTATTTTCCCCATAAGAGCTAAATGCGTGATTATTTTCTGTTGTACTTTTTCCTTATTTTTTATGTATAGTAGGTGTTTCTACCTAGGCTTATAGTTTTAGTGATAGCTACTATTATCATTTAAGCTGACCTGCAACAACCTTACTTGGACATTATGCTCTATGGGTTCAAGTCTCCTTTATGATGTTGTGACACAGCTATTTCAGGAAAATTGTACATTTATGTCTTTCTGCTGCAGATTCTTTCTTACAGATTCTCAAAAACGTTACTTTGAAAAAGTCGCACTTTATTGTGACAAATATGCTGAACAAATTCCAGTAACATTTGTGTTAGGTAAGTAGAAGTTAACTGTGGGCCAGATTTTGGAGCTGTTTTCAGAAAAAAATAATGCAACTTGGAGCTAAGTTCATTTAGGTATGGTCCTTTTTTTCATCAGTTACCCAGGATTACATTTTAAAGGCAACAAAATAAATTATATTCTAAACACTTGTTGATCAATAAAGTTGAGTGAATATTACCTCCAGTGTGTGGGCCTACGGGCCCATGTAGGCAGGGAGGAGAAAGCTCATTTATCTTCAAGACAGCTCAAGAGATATTTTAATGTGATATGAGACTCCTTCAAAAATTGTCATGTCTGTCTCTCTTTAAAAAAATTGAAGTGTAATGGTATGTACAGTTGCACCAACTTTATCCCAGCCATGGCCCCAATATACAAAAGCTGATGGTTTGGACACTCTTCAAAGTGAGTCAAGTTAAGACAAGCCTGAAACCTGAAGAAGTTTTGCCAAGGAGACAGAATGCCAAATGTCATGGTCTAATTAACTCATAACAACCAATAAGCAATTACCATTTACTGGTCCTCTGTGGTCAGAATAACAGTCACCTCATTCACAGAGGTGGTTGGATGAAGGAATACTTTGCCCTGTTACTATGTTCCATTCATAAAGGAACAGTTCAGTGTAAAAATAAAAACTAGGTAAATAGATAGGCTGTGCAAAAGAAAACATGTTTCTAATATAGTTAGTTATGCAAAAATGTAATGCATAAAGGCTGGAGTGACTGGATGTCTAACATAACAGAACAATACTTCCTGCTTTACAGCTCTCTAACCATGAGTTAGTGAGCGACTTGAAGGGGGGCCACATGGGACATAACTGTGCAGCGACTTTGCATTGATCCTCAGCATGTAGCTCTGATTTTAAAAGTAACCATTATGACCCATGAGGCCCCCCTCAAGTCAGTGATTGGTTACTGCCTGGTAACCAGTTAATGGAAACTAAGAGAGCTGCAAAGCAGGAAGTAGTGTTCTGGCTATTATGTTAGACATCCAGTCACTCCAGCTTTTATACATTACATTTTAGGCTAACTAACTATATTAGAAACATGTTTTACTTTGCACAGCCTATCTGTTTACCCAGTTTTTATTTTTATACTGATCAATCCCTTTAAGTATCTTTTGTCTACCTTCAGTAGGACATCAGTGTCTGAAAATGTTGTACTTCCCATAAAGATTGCTTGTTGTCTTCTTGCATAGCGATAAAAGATAATATGCACATAATTATGAGTATTAAAATTAAATTAAAATAAATGTAAGTAGAATTTGATCATTCCTAACTGAATCCAGCCCATTGCATGAAGCTTTTATGGCACAAGGAAGGTATGATATGATAACACACCTATCAGAATGCTTCTTTTCGATTGCAAACAGATGCCTTAGTGCAAAGAGCTGTCTCATGGTAAATGAGTGTGTTCTATTGTATCTTTTAATGATGACTTCAATAGGTTCATCAGTCTTTAAGGAGTTGCAGAATATAAATATATATATTTACACATTCAGATTGAAGTTCTCTTCCTTAAAAGCCAAGTGACTGGGTGCCAGTATACTTTCAGGTCTTGCGCTTTATATCAAATAAGTGTTTTCTCAAAGCACATCTTTGTAATATACACGTGGCTTTAGGAACATATGATTTTTTTGGAAAATGCATGAACTGTCATATTACATCCTCCTTATAAAACATGTTTCATTTCTGTTGTAAAACAGGACCAGAATAAGCTAATAAGTTGTTGGCTATAAAATCATGTTGGGCATAAAGACCACAGAAGTTCATGGGTTGAACATTTTTAGAATTTTATTGCACAAATCTGTTGACTTGACTATTCACTGCATTTAATTAAATATCATTTAATTTACCGTTATTTTAATTTAATTAATTTATGGATATCAGAAGAAATCCTGTGAAATCCCTTTTCCAGGCCCTGGCAATAGTCTGCCCCATAGTTAAGAATATACATGTAATAGTACTGTAGCTTGACAAAGCATTTTGATTCAGACCCATATCTAATTTCTTCACTTTGACCTAGACTAGAAGGAGTGAATTAGGCGCTGTGCCTGAATATTTAGGGTAAATTGTGATTTTATTGTCTTGATAGACATTGAACAGACTGACAGAATGCTACTTTGTAACAATTATTTTCAAGTAAGGGCAACCTGTCATAAATATTGGAGTACAAAGAGGGCTTGAGCATATCTATTTAACTCTATTTTGCTCTTTTGCTAATTGAACTCTTAGCTTGCCTTTTTTAATCCTTCAAACCTTTTTAATCAGTCAGTTTATTCAGTCACTGCCAATGTAAGCCTTCAATGCAATAAATGTAGCTGCTCAGATGACAGATATCTGATCCAAACTCCCGTATTTTGCAGTGATTTGTATGCCAATTCTAGAATCATAAAATAAGACAGGAGACCATTTGTTAAAAAGGAATTCTAAAAAGGCAAGAGCGCCAAATATATATTTCCCCTGCAAACACAAGAATTAGCTACTTTAGGGTTATCAGACCATTTGAAAATTCATGGACATGCCTGATAAATCCATAATTGTATTTAAATGAAATTACTATCAGTGCAGCTCTTCTAGTTGGAGTTTCTAGACATATTCCTTTCAAGTGATTAACACTAGGATATACCAAGGACACAAAAAGTTCATATTTCTTTTTTGTCTGCCATTTCAAACAATATCTATATTTTCTTAACTTATAGGGTTTTATGTGACTCTTGTGGTAAACCGGTGGTGGAACCAGTTTGTGAATCTACCTTGGCCTGACAGACTTATGTTCCTAATCTCCAGCAATGTACATGGGAGAGATGAATATGGGCGACTACTGAGGAGAACCCTAATGCGCTATGTGAACCTGACATCCCTACTGATCTTCCGCTCTGTCAGCACTGCTGTATACAAAAGGTTTCCAACAATGGACCATGTTGTAGAAGCAGGTATTGTGTTCTCGCACATCGCTGCAATAAATCATGAAAACATGCTTTTAACTATGCATAGCTAAAGAAAAACTCAGAATAACTTTGTCATAGAATCAAATAGATTCACACATAACATAACAGCTAACCTGCTGTTCTATAAAATTTCATTCATTTATATGCAAACAATGCCCTACAGACAAGTTGCCTGTGCCTGTTTTAAGTCATTCGTTTTTAAAATGTTCTTAATTTCTAACCCAGGATTTGTTTTAAGAAAGTTCTTGCCTAACTGCTGCTCTTAATGGAAGTGTGACAGGTTGACTGATGGCCAGTCTGAGCATTTGCAACTATTCCGTTCTGCTGATGGAAATTAAAATAGAGGCAATATGAATACTGTATTATTTCCTATATGTTGTGTACATTTTCCAGCTGAGCACCAAGGAACCCCCTGGAGTCATGTGCTCTATATATAGATGACATGCCATTCTAAAAAAGGCTAATGGTTTATCATATCTAGCAAGAGGTCAGGTAACAAGTGCTGATGTGTCCAAGCACAAAGAATGTGCAGCATAATGAAAGACCCTTCTCATTAAGATGGACATATATTACAATGGTATAAAAAAAAAGAAATTACACAGACTCTATCCTAGCTACTTGGAGTGAAACAGAAAATATGCCATAATTATACTCTGTACTATCAAGACTTTTCTAAACAATAACCCTTTAATTAAACAGATCCCAGAAAAGCCATTCAAAACACATATTGGTCCATTACTGGCAGTGTTATGTGCTTTAAGTAGTTGAAAAATTACACATTGTGGGGGATACATGGGCTCTTCAATCTCAAGGGAGTCAGCATAATTTAGATATACAGTTATTACTCAGTGGCCCAGAAACTGATTTACACTGACTAGAGCTGCCCAGATAGTTTCATTCGAAAATGAATAATTGCTAAATATAACAAGGATTCTGTTTTTACCAGGGTTTATGACCTCAGATGAAAGAAAACTATTTGACAACCTTAAATCTCCACATCTTAAATATTGGGTGCCTGTAATCTGGTTTGGAAATCTTGCTTCAAAAGCTAGATCAGAAGGAAGAATTCGGGACAGTATAGATTTGCAAATAATCATGAATGTAAGTAAAAGTAACCAAACAAGGCATGAACTTCTGTGACAAGATGTGAATTTTGCGTCAACCATTTTCTTTTCCTGTGCTGTGAATAGTTCTATTAATGAAGGTTTAGTTTGTATCAGAGAAAAAGCTAAATTCTTGTGTAGAGGAGTTAAGGTGGCCATACACGGAGAGATATCGCCCACCTTGAGGTGGGCGATATCTGGGTGATCTGATCGTGGGCCCTAGGGCCCAATGATCGGATCACAATAGAGGCCACATCAATGAACAGATGTGGCCGCGATCCGACAGGATTTTTAGTCCCGCTCGATCGACATCTGGCAGACTTTCGGCCAGATATCGATCGGTAAAGACCGTCGGAGGGCCCCATACACATGCCAATAAGCTGCCGACTTGGTCTATCGGCACTTGGTCTATTGGTCTATCGGCAGCTTTTAGCGGCCCTTGTATGGCCACCTTAAGACTTTAATGATTTGCTTACTTGAAGAAGTTAAGTCAAGCTGTTAGCTAGATCTGTAGAAATTTGGGAAAGTGGAAGGGTTCTTCTCCTTTCAGGTTAAAGGAGAACTAAAGTTTAGGCTAGAATTGCACTTTATGTTAATGGGTTGTATACCAGCCCAAGGCAACTACAGCCCTTTAGAAGTGAAGATCTGTATATATAAATTATAAAAGTCACAATACAAGGCTGATTTGTAATTAAAGGAGTTGTTCACCTTTAAATTAACTTTTAGTATGACATAGACATTGATATTCTGAGTTTTTTTCCCATTACGTAACTTCCTGTTCAGCAGCTTTCTGGTATGAATTTCTACTGCTATCTGATTGCTAGGGTATTGCTTACTATAAAACCCAGGAAGTGGTTTAAATGAGAAACTGTAAAATGTGACAAAAGTGATAAAACTGTAAGCTTACAGAGTAATATTTTTTTTCATCTGCCAGGATCAGTGACCCCCAATTAAAAGCTGGAAATGTGTAGAAGAGGAAGGCAATTAATTAAAAAGAACTATAAAAAAAAAAAATAATGAAGGCCAATTGCAAAGTTGCTAGGAACAGGACATTCTATAACATAATACATAATACCCTTTAATTCAGAAACTCATTATATGGCAACTCAGAAATACATCAAAATGTAATAATGAGTCAATAATCAGGGGGGGTGCAGGGGGCCCAGGGGAATGCAGCCGGGTCCACCCCCCTTGGGACCTATCAGAGACATGAGGATAGAGGACAGAAGGTGAAAGTATGCGCATGGGTTCATGTCTGGAGAGTTATGTCTCTTGCATGGATCATTACTATATCATGATAATAGCTATATACAATAAAAAGTACAAAGCTAAAACATGTAATAGTTTGACTGCATTTACAGAATGTCAGGTAAAATTGGGATTTAGGCAAAACAATAATGTGCTTACAATACTAATACAGCTAATTTTATGTATAGAAGCAAAATGGGGCAGAGTGCATTTGCACATTGGTGCGCACACGTTTTTTGACAGCTAATCTTTTTTAACCCTTATATCTTTATACCTAATCATAACTAAAACTTATCATTCTCCAATTTTCTTGATCCCAGGAGATGAACAAGTTCCGATCCTGGTGCAGTTTACTGTTTGGCTATGACTGGGTTGGAATCCCTTTAGTCTACACTCAGGTATAATGTCTATTTCCCCCATTAAGAAATGCACTGTGTACGGTTTCACTCTGAACTTCAGAAGTGTAAATTCATTTTGCTATATTTTCTGTCTTGCAGGTCGTAACACTTGCTGTATATACATTTTTCTTGGCTTGTTTAATTGGACGTCAGTTCTTGGATCCTGAACAAGAATATCCTGGCCATGATTTAGATCTGTATATTCCAGTATTCACGTTACTGCAATTTTTCTTTTATGCAGGTTGGCTAAAGGTAAGCTAAATATCCATAGTGAGACGACAACATACAAACATTGCAGATAGTGACCTGGTTTATATCAAATGACTCCACCTCAGCAGTGGTATCTCCAGAAACAGTTCATGTAGATAGCAGTGACACAAAAATACTGATTTATTGGTAAAGCTATAACAAACAAACTAATTTAAAAATCTGATTATTTTTAAAACAAACATGCTGCCACATTTGTTTGCCATTTTAGGCATTTTTCAGTGATTACATTATTTCAATGTCTAAGCAGGGACAATTCTCAATATTGTCTATCACTGTGTATTTTCTGGCATTTTCTAGCCTCAACCAAACGCAGGCAACAAATAGCACCAGTTGTCATTTCCCTATCAGCAGTCTTAATATAGATATACTCAAATGTCAGCTAAGATGGCATCATGCTGCACAACATTGCTTAACTTGTAATTTTACAATCTAGGTTGATTACAATTCTAGACATTCTAGTTCATGTCTACAGAGTTCTTGCAAATATAACTGAGTAGATGATTCCAGTACTAATTAGCATTTTCTACAGGGTTCTTGAAAATATAACTGAATGTCATTCCAATACTAATTAGCATTCTTGCAGGTTGCGGAGCAACTTATTAATCCCTTTGGTGAAGATGATGATGACTTTGAAACAAACTGGTGCATAGACAGAAATCTTCAGGTCAGTTTATCCTTATGGCATGTTTAGGTTAGGGCTCTAGCTCTGCACAATTCTGTATAATAAATATAATTGTGTGCGCGTTTATAAAATATGACCATATTCATCATTATAATACTAGTAAAAAGGCCATGTGTAACACTGCATAAAATCAATATTAGTACAGGTATGGGATCCATTATGTGGCTACCCATTATCCAGAAAATTCCAAACTATGGGAAAGCCATCTCTCATAGGCCCAAATTCACTAAAGCCTGGTCAGACCAGGCGAAGTTCAATACAATAGATAGGAGTTTGAAAAAAAAAATTTGGAAAAAAAGTCCCAGAAAAACGCTGGCGTGTTTTACCATTGTAGGGTGATAGTGTGATAGTCTGAAAAAGATCTATTTTTTTTGGGGGGGGGTTACCCTCCTTCCCCCCTACATTTCCTAACATATGGCAACACAACTATACAGGGGGCACATGTAGGGCAATAGGACAACTTTATTTTATTTATTAAAGGTTTCCTGGGCTTGTGTAGTGGAATGTAGTGGCTGTAACATACAGTATGTTTCTATTTTACGCTTAAGTTCCTGCCGTATGCAAATTAGGCATCACTAGTGTAACTGCGCTATGCCTGGCGAATGAACGGTAGCGCTACTTCATTAACGTTTGCCACCCTGAGCGGAAATTTGCATCTTAGTGAATTTGCGTAGTGCTGGCTAAAATTCGCCTGCCGAAGTGCGGCGAACACTAGCGAAGCCAACGAAGCCTAGTGAATTTGCCCCAATTTTTATCAAATAATTAAAATGTTTAAAAATGATTTCCATTTTCTCTGTAATAATAAAACAGTACATTGTACTTGATACCAACTAAGATATACTTAATGTTTATTGGAAGCAAAACCATCCTCATGGGTTTCTAATGTTTAAATGATATTGTAGTTGACTTAAAGCGATACTGACACGTTCCTATAAAAATCATAGGAACGTGTCAGTATAATGCTGCACAAGGAATTGTTTCGCTCAAACCCCCGCAAAGCTGCCCCCAGCTCCCGCAAACCTGTGTGCTGCCGACCCTCCGACACAGGTAAAAGCACTGCTAAATCGTTTCAGTGACGCTGGGCTGCGGGCAGCGTGATGCTTCCATAGGCTGTTACGAATGAAAACAGGAATTCAGCCTATGGAAGGATCACTCCACCCCCAGCCCAGCGTCACTGAAGAAACCCAGAAGTGCAGTTAGCTGTGTGAGTGAGTTGGCAGCACAGAGGTTTGTGGGTGGGTGGGGACAGCTTTGCGGGGGGCTTTGAGCAATATCATTCCTTGTGCAGCATTTACTTTATACTGACACATTCCTATGATTTTTATAGGAACGTGTCAGAATCGCTTTAAAGTATAACGATCCAAATTATGGAAAGACACCCTAGCTGGAAAACCTCTGGTCCCATGCATTTTGGATAACAGGCCCATACCTGTCTAACACATTTGAGATTACTTAGACTGTTCCCCCTAAACCTTTCTACAGAAGACTTATGTTCAAGTGCTTAATATAGGTCTATGGACCACTTTGACTTTGCCATTACTGAATATGAAGGGCTTAAAGTCATCTGTGACAGATGAGATTGCTCTAAGCTTAAAGGGGTGGTTCATCTTCAAGTTAACTTTTAGTATATTGTAGAAGGGCCAATTTTAAGAACCTTTTCAATTGGTCTTCATTATTTATTTTTCATAATTTTTTTATGTTTTTTTAAATTTTTTAAATTGCAATTTTCTTTGCAGCTTTCAAATGGGGGTCACTGACACCATCTAAAAACAAATGCTCTGTAAGGCTACAAATGTATTGTTATTGCCACTTTTTATTACTTATCATTCTATTCAGTCCATCTCCTATTCATATTCCAGTATCTTATTCAAATCAATGCAGGGTTTCTAGGGTAATTTGTACCCTCGAAACCAAACTGCTGACACTGCAAACTAGAGAGCTGCTGAATAACTAAATAACTTTAAAACCATGAACAGTAAAAAATGAAAACCAATTGCAAATTGTCTCAGAATATCACTCTCTACATTATACTAAAAGTTAACGTAAAGGTGAACAACCCCTTTAAGGACACATAGGAATTATATTACAGTAAAGGTGATCATATTACATGGGTCGAGTAAAGGGGATCTCTCAGTCCTACCAGCCAGAGTCAGGAGGGGGGTCCATCACCAGAACTGACCAATGTATATCTGCCTGAAAATTGGCTAGATAGCGGTCAGCCAGGTTTGATTTTTCCCTTTGATGAGGACCACATTGTATGTTGATGCAGTCCTCGTCTGACAGCACTGTAGGTGCCTCTGTATGATCTAGAGGACATAGATTGGATCATTAGTATTTGACCCCCCCATATGGACCCTTCAGTTTTGCTGGCAATATCGCCTGAAATGGTCTTTTTAGTTGATGGACAAGAATAGAGAAATATAGGGACAGAGAAGTGTCATTCTGTCGGCACTAAAGTAAATAAAGTACTGTCTTGCATAAAAAAGAGCATTAACTCAAGGAATGAAAATATAATTTTGCCGCTCTTTAGGTCCTTGGTAAGGCCTCACCTGGAGTATGCAGTGCAGTTTTGGGCTCCAGTCCTTAAGAAGGATATAAATGAGCTGGAGAGAGCAGAGACGTGCAGCTAAACTGGTAAAAGAGATATAGGAATTAAACTATGAGGGTAGACTGTTGGGGTTGTTTAAAGGTGCTTGCAAAAGGACTTGATTACTATTTACAAGTACAGTACATTAGAGGACATTATAAATATAGATAGCAGGTGATCTTTTTTCTCATAAAAAGAATCAGTGCAACAGAGGCCACTCCTTTAGATTAGAGGAACAGAACTTTCATTCGAAGCAATGTAGGTGGTTCATGGTGAGAACAGGGAGGTTATTCAATGCCCTAATGTGATGGCTGATTCTGTTAATGCCTTTAAGAGGGGCTTGAATGATTTCTTGAACAAGCATAAAATCAAAGCCTATTTTGATACTATTGTCTATACAGTTTTACTAAATTTACATATATTCACATGAGGGATTCGAATATTTGATCGAATTTTCAAAAAGATTCGAATTTCGAATATGCACATTAGGCAAATTCGACCATCTAATATTCGAATTTGAATGATTCGAATATTCAAATTAAATTTTATTTGAATGATTCGAATATTCAAATTTAATTTTATTTGAATATTCGAAAATTTGATGGTGGAATACTTCCCCTTTAAATTTAAATTCGATCACCTACTTCACCAGATTAAACCTACCGAAATGGGGATCATTCCCTAAGATCGAATCTTAATAATTCGATCGATCGCTAAAAATCCTTCGAATATTCGATTCGAATATTCGATCGATCGAATTTTCCTTATTCAATCGTTCATTCGATCGAAGGAATTGCGCTAAAATAATTCAAATTTTTTTCATTCCCCACTATTCCCCCACTATTCCCTGGTCGAATTTCAAATTTTTTTTTGCATTCGAAATTCGACCCTTAGTAAATCTGCCCAACAATATAGAAATACCATATAGTTTATGAGTTTGTGGGTGTCAATGTATAGATAGGTCAGTATGTGTGTGTTTACATATGTGCACTGCAGTTGATTTGAAGGGAGTGGACTTGATAGACTTTGGTCTTTAATCTGTGTGTAAGGTGAGAGTATGAGTGCTGAAGTGTCTAACCTCCTATAGCCACCGCCAACATCACATGTATTTGTGACATTCTGCAATTTATGTAATTGTTCCCTACATCTCCCAAATGGTGGTGCCCCAGGCAGGTACCTCCCCTGTCTACCCCTATTTACAGCACTAGATGATTCCACTGCCAGCAGCAATAATACCACAATAAAGGTCATAGATGGGTTTTAAGTATTACTCTGCCTACATATTTTGCTATCATTCATTCATTGGCTTTCATTCATTTCATTCATTATTGAGCTAATCTCTTATTTTGAAGAATGCCATTGTTTGTCATATATATATATTAATAGAAATAATTGTTATAATCAGGTATCACTTATGGCTGTAGATGAAATGCATATGAACCTACCAAAAATGAACAGAGATATTTACTGGAATGACTCTAATGTTCGACCACCATACACACTAGCAGCTGCTGATTATTGTATTCCTTCATTCTTGGGTTCAACTGTTCACATGGGGTAAGTTGTCTTAGCAGTAATCTAGGATTTTATACCATTGTAAATGCCTTTATGACCACATGTACACAGTAAATCATGCCCACAACAATGTAGAAACCTTATGGATTTGAGTCATCTTTGGAATCAGGCACCCTAAACTATTTGTTCCTAGCTCTTAGAAGCACTGGGAAGGAAAGGAAAATTAACAGAGATGAAAGCTATTAAGAAAAACGTCTGTAACAAAACTAGCCAATTCTCTATAGATTTATCAGGCAAATTCTGGATATTTAAAAGACAAAAAGTTTCACTTAACAAATATAAAATAGTTAAGATAACAGGTCAGGTCAAAACCTATGCTGTAATACCTTGGAAAACAGGCACATATTAGGGGAAAGAAAGGGGAATGAGAGAAATCATTTACAGATCTGATTAGGCAAAAGGAGCTATTCAAAAACATGATACACAAAAACATTCAAGTATAATTTGATAATTTGAGGGCCCTAAGAAGGTAAGGCTTGTAATGTAAATGCAGAAGAATCATATGTAGTTTATGATGACCAAAAGAGAATCATGGACTGGAAGGGTCTGTAACAAATTAGGCAATGCTCTACAGAGTCATCAAACAAACTCTAGATCTGTAACAGACCAAAAGTTGGAGCTATAAAGACAAGTTAACAGGTCAGAGGTCAAAACCTAAGCTCTAATACCATGAGAGACAGATATTAGGGGAAATGAAAAGGGGGATTAGGGAGGTCACTAACAGATCTGAATATGAACCAAAGAAATATGAATATGAACTAAAGAAATAATCCTCACAAAAATATTAAGTCGTAGAGACCATGGCATCATCTGTTTGATTTCAGGATCCTAAAAAGAAAGGCCTGTAGCCAAAATGGAGAAGTCAGTCATGTCTAAGGCACTACCAGACAACTCTAATATAATATTGTATATGCAGTGCAGCCATTTGCTGGGAATATAAATGTATGACCATGAATTTGCAGTTATCCCAGTTAGAGCCAATAGAGTGCATTTTGCAATAGAGCTGAAGGTTATTTATAAAACATGTTGTATTTTACTGTATATATTACAGACTTCCTGATTCAGTATTTTTGCGGGAAGATTGGCTGCTAGATGATGACAAACCTAGAAGGCAACATTCAGTTCTAAGAAGAGTAAAACATTTTTTAAGTGTTCATGAACATTCTCCAGACTCCAGCAGTCGGGGAGGGTACAGCAGACAAGGAAGTGATGCATCAAATATATTCTTTCCAAGTGAACTCAATTATTCTGGCAGTTTTCATGATGCACCACACAAAGCTAGACACCATGCATTTCACACTAAAAGACAGGACTCAACCGGACTGAATGCAAAACCCAACACACCTAAGGGAGATCTGTCAACTATTCGGGAGGCTAGTAGGTCTGATACTTCTGGAAGAACATCTACCAACAATGGGAATACACCCAATATAGTTTTACAAGCTCCTGAAGTAGCTATAAGTAGTTCTGGTGAGACCATGGCAACTGCTCAGTCAGCTGTCCCTCCTCAGTCCAATTTACTTGCTGCATCTAATACAATGGAATGTGCTGATAACCATCAATGTGATACTAATACTGAACAACTTAAATATCCAGAGAAAGCTTCCCAGGAAGAAAGAGGAGTAACAGCACCAGTACCAGCTGAGGAAATATCATCCAACAAAGCAAAAGACCAGGAGAAACGTTGGAGTGAAACTGTATTTCCAGCAGAGAGTCACGTAACAAACATGCCCCCAAACACAAAATCTGAGCAAAGCATTCCTCTTTTAATGGCTTTGGAGAACAGTACATCTACAACAAAAACAGACCTCAATCCATATATTCATATGCTGCATAGAGAAGAACTGTTCAAAGCACCAAAACCTACAGAGATTAAAGAGACTGATATCCTGGAGTTTCATGATGAAAAGAAAGAACATAAAGAATAAAATAAGGAATATATATATATATATGAACAGAAGAGATATCGCACTCGCAGGACTTATGTGTACAAAATCAAGTGAGATTTATTGTAGCATAAACTGACATTTCAACTGGCCACCCAGTTACAAAGAAATTCCACAACCCCCAAGATAAACAGTGCATGGTGAGAAATAGAAGTGACGTCATAGAGTCCGATCATAACCACCCCCACAAGTCAGCACACGTGTGCAGAAAGAAAAACAGATATAAGAGCAAAATAGTCAAGAGTGAAACATAACACAAATAGATCTAGGCCCAAAGTTCATTATGTCACCAGGTTGGTTCATCAGTGCAGTCCCAGAGTCACTCATTTACAGTGGACCTGGCACGATACTGTGTTCCAAGTAGTACCTGGGGCGATTGCTATCAGTTATTGGGGACAGCAATTTTAGTTATGAGGTAAACCCCCAGATGTAAGTGTTCACGTTTTTATTTATTTGACTCAATTGTAAGTGTAGACAGGGCAAAGAGTTTCAACAGTATTTCATAAGTGTGACAGATAGGATCATCAAGTATAAAATCTGTATAAATCAAAAATACTGATATCACCAGCTGTATGGTTAAGGCAAATAAAAAGGGGCATATGAAATTAATTCATTAAGTCAAAATGGGCTTATGGTGTTAAGTTTGTGTATCCACCTCAATTCCCTTTGGAGAAGCAGTCTCTCCAAACTTCAATCACCATACATTGTAGGCTCGCTAAGGTGTATTTATATTGTAGAAAGTTGCAACCAGAGTACCAGCTTCTCCAGAGGCAAGAGCAAGGTGTATGGAGGTTTATGTATGGTTTACCATCCAGTCTCTAAATGTTGTAATGGACTTTCCCACTTACAAGAGACCACAGGGACATTTTATAAAATAGATAACAGAATTGGAAGTGCAGGCAGGGCCAGGCCAAGTTGACAAGGCGCCCTAGGTGCCCAGCCAGCTACCCCCCCTGTAAGCGCGCGTTCGCTCACATGCTCACGACAATGCGCATCCGCCACAGAGATTAGGGGAAGAGCAGGGTCGTGATGAAGAGAAGGAAGTGAAAAGGGGAGGGAGGGGACGGAGTGACAAGAGGATGAAGGGGAGTGACGAGGGGAGGGAGGAGAGGATCAGAGGTGCGAATGACCCAGATTAGGGGTAAGCAGAAAACCTTTGAACAGGTACCTACCCAGCACCCCCACAGCTTTGTGCCCTAGGCTCTTCTGCCTACCCCTAGTTCTGACCCGGAGTGCAGGTAAGTCTGTATTGGAGCAAAATGTTCTTGCCAGCCAGTGTGGGGATGGTGGAATGAAAAGCCCATAATGAGATAAATGCAGGTGGTATATATATATATTCAAAAACCCTATGTTACAAAGCAAACTTATATGATGAGGAATATTCTATTTTGCACATGGAATGTATTAAAATCTGTGTTTTTTTGCACAATATTTTACCTTTCTTCTTGTGTCAGAGAAAAACAAAATATTCCACATGCCATGGAAAGAATTTTGAAAGAAATTTGTTGGGCATGTTGGATAATATTCTATGATGTTGCTTTTTGATGGATTAAGACTTTTCTAAAGGCTGAATTGGTGATGCACTGTTTATCTATTTCAGTCCTATAAAACTGCTTGAAATATTATTATCATCAGTCAAAATTCCCAAAGTGTGTTGAATATATCTTTCCACCGGATGAAATTAGGGTAAGTCAGGAAAAGAGGTAAGTACCCAGCGCCCTGCCATCGTTGCACCCTAGACATGTGCTTCTTATCATTACCCCAAGTTTGGGCCCTGTTAAAACCTTAGTGTGCCTTGATAAATTCAGTAGTGGGGTTCTGCAGCACTGAGATAAACACAGCATTATTATAGAGTAACATCTTCCCAGGAAATCTCTTTGATACGTGTAAAATTGTCTACCATCAGCCCTGCCATATATGATTTCAAACAAGGATTGTACATGATTGTTGACACCAATTGCAATTAGTGCAATAGTGCAAGACTTTGTATTCTGCACAAAAACATAAAGGATAAAGAAAAAGGCAGGGTAGGGCAGTGGGGCTGGTACCAATTAGTTTTTTTGTCAGGCCCGGATTAAGGGAGAGGCCCCCTAGGCCTGGGCCTAGGGCGGCAAGATGTTTAGGGGCGGCAGACTGGTGCCCCTAACATCTATATAATTATCAGTATAAGCCCCAAACTTTCCTTGCCAAAGTATTTTCCTCGCCAAAGGACTTTCCTCGCCATCACCCCCCCCCAAGAAGAGTGGACAGACACAGAAGGGGGAACAGCCACCTGGGCCAGCATGAATTTCTTCTTCCTGGCTGTGCGGAAGGACGTCATCACGTGCCGCACATGCGCACACAACGTTGTGATGTCACGCTGCGCGCAGCCATGCTGTTGTCCGCATCGCATTCACAGACTCTGACTGAGACAGAGTGCAGTGAGCCAGCAACACGGACACAGATCTCTCTGTGCACAGCACAAGCACACGCTGCACAAAATCAGTTTGGCTGGTGGCTGCTGCCTGCTTGGCTTGGCAGACAGTGTTGTTATTAGGGTTGCCACCTTTTCCTGAAAAATTTACCAGCCTTCCTATATATTTATCTTTTTTTCCTATTAATAACATTGGGATCGATCATCAAAAATACCGGCCAGGCCGGTAAAATACCGGTCAGGTGGCAACCCTAGTGTTATCTGCAATGTAAAAACACTGCGCAGGCTGCGTAGCCAGCCACAGCAGGCAGCACTTCTGCACTCTTTTTCCTTTATTGGAAATATTATCTTCCACTGTCAGTTCCACTTGGTAGGTTAAATAATTATAATAATAATGCAGCTGAGCTGTCTGCAGCTGTCTAAAGTAATAAAATATGAGCCAGTTCAAACAGGCTTTAGCAAATGTGCCTGCAACTTGCAGAGATTTTTTAAAAAGGGTTTTTTATTTTATAATTAGATGCCATTAGAGCATGAGGACAGGCAAAGTTGGTATTAATAAAACAAGGGACACATCTAGTTTTAAGGTAAATATTTCCTTTAATACCTGGTTTTAAAATTCCGTAGCATGTGTCAGTGTATTGATTGTTGTAAGTGCAACTTTTTAGGGCAGGGGTCCCCAACCGCCGGGCCGTGGACAGTAAAGAACTGGGCCGCTGAGCCTAGGCTGCAATTAACGAGGTGCACTGATTTGTACTCTGGTGCCCCAATGGTATGCCGGCGCTCTGAATTGTACGCCAGCACACCCACATTGGGCGCTGACCCCCCTGATATCCCCCCGGGTCTTTAGGGAGTAATGTAAGAAACGTTGCAACATTTGCACCAGGTTTAGTAACACATTACAATTAATCAGTAGGTAGATGTAACAGATCACGTACATGAAAGCAAACATTGCAAAATATAGATCAGATTCCATTGAGGCCTTTAATGCCACCGACATCTTTTAAAACCTGATTTCAAATCAGTTTTCTTATTATAAATTGTTCTTTAGGATGGAAGCCTGAAGACACATTAAATATTCTTGTGTTGTTAAATCAGTTGACCTGAATTCTAAACATTAAAGCTATAAAAATAGATGATAGTGACATGAATAGACACATTCTAGCAGAGTGGCAGTTAGTTGGGACAAGTCAAATGCCTTTCAATGGCTTGTTAAAAGCAACTGGTTCTCTTTCTGTAACTGATCCTGCTGAACAGGGATATCAAATATTTAAATGTGTCTCATGTCAGCAATTCTAATGCTCCTTTTGTTGTCCCATGTTTAAGCTAAAATACAAAACAGAAAGTCTTGGTGATTTTATTCTATTGGGCAGGGGATACAGGATGTATTGTGCATCCTAGTAAAACAGAACTTTTCCTTCTCTTTCACCTTTTCCCATTGACTCGGTAAAGATTCACCTTACTGCGGATAGCGTTTTTGGGAGATTTCTGGCCTGTGGTAGGAAATATTTAACTATGGACAACAACTTTCCCTCTCTGCCATTACCCTTAAGTTTGCCACACATGAACTGATAAAAGCTTGGCTAGATGAAGGCAACATCTCACTGGGCTTTTCCTGATATAACTCCCTGCCAATAGCTGCCCAAAAATCAGACAGGTTTCAGAATCCTGCCAGGGGAGGATTGCATTGGTGCATTAATGTGGTCCTCACTTGATAGGTCTCCTTAGGCCTACATTATAGGCTGCCTGTTTTGCAACCTCACCAAATAAGTAAGTGTAACTTCCTATTGTAACCTCTTAAAGCAGCTCTCTACTCCCTCCAAAAGCCTATTATGCTGCCACTGTAGCCTTCACCATCATTTTCTATTATGGCTATGGAACCTTCATAATGACTGTACTGGCACTAGTTAATGTCAGATGATATGCTATATAACACAAAGAGCACAGAGAAGCCACTAGTTCATGCACAGTATTATTTATCCTGCATAGTACAAAAATAGTAACAAAGGCACACTCACTTCAAAGCTTCTGCAAAACGTTAAGAAGTTTTCTTTTTATTCATAGTGGGATCTTCATCAAGTGCTTGATACAGGGGTTGGACCCCGAAACGTTTGCTGAGATCCCACTATGAATAAAAAGAAAACTTTTCTAACATATTGCTTTGAAGTGAGTGTGCCTTTGTTACTATTTTTGTACTATATATGGAAGCTCTAATGCAGCAGAGCCAAACACTGAGCACCTCAAATCAATATATTTAAATTCCCTATTTGTGGCGGAAAGGAGCCTTTTTGTATTTGTTCTTTATCCTGCATGTCAGGTTGCTAAAGTTATAATATCCCCTTAAGAAGGCCGGCAGTACCTTTATACACTTCAATTTCTCGTTTGCTCATTTACATTCCATCTCCATCTCAAAATATTATCTAAGTTTCAACTTTGTTTATTTAGAAAATTCCAAACATTTTAATATGGCCATAAGTACCTTCTTGCCAAGTATTATCAAATACAGATTTTGCATGGACTGAAAACTCTTATTTCAGTCTGTACAATGTAAGCATTATTCTTGCTGAATATCTAAAACAATGCATACAATAACTTTATTATTAACCTCTATACCTGTAACCATATCTATATATGATTACCCACATACAAAAAATGCAAGTGATCTTTATGGGTTTTTTTTTTCTTACCTCTACTGCCCAAACCCACTGTTTAATCATTATAAATCAGCCCCTTATACTGGACCTAGGATTAATGCATCATTAATTGTCATCAGCCAAAAGCAACCTGTTTTCCTTCATTCAGTAACAAGATGGTAAAGTAATAGGTCTGACTGGTGACTTGTAGGAAATTAATATATTGGCATATAACTTTGTAACTTGGGGGGGGGCTGGTTAAAGGAAAACTATACCCCCAAAATCAGTGGCGTAACTACCAGGGGTGCAGAGGGTGCAATTGCACCAGGGCCCCCACCCCCTTGGGGCCCATCCGAGCCACGATAATGGTTTTGACTGGTGGTTATCTAGGGGGACATTTTACAGCACACATGTTATCAAAACTCCAGCATGGGATTTATGGAGGTAAGGGCCTGACAGGGGGGGCCAGGTACCCATCCTGTACCGGGGCCCACCAGGGAGTATTTACGCCACTGCCCAAAATGAATACTTGAGCAACAGATTATCAAATTAAGTGGCATATTAAAGAATCTTACCAAACTGGAATATATATTTAAGTAAATATTGCCTTTTTACATCTCTTGCCTTGAACCTCCATTTTGTGATGGTCTGTGTGCTGCCTCAGAGATCACCTGACCAGAAATATTTCAACTCTAACTGTAACAGGAAGAAGTGTGGAAGCAAAAGAAACTCTGTCTGTTAATTGGCTCATGTGACCTAACTTTATAGTTTGTTTGGTATGTTTGTGTGCACCGTTGAATCATATGATCCCAGGAGGCTGTCCTTATTTTTTAAAATGGCTATTTTCTATTGAGGATGACCCAATGGCACATGCTACTAAAAAAATTTATTATTATTATGAAAATGGTTTATTTTAATGAAGCAAGGTTTTACACATGAGCTGTTTTATGCAATATCTTTTTATAGAGACCTACATTGTTCGGGGGGTATAGTTTTCCTTTAAGGGAACAGTAACACAAAAAAAAATTATTTTGAAGAAATTACATTTTAATTTATTGTTGCTATGCATTGGTAAAAGTTATGTGTTTGCTTTGGAAAGACAACAATAGTATATTGTAAATAGTAAATAGGAGCAGCCATTCAAGCTAAAAAAGGAGAAAAGACATGGGATAAAAAAAAATAACAGATAAGCTCTGTAATAGAATATAATGGGATTCTACAGAGTGCATCTGAAATCTGAAATGTAACCTGGTCTATCAATGGCTGCCCCCATGGCTACACAGCAGTTTGTTTATATAAACTATAGTTGTCTTTATGAAGCAAACACACCAGTTTTACCAGTGCAGGGAAACCGCACATTGTATTTAATTACTTTAAAACGCTTTCCCCCATATGTGATAAAAGGCACTAAGTTTGCCCAGGAACAGTAACCAATAGCAACCAATAAGGTTTTTGCTTTTAAACAGGTGACCAGTTAATACTACCTGCTGATTGGTTGCTATGGATTACTGCTCCTGGGCAAAATTAGTGCCTTTAACCACCTTTAATTTTTGGTGTTACTGTTCCGTTTAAACAGATTGTGTAAATACGAAAAATGGGTTGAACTGTGCATAATACAATAATAACTTATATTATTTGAGAAAAAGAAAGATTTAATTATTATGCCCCCAGTCCTGTTAATGGCATCAGTACTTATATTAAACTCAATCAAAGAAGTCAGGGATTTCACATCGTCAGTACAATCACCGTAGCTTCTTCCGTCCAGAGAAGCCAAATTCAGTCAAAGAATAGATAATGGCGATGAACTTCAATTAAGCACAAAAGATTGCTGCAACAATAATACTATTTATTGAACACATTCAACACATGTTCCATAAATAGTATTATTGTTGCATGAATCTTTTCTGCTTTATTATAGTTCATCGCCAGATCTATCTCAATAAGTGTAACATACATTGTCTAATACAGTTGTTCTCATAGTTAATATCCAGAGGCTGCTGGGGCAACAACATGAATACATTATTGGTGGCAATTTTCTAAATCACAGGAAAATGCGAAAGAAGACATTTCCCTGAAGTTAAGCAGAACCCCCGAGTGTAAAGCAATTAAATGAGACTGATGACATCAGGGGCGGGACTCATAACTTGTCAATGTACTATCTGCATTTTCACCTGAACAGCCCTTCCCAATACCAGGCTGTCTGGGTGAAATACTAACAGGTGGCACTGTTAGACCCAGTTCTATTAAATCCTTTTTCAACATTGTTATTACCTGTAGGGTTATATCTGTATCAGATGTAATAATATTACATATATGAATAACTATACTATAATTTCTGCTTACTTGAGTCTGGACAAGCTGGCCATACTAGGGCTGATTCTGATGACTTGGCATCTCCAAACCTCTGGCAAATTTAGGGCACTATGGAGCCAAAATACAGTCAATGTGGCTCAGAAATAGCAGGTCAATTAAATGAAGACATCTGCCACATTATATATATATATATATATATATATATATATATATATGCATAGGACTGACATTAGGCTTAGCAGAGAGGAAACACAGTTGCAAGAAAATTAATTTTTCATTGTTTTCCTAAACATTTGTGCAGATAATAGTACATTTTTGACATGGCCCAGAGGAAAAATGTGAAGAATATTTTCCCAATTTCAAAATACATGTATAATATAAATACTTAGTTTCTGCTGCTGTTTCTTCTAAATTGTACATGTTAATTTGTAAATGATACAAGATTCCTTTCCTTCTGAGTGCCCCTTAACAGCATGCAAGTTGAACTGAATTGCCCCAGCACTGGCTATGCACTTCATAGACTGTCATGCATTACATCTTTTATATTTGTGTTGCTATTAGCACTATACAAAAGATCCATTAACCGCATAGAGTAAAAACATTTTTTTTACATATAGAGTTTGTATCTGTTCAACCATCACCTAAACATAAACTATTTATAAAATGTCCTGTTTTATATGAGAAAGATCTTCTGTTGTGCAAAAGTGTGTCCCATAGACCAATCTCAATATGAATGGCTTCCTTTATGGCTGCACAGAAGCTCTTTTATGTGAACTGCATTCAAGCCTCTAAAGCAAACATACAGTTGTACAGTGAAATGCATCAGTAAATTATATTTAAAGATATTCTAAAAGGACACATAAAGGGATCAGATTTTATTTAGTGTGTGAATTATAAAGGAGACTAGTGGAGTGAAAACTGAAGCAGCAAAAGAGGACACATGACTAAAAAGAGAAGAGTGAAACTGGTATGTTTTGCTTTGGAAACCACAGAAAACTGTATGAAACAATGACATTTTGTCCAAATGCAAGGTAAGGCAAAATTAGATATTACATATTTTGTGGTGTAACAGACTGAGGGTTGTTTGTTCTTGTTCAGTGAAACAGATTACACGGTGAAGTTCTAGCTGATTTGGGAACTTTTTTTGCCAATGTTGGCCTCTACAGGGCAAACAAGTTTGCTTATCCCAATTGGGTAAATGTTACTTTTTGTAGCTGTTCAGCTATGATCAGGCCATTAAAAAGAATCTTGCTGACAGTTTATGTTACCATTGCAGTAAATGTGTTTCCCATATATTTGCCAAACAGCTTGCTTCAGGTTAAAAAGATTTCATTTTAGCAGCTGCATTCATTATTTCTTTTTGCAAGATTTTGCTAATCCAATTCTGTCGTGTTCACGGTCAAACACACTGTAAAACTTGGACATAAATATATCTCCCAGAATCCAAAGAGGCCCATCTTTTGTAGAGATATCCATGGCCTGGAATCCGATCAGGCAAAATTCTGACCTTTGTGACTTTTCCTGCAATAAGGAAAAGCTTATTACAATACAGCTGCACTCTAAAAGCAATCAATTTACAGAAGGATAGACACCATGACAGAACAGATTATTGGGATTACAGACACAAATCTGCAGAAGAACAGGAAGAAGAAAAGAAAACACAAAATAGATAGCCTGTGCAAAATAAAAAATGTTTCTAATATTATTAGTTAGCCAAAAACGCAATATATACAAGCTGGAGTGACTGGATGTCTAACATAATAGCCAGAACACTACTTCCTGCTTTTCAACTCACTAGCTCTGAGTCAGTCAGTGACTTTAAGGGGGGCTAACTGTGACATAACTAGGGTTGCCACCTTTTGTGTTGGTGGAGACTCGGAAGGGTGGTGGGGCTGTGACTCAGAGAGGGTGGAGTTGTGACATACTGGGGAGTGTCATGATGTTGGGAGTGGGACTATGAGGTGGGGCGGGGCTATGACTCGACAATCGACAATTTGCAGATCGCCGTGTCAATCATGGGAAATCCTGCCTGGTTTTGCTCATTTGGTTTTCCATGAAGTTTTGACCTGGGCAGCCGGGCTGACAAGTGGAAACCCTAGACATAACTGTTCACTGAGTTTGCAATTGATTCTCAGCATTCAGTTCAAATTCAAAACTTTGCAATATTTTTTTTGGAAAATTCATGACTTTTGTAGTTGGAGGCATTTGTCGGTACAGAGCATGCACCCAAAAGTCCCAAAGTTTTCCGATTTCCTTTTTACGGAAACCTCGTGACTTTTGGCGCATGCACTGTAGATCCACACGGGCATATGCCTCCTGCTGCGCATGCATGGACCTGGAAGGAGGAGTAAGTAACAAGTTAGGGGCATTTGTTCGGGTGGGAGGTAGGCCGGGGGGAGGGGGGGGTCTACATGGGTGGGGAGGGATTTTTGCACGTTTGGGGTTGAATTCTCCTTTAAGGTAAGCCAGGTCAGAGGCTGGTGAATTGGTATCCCTGGAGGGGATAGCCAGCAGGGCTTAGTCAAAAGCCTGTATATTCCAGAGTGTGGAAGCCACCCTGTATGGTGTGAACCCCAGAGTGGGGAAAGTCTTGAATGCGTCCTGTTAAAACGTTATTGATCTGTGTTCCTGAAACCTTTGTGTTAGAAAGAGTTGCCTAAATAAACCTGTTTTTTGCCTGGAGACCTGGTGTACCTGTCTTTTTTCCCCTTTCTTTACATCATCCTTGGTGATCACGTGGAACAGTATTTTTTCCACTAAATTAACTGTGCAACTCAAATATATGATGAGATCCCATGACTCATGCCTCACACCAGTCCTAGACTACTACTATTATCTATAACATATTGTTATAATTTTCTAACTGGTTTAGGTTAAAGCCCTGCCATTTCAAAACAGCAGCCACACGTGAAAAAAATTGCATTAAGTAGTCTCACCGCAGGGGAAAGTGCTGAGAAAAAGCAAATCCATATTAAACATTTGAAAAAGTAAGTTTTTTTTATATTTTTGGAATATAATATGAAAAGCTTTAATAGCTAATAATTAAGATAATCTGCTGGGTTTTCTGCAATTAAATTATTTCAATAAGCTTCTGTTTTTGCGGCTCGCCAGTCTGCTAATCAAGAACACCAAATATCACATACTATTATTATTATAAATACTGCAGTACTAAGGAAAAAAGAGGCGAAAGGGAGAACAACAAGGCAGATCATCTAGAGTACTTGTAGCGGTGATTGATGCCAGCTTGAAAATTCTTTGATATATAAACTAACACTACAGCCAAGGACGTTTCTTTTTTGTGTACTTTTTATATAGTTTTAAATATTGACACATTCTTTACTATTTATATGAATTGCTGAGTGATGGATTGTATGACAAGAGATTTTAATTAGCAGGCTGGCAAGCCACAAAAAAAAATGAAGGTGAAGTTTATTGAAATAAATTGATTACAGAACCAAGATTATCTTTATTACAGTTTGAACAGAACTGAATGTGATAGCATTTGTTGCTGCTGATCCTTAGCAACACAGGACTTTCTGTTTCACTGTGTTAATATCTTTGGGGATACTTTGTGTAACTAAATAGCATTGCCAACCCACTACCTCAGCAATCCAGAAAAATCCCATGAAGCTTCATTTACCCGTATTGTATACAGCTCAGGAGTCAATGTATAGTCCCTCTGTCCAATGGTGAATGCAACCCTTGGAAGGCTGGGCACACGACTGCAGTCCAATATGTACTATAAAATAAAAATGATTTGGAGGAAAATGGAAATACAATAATTATGTAAACTGGATGCTTTGCTAATGGTAAAGGATGAGTTTCAAGGTGGGATTGTAGTGTCCATCAGAATCCAAAAAGATTATATGCATAAAATCTACAGTTGTCAAGTTTATAAGCCTTGGCACCAAAGGGTAGTGACACACAGGCAGATTTGGGGAGATTTAGTCGCCTGCCTCTTCTTCCGGTGGCAAAATCTCCCCGAACTGCCTTCCTGTGCCATAGTGCTTGAATGAAAAGTCGCCAGCAGTCGCCAGCAGTCGCCAGCAGCACTACGTTATCTGAAGTCACCTCACAAGAAAACTTCAGAAAAGGAATTGCCGTGAGTGCTATAACGCTAGCACTCTATGCGGTGCTATGGCTCAGGAAGGCAGTTTGGGGAGATTGTCGCCCAGATGAAGAGGAGATTAAATCTCCCCGAATCTGCCCATGTGTCACTACCCTTATTTAAGGATTAAATGTACACAAGATACATATTCTTTACCTCGCCAAATAACGTAGGTGTTGCTCCTAGGAACTCCTGTAGTTTTTTGATATCTGCTTTTGGCCCGGTGATCAGTGATGTGCCTGAGTCGACTATTACTTGACAGCTACTTTGGCAAAACATTGCTTCTCCGTTAACTTTAACACTATGAAATATGTACGAAAAACTGAAAATTGTATTGATAATAGCAAAACAAATACCATGTTAATAACCTGTTTGGAATCTCCTCAAGTAACAAAATCCACAAATCTATCAAAACCAAGTATACCACCTCCACAGTTAATATATAATAAAAGAAGCTTTTAAGTTACACTTACGTATCAAGCTTTATCTGCCAGTAACCCTTTTCTGTAAGAGGAATCCAGTGAATTTGACCTTTATACAGAGAGTGATCTATGCCACCAAATATAAGCTCTCCTCCATATTCAGAATCATAGTCCCTGGAAAAGAATTGAAAGTGATATCTGTACAGGACACATGGAGCAATAGTCAAAACTCAATTTGCTTTCATTTCAGCCATAAACTGACCAGAACCAATTGCTACCATAAACCAATCCTTCTCTTAGCAACTTTTAAGTTGGTCTTCATTTTTATTTTTTTTACGTTTTTGAATCGTTTGCTTCTTCTGCTTCTTTCAACTTTCAGATGGAGGGGTCACTGACCCCAGCAGCCACAAAACTTTTGTTCTGTGAAGCTACAATTTTATGGTTATTGTGACATTTTAGTACCTATCTTTCTCTTCAGACCCTCTCCTATTCATAGTCCAGTTTTCATTCAAACCGCTTGGTTGCTGGGGTAAATTAGACAGAGAGGTGCTGAAAAATAATGTTGCCTTACCCATTTAAATTGTCTCAGAATATCACTGTCTACAGCTCACCAAAAGTTACAGTTAGAGTTACTCCTGAAAGTAGCACGTTATGAGATACAGACAGAAGGAGGCCCCAGCAGGCCCAGATTGGAAATCTGTGGATTGTGGCAAATGCCAGAGGGGCTGCCATGCCATGGTCACTATTAAGTGGGCTGGTGGTAGGGCCTTTCCCTACTTGATCTGCCAGGTCCTACTTTGACTCCCAGTCCAAGCCTGTTCCTAGCCCTGTAGATCTTATACATATTCCTAAAAGGTTCCAAATATATCTTAATGCATTTTCATTTCTGAAATGTAAAAGAAATTCTTTCTACTAAAATACCAACCTGTTCAAATGGAAGGAAAATAGTTGTTGTTCTACTAAGTTTTGTTCTACTATCCGGTCAAATACTGGTACAGCATTAGCCACAGCGAGTGAGGGGTATCCTAGGCCCAACACGCCATCAAATTGCGCTATAACGAATGTTCTGCCAGGCTCTAGGATTGACTCTCCAAAGTCCTGTCCTACAATGGACATATTACTGATCTGCAGGGATCACATGACAAATACTCACACTTGTTCACCCATATCAGATGTCTTCTGGCAATAGTAATACCTTGGTAACTACTTACTCTCAGTGTGTCTCTGCCAGTTATACCAACAAGTTGTCCAGTCCCATAGTGAATGGAAAACGGTTTTCCTCCATGTTCATAGGAAGCAGACTCAAAGGATTTAAATCTCTCATGTACTTCTGTATATGATAGAGATGGATGGAGAATAGTATATAGATGGATGGAGAAGTGTATTTTGATATATTTTACTTCCAAATAGCATATGTTGTATGTGTGGGTTTGTATGCATATGTGTAGTAATTTTAATCAATTTTGCCCCACTGCCAGCTTGGCTATGCATGCTTACAAAAAATGACTAATACCGGCCCTACTTTACACACAGATAGGGTGGGAATCACTATAAGAAGTAACCAGTAACCAGATCTGTGCATACACACAATACTGGCCTAACGCAGAAGACTCTGTTGCACCCAGTACCTGCCAGCACTAGCATGTTTCAATGACAAGAATAGGGGTTGTGCTGTGCTTCCGCAGTTCCCCAGCTGTTGAATGCAAACTATATTTATGATGGGAGACCATGTCTTTGGGTTGTATTTTCAGGTGTAAGACTTGTCTGTAGGCCCTCGTCCATGGAGCATGGTGTGAAAAATATAACAGCTGGCTCCTGTCTTTGCACCCATCCTGCATCGTTTGCTTCTATTGTAATTTCAGATTTGAAAACAAAATAATATAAACACAGAATGACATTTCTTTAAACTTCTCTTCTTGTTCTACAGAACTGCATGAACAAGGGGAAGGACAAGGGGAAGAATTGTAAGTTTACAGCAACTAGGTAAATGGTGTAAGGTGTATTAACAAATGTCACTTCTTACGGCATGCCTCACTCAGGCAATAAGACGATGGAACCCAGAAATTGGAGGAGCCTGTGTCAAATACCACGCTGAAGTTCTGTGGTGGAGTCCCAACACTGATCTCACCATAGTACTGGGCCTGCAAAGAAATTATATTTGCTTATTTAACACACAAAACATACCTCACATGCGATGGACATTGTTTCACAAGCTTGCACTCAAGTAACATAGTAACATGGTAACTTAGGTGGAAAAAAGGCACAGGCGCAAGTCTGTATATAACCTGCCTAACCGCTAGCTGATCCAGAGGAAGGCCAAAAAAACCCAATCTGAAGCCTGTCCAATTTGTCTCAGAGGGGGAAAATTCCTTCCTAACTCTATGGACTAGTCCCTGGATCAACTTGTACTATGAATTATCTTCCATAACCCTGTATTCCTTCACTTGCTAAAAAGCCATCCAACCCCTTCTTAAAGCTATCTAATGTATCAGCCTGTACCACTGATTCAGGGAGAGAATTCCATATCTTCACAGTTCTCACTGTAAAAAAACCCTTCCAAATATTTAGGTGGAACCTCTTTTCTTGTAATTGGAATGGGTGACCTTGTGTCAGCTGGAAAGACCTACTGGTGAATAAAGCATTAGAGAGATTATTATACAATCCCCTTATATATTTATACATAGTTATCATATCACCCCTTAAACGCCTCTTCTCCAGCATGAACAACCCCAACTTGCCCATTCTTTCCTCAGATTTTCCTGAGATTTTCCATACCTTTTACCAGCTAAATTGCCCTTCTCTGTACCCTCTCTAATTCAATAATGACCTGTTTGAGCACTGGAAGCCAAAACTATATGGCATATTCTAGATGGGTCACAAATATTCTTTGCGATGGGGAATTTAGGTATTGGCACTGGCCTATCCACACACCATTTAAATAATCCAGAAACAAATGAAACACCAGTACCTTTAATGCGTCAAATGGTGGTGATCCCAGATTTATTCCATGGTGCTTCAGACACTTTACACACATCAAATGTTTGTCCCTGTTTGTCACAAATCGTGTTTGATCATGTGTAAAGTGTCTGAAATACCATGGAATAAATCTGGGATCACCCACGTTTGTCACATTAAAGGTATTAGCATTAGCATTTCATTTTTAAGGTGAGGGAGAGGGGTTGTTCCCTGTATAAAGATCATTTGGGGATAGTAAAGTAAGAATGTGTTCGGAAAGCCATGCTGACCATACTTTATTGAATTTTGTGGGGCAACCTCTGATCCAATAGGTTAGCTGGTATGAGGGGATTGAGGCATTAATCATTTCCGCATTTTGATATTTGTACATCCCAGGTGCATGACTTTACAATTATCGACATTGAATATCATCTGCCGCTTAGCTGCCAATATTGCCAGTTTGTCAAGTTCCTGTTGCAAGGATGCCACATCATGGATGGAATTAATTGGGCTGAATAGTTTTGTGTCATCTGCAAACACTGATACATTACTTACAACACCCTCCCCTAAGTCATTAATGAACAAGTTAAATAAAAGTGAACCCAATACAGAGCCCTGAGGGACATGCACCTGGGATGTAAAAATATCAAATTAACAACCACCCTCTGTACCCGATCCTGTAGCCAGTTTCCTATTCATGTGCAAACTTTTTCTCCCAACAGACCTAAAAGCAGCTGTTTGTGGAGCGCAGTATCAAATGCTTTGGCAAAATCCAAATAGATCACATCTACTGATCCTCGCTGTCCAGCATCTTACTTACCTCATCATAAAATACTTACCTCATTATAAAGTATTCCCATTCTATATACATATGATTTAGTATAAATGACTGTTGACTGTTGCTTCTAAAGCCACCATCACACAACTATGCAGAAACTTGCACAACCTGCCCAACCACCATCATAGACATCTTTAGGTGCAATCCCATGTAGATTGATGAACCATTACAAATTGGTTGAGCAGCTGTGGTGCAACTTTTCTAGATCAACCAAATCACTTTTTAGATGGAGCCACATACAGACCAATGATCATACTCTTTATATAACAACCAGTGAATGAATAATATCTTTTGGTATGTGAGTCAGGATCCCCACTGCCAGAAATCAAACAATCAAAGTTGTTGACATAAGGGTTAATTTAGGGTGTTTGCATCAATTTTCATTCAATGTAAATTGCACTTTGTCAGCACTTGACAGGCTATAGTAATCTGCGCACATTTTAAGGCAGCTATAATATAATAATGTGATGGGAAATCTAAATCATGGCATGAAATTGGCAAAAAAAATGTAATACTTTTTAACCAGTTTCAGACAAAGATCAGTATTTTTAATGAGTGATAATGGTTAACATTTAATTAATAACTGGCACAAAAACTCAATCTGCTAGAAATATAATGCACATCAAAAACATATGAATAAAAACTCAGAAGGTCAGAAACTGGAAAGAGATTTTTTCCATATTTTAATTATCCTGCCAAAATGCTCTTTTATTAAAACTGAAGATTAGTGTAAAAAACAATATAAATACAGTAATTTTTAGTGGTGTGCTGACTTACATACACAGCACTCAGAAAATCGCAACAAGTGAGAGTAATATGTGTCTAGCCATATCTCTCAACATTGTTGCCAGCTTCCCAGTTCGGATAAGCACTGTTACAATGACACTAAAACTTTACCTTTAATATGTATCCATTTAAAACCCATTGGCAGTGCAGGAAACCTTAAAATATATATCTAGTAAAAACTTAGCATGGTGGTGGGTGGAGATTAGAATTAGTCATAAGTGAAAAAGGCTTGCAATAGAAAATGTTCCCTCACTTCTGAAATCTCCCAAACTGGTTGCCTACCTATCTACGTGGGGAGTGGATCCCACTAACACATGTTACTCTCACTTGTTTCAATTTTCTGATGAGTTTTGTTATATGGTTCTTTATCTGACCTGCGGATCTAGCACCATTGTCACAATTATTTAGCTCATTTTTCTTTTTTTCTACATACACAGCAGGTTCATACTCCATCAGCTTCACTACTTTGCTCACATGAATCCTAACAAAATATATGTTAAACTAAAAGAATGCAAAGAAAATCTGAAGCCATTTTAATTGCCTTAGAGGGACCCTTATATATTTGCTGTCTCCAAATTGCCAAGACCAGTCCCAGATAAATACACTGCATTATTTGATGGCTTTAAAATAAAATAACATACCACTGGTAAAGGGGCCTTTTCTTAGAACATTATCATTTACTTTACACATGGAAAACTATTTTTTTACCTAACAAAAAAAAAGTTACTTTGAAATATATATTTAATAACTAATTGTCAGTGCTTTTAATGTTTTAAAGTTATTTGTAAAAACAACTGGTATTGAAAGCAGAATTTGCTTAACATGTGACTGTGACTTATTAAAAAGACTCAGTTCCCCAGCAAAGACAGTTTGTTATTCAGTGCCTTGTCTTACATCAGTCTGAACCACCAGGCATAAAATAGAAAGGGACAGACAAACACTGTTGTTAACAGCAATACATATGCAAATAACTTGGGAAAACAAGGTAAAATTGGTAGTTAGGGTTTCCTTTCTCATAACTGAAGGTATAAAAAATGTGTTATAGCTTATTTTGCAAAGCACATTTGATTTGGTCATCATTTTAATTATTAACAATATAGTTGAAAAAAAAACATGTTTTCCCGTAAAAGTATCCCTTGGGAAAAAAATTTTTTTTTTCAAAATTTATCAGTTAATAAATAGTGCTGTTCCAGAAGAATTCTGCACTGAATCCATTTCTCAAAAGAGAATTTTTATATTTAAAAAGAGATTTTTTTTTATATTTAATTTTGAAACCTGACATGGGGCTAGACATTTTGTCAATTTCCCAGCTGCCCCAAGTCATGTGACTTGTGCTCTGATAAACTCCAATCACTCTTTACTGCTGTACTGCAAGTTGGAGTGATATAACCCCCTCCCTCTCCCCCACCCAGCAGCCTAACAACAGAACAATGAGAAAGTAACCAGATAACAGCTCCCTAACACAAGATAACAGCTGCCTGGTAGATCTAAGAACAGCACTCAATAGTAAAACCCATGTCCCACTGCGTACTATTCAGTTACATTGAGAAGGAAAAACAACAGCCTGCCAGAAAGCAGTTCCCTCCTAAAGTGCTGGCACAAGTCACAAGACCAGGGGCAGCTGGGAAATTGACAAAATGTCTAGTCCCATGTCAGATTTCAAAACTGAATATAAAAAATCTGTTTGCTCTTTTGAGAAGTGGATGTCAGTGCAGAAGTCTACTGGAGCAGCACCTTTAACTGATGCATTTAAAAAAAAAGCATTCTGGATAACAGGTCCCATACCTGTACATATATACACATATATATTGCACTCACATTCATATAATCTACAAGATATTCCGAAGTAGTCCCAGCTGCTAAGGAATAAGGCTGAGGAAAACACTGAGTGTACTTGCGAGCAAAGACATGAGGTTGGTGGTGCAACCAAAATTCACCCAGTTCATCCCTTTGCCAAAGGTGACTCCGTATTGATTTGAATTTCACCAGAGGGACCCTAAAACATATGGCAATTGAAAAGATGTGATTCAGGTTGGAAAAGTCTACTAATGTTTACAAATAGTGATTATAGCATTTTGCTTTTTATACAATAATATCATTATTTTTGTATAAAATGTATATTAGAATTAAACTGCCCACTTGTGTTGATTTACAGGCTATTCAGTATGGATGAATCTTACTTACCTTTCCAGAGGTGCTGCTAGTTGGATGCATCCCACAAGTACCAGCAGTATCTTCATGGCTTTTCTGAAGACCAGACTGAATGAAGATACTGTTTGTGTTGCATTGCCTTTTGTGTATTTCATGAGGTCATTATGAACTGAGGTCAGTCAGAGCAGGTCACTGGCCGGACATAGTGGTGACATATTCTGAGAATTGTAGAAACCTGTTATCCAGCAGTTGGAGAAATATTTGTTAGAGGGTGAAGAGAATATTCTCCAAATATTATCAATCTAATCTATAGAGTGATTATGTTGAACATTATGAAGCATACTTGCTGTATTCTTTCCTAAATAAATAGCCTTTCTGTTAGTATAATATTCATTTGGCAACACCTACTGGTTTTTTAGACCATATCCATGTGAAGACTCAGCAGACTAGCATTTGTTCATATCTACTAATTATGTCTTTGACTGTGTTCATATCAGTCTCCAGTATATTATCTGGAAAGATTACCTATATTCAAAGAGAGACAGCCTTAAAACCTGCCCTATGAGAGAACACTGACATAAGGGGTATGCTGAAACCTCACCATCCTCCATATAACACATTTGTTTACTAACAATTAAAACAATAGTGCAAAGCCTTTTTCAAGCTTTTTCTCTACTGCTGAAGCATGTCAACATACAAAAAGTGCTAGAATAAAGAGGACTTCCTTGGTCCCACTGATACAATCATGTACCACTCATGAGATAATCTACTCACCAGACCAATGTCATATGGTAGTTCATAAATCAGGTTGTATTTGTTTTACACACTGCCTTTGCATTTCCTCAAGTGACCCCCATATCTGAACAATGTTTAAAAAAATATTACATCATATATGCATTTTTCTGTTGCTTCTTATGTCCTATACTCCACAGAACTTGGCATATTTTGATCAGAAGTGACTGACAAACGTGTCCAGTTGCTATCATGTGATGTTGGACTGGTAGATTTTCTCACCAGGGGTTTATTCTTCTATATATGGGACCAAGCAGTTGCCTAATTCTAGTCATTTTTGTTTCCTGGTACATTAGCAGTAGGAGATCTGATGGAATGTATTTGTATACATTTGATAGAATGTGTATATAAAAATTGGAGAAAGAAAAGAACCCTGCCAATAACTATTAAATAAAGTGAAATTAGGGGAATTAGTGTAACAAATAGAAGCCTTAGTTCAATATTTAAGATTGTGTACAAATAAAATAAATAATGTGTAGTCAAGCATTTAAGTTTCTTAAATCCAATTCATTAGAAAAGATTAAAAAATGTCATTCAAAAGATAAAAAAATTAGAAATTCGTAAATATTGACCACATCAACAGACTTAAAACTGATACGTCTGTTCAAATTACGTGCCGTCTGGACCTAAGACAACTAGTAGTAATTGATTGGTGTACAGCTCAAGGTATATCAAAATGAATTAGTGTCCTAATACATCTATTAATGAAGGTGCTATATAAATAAATGGTTATAAAGTGCTAGAGCAATAAATTAAATTGATGACCTAGTGATTACTAATTATCCAATTAGAAATAATTAAATAAAAATGACCATCAGTGGGTTAAAAAAACAATCGAAAAATCCTTAAAAAGATCATGAGAAATTGAAAAAATAAAAAGGTGGAGTTGTCCCAAAAGCTTTCTATCTATTATTCAACTAGGACCTGAGACTCCACAAAGTAGAAGGCAGGACAGGTAACTGGAACTGTGGCCTTGAATTTTTAACTTGCCCTATTCATATTGAAGGACTAGATAACCCTAATAAGCCACACATCCACGGCCCCTTAGGGCTTCTACACACGGGCGTTTTTGACCTGCGCTCCCCTGCGTTGCGTTTGGCTGCGTTCAGCCGCAGGGGAGCGCAGGTCTAGACACACCTCATTTTGTTCAATGAGGTTGTACCCACGAGACGCGTGTAAGCGCCGAACGCAGATTCAGACGCAACATGCTGCATTTTTCCTGCGTTCGGCGCTCACATGCGTTCGTGTGAGTACAGCCCCATTGAAAATAATTGAGTGCGTCTATACCTGCGCTCCCCTGCGTTTGAACGCAGCAAAACGCAACGCAGGAGAGCGCAGGTAAAAACGCCCGTGTGTAGGAGCCCTTAGAACGGAAGGAAGAGTTTGTAAGAGGAGAAGAGAGCAGGATTGACTCAACGTTTCTGCCCAGCCACCCAAATGAAACCCAAATCGGTTTGAAATAGAAGTAGATTAAAAAGGTTTAAAAGAGAAGAAAAAATGCCAACGCGTTTCGCTGAATATCTTTCTCAAGGCTTATATGTGTATACGTCACAAGAATCACTCCAAAAAAACTAATGTAGGATTCTGCTTCTCAAAATGAATTTGGACTCCCATGGCTCACTTTTAAATATTAAAAGGCCAAATTAAGCTCTTTTTCAAAGAGTACATTTGAAGTTAAAAATTTAAATTTTTTTATGACTTCTTTCAGTTTTTACTTTATGTTGGCATTCACTGTTCTTCAGTGGCAGACCTAACATACATAGTAAATTAGGTTGAAAAAAGACACGTCCATCAAGTTCAACCTTTTAACTTTTTTTTAACCTGCCTAACTGCTAGTTGATCCAGAGGAAAGCAACAACCCCATCTGAAGATGACAATCAGACTAGTCCTGGATCAACTTGTACTATGAGCTATCTTCCATAACCCTGTATTCCCTCACTTGCTAAAAATAAAGCCATCCATGGTTAAGAAAGGACAATTCCTTAAGCTGGCCATAGACACAACGACTTGGTCGTACGAATCCTCGATTCGTACGACTATCGTACGACTTTCGGATCGTGTGTGGAGTGTTCCGACATTTGTCGTGCCATGCCGATCGGTCGTTTGGTCGATCGGCCAGGTTAGAAATTTTTTGTCGGCTGGCGATAATATCTTTGCGTCTATTGCAGATCGTACGATTTTCAGTGGGAGACCATCACTAGGTTTTTAATCGTACAACTTTAGTACGATCCTTGTCAGGGGCAGAACATCAGCTGTCTGTGCTTTTTACTACTTTAGTTGATCTGAAGGTTAGTGACAGGTCGGGAGCAGGTCGGGAGATGCAAAGATCCGATCGTGGAATCATCTTACGATCGGATCTTTGCGTCTATGGCCAGCTTTAGAGTTAGGAGGTTGACAAGTAACATAGAAGGATACAAAAAACAGCTGGGTATGACAAGAAGGAAATGAAAGCAATGGCACTGCAAGTTAAACAAATTCTAAGAGAGTCTCTATTAGAGAACAAAAGAAATAATAAAAAAACAAATAATCGAATACCATTTGTGTCAACCTTTGATTTGAGGAGTAATGCAATAGAATGTGTGATCAAGAAATACTTGTCTGCTTTACAAATTGATACAACTTATTGGCATTTATTTAAAGAGAAGTCAATTTTTTCCGATAAAAGGGGCAGGTCAATAAAGGATAATCTCTGTAGTTCAGACTTTACTACTAAGAATAAAACATCTAGGTATCTGAGTAAACCTAAAGAGGGAACTTTCCCTTGTTTACTGTGGGCTATGTAACTCCATCATAAAAGGAAATCAGCTGAGCCATCTCTTTAAAGGTTTCAAAATTCCTCTGAAAACACATGCTACTTTTTAAAGTCTGCACAATGTAAGCTTTCCCTGGAAAAAAAAAGTGACATTATGCCCAAGAAATGTATGACAGGTACCACTGCCCACTACGTTCCCACCTTATAAAATGCCTGGAGTGTAAGTATCCACAGTCTTTTTCTATTTATTATGTGCCTGTGGTGCCTGAAGCCAGTATCTATCACTATATAAGGTGCTTGGAGTGTCATTAGCCACTGTCTGCTCATGGCACATTTTCTTGAGCTATGTGCTACAAATGCTAATTGATCTCACATTTTAGTACGTAGTGAGGTGTTCTGCCATTACCCTTAGTCAGGCCTGGATTTGTGTAGAGGCAGGCCCGGGCCTAGGGTGGCAGGATTTTAGGGGGCGGCATGCTGCCCAACCACACCCACATTGGTTCAGAAATTTTAATTTTCTGTGTGCCGGTTCCCATTGCTCCATCCCAATGATGAAAATTAGAGCAAATAAAAGGGAGAGGACAGGGGCGATAAACGACAGCAGGCCTATGGGCGCCCGTTAGGTAAATCCAGTCCTGCCCTTAGTGTGCTCTGAATCCTACCCAAGCCTTCCATTATTTCCAGGGTTCTTCATGAAGCCCTGGTGTGGAACTACGCCTCTATGTATCCTTAGAAAGGCAAAGGCATTTAGTGAATAGAGAATAATTGGAGTTTGAGGCAAAATTGAAGCCATCTTCAAAGCAGCAGTCTGTTATGTAGTGGGAATAAGCACTATACATACCCATCTTTCTGCTAATCAGAAGAAAAGACATTCCTTGGCAATTTGTTTATTTATTACTGTGCCATTACCAGAGGGTCATTTTAAAAATTAGAACAGCTTCCTTTACTCACTTGCCTGCCACCAATATTAAATATTAAAGCGTTAGCTATAAGGGACTGTAAGTATAGTGATTGCTCTCTCTTCTATGACATTCCCTTTCTACTGTTTCTTGTTTATAAGCAGGTAACCATCCTGGCAAGGAAGAGGTTAAGGTTAAGTAGCCTTGCCCATGTCTAGATTCTTTTTTAATATCAATTAATATGAATATGAAGAGACCCCCCCCAAAGAACCAGCCCATCTTGCAGTTTAGCAGATAATGCTAAAGCATGAGCTTTGCTCTGACAAATGCTATCATGTGATTTCTGACAGTTTCAGTGCTGCCAAGATAAACTCCCTATTGGGGCATTCTGACCCAGGCAGGCCAGATAATCAATAAGCAAACTTGTTGCTAATCTTCCATGTAAGTCCTTTGTAACAGGGCACAATAAAACACTTTTCCCCCTGGCTGTTTTGTGCCAAGGACTTTTATTGTACAGATTTTTGTGTCATGGTGACGTGTCCACTTTAACCATTGCCACTTGCACTGCCCATTTATTGGTCTATCGCTAGGTGAGAAGCTTGCACAATTTTCTTCAGTCTGCAGGTGTCACTATTTTACCAAGTTTTGTCCAGAGTCATAAATGTGTTACTTGTACTGAGTACTGAGTTCCATGTTCTAGTAGGTGTTTCAGCTTCTATATTGGTGGCTGCAGAGACAAAAAGGGGTGACTTCAGGTTAGAGAAAGACAGAAGTAGAGAGGGGAAAAGAAACATGAGAGAAGCTAAATGAGAAACCCAAACAGAATAGGTCTTACAAGAAAGCAGTGGAGTAACTACCAGGGGTGCAGAGGGTGCAATTGCACCTGGGCCCCCATCCCCTTGGGGCCCATCTGAGCCACAATAATGGTTATGGCAGGTAGTTATCTAGGATGAAATTTTAGAGCACACATACTATCAACACTCCAGCATGGGATTTATAGAGGAAAGGGCCCGACAGGGCCGCCCAGATGCCCATCCTGTACCAGGGCCCACCAGGGAGTAGTTACGCCACTGAAAGAAAGTTGTGAGCTGTGTTATACATTCATAATTCTCATATCCTCCTTTTCCATACCAAAATCCACTTTCCTCTAAAGTGGCATAGGCCCGTGGGCTAAGAAAAGTTTTATGCATGGTGATGTTATTATTATGTTAGAGAAATTATCTCTTGGAGATGGTGGGGGGGGACTTGTTATCCAGAAACCAGTTATCCAGGAAGCTCAAAATTACAGGAAGGCTATCTGCCACAGACTGCATTTTTTTCTAGATAATTCAAATTTTTTTAAATTATTTTCTTTATCTCTGTAATAATAAAACACTAGGGGCCATTTCTAAAGTTCGAGCAGCACATATTTATTCACAAATGGTTGTATTGGCCATTCGCATTGCACACAAATTTTCACAAATGAGATGAGTGTTGTGTCATGGCATAACTCAAACACAGAGTGTGCACAAAATATTCACAATTTGCTCTTATGGACAATCGCAGTTTGGAAAAAAAATCTCAATTCTGTTTGCACATTAAATACATCACTTTTATTACCATGCACAGGGCAAATACATTCACTGTGTGAACCATTCTGCAAAGTTTATAAATTAACCCCACTACCTTTTACTTGATCCCAACTAAGATGACATGAAACCTAACCCTAAATGAAGGTTCTGTCTTAATTTGTTAAATAACTCTATACATCTGAATTCATAAATCTTTCTTTCTTGTTCAGTTCCCTTTTATCATCAGGACCTTCATGTCACACTACGTGACCTGACTAAATCCAGATCCCTGGAATATTTACAGCCCACCCTAATTACTCTCTGCCAAAAAGCCTCTTATTTTAATTACATTTCAGAAACTTTGTATGAGATCGAAGAGGGACTTTTCAGTAAGGAATCTGGGACTGTGGGCTGAGCTGTCAAAATTGGGAGTGTCCTGCTGAGAAGTATGTAAGCCCATTGTTGTTACAGAAATAGCCAACAATACAAACATTAGATAGTTCCAGTACGCCACTGAATGACAAACTCTCTTTACTCAGAACCTTAAATGGTCTGCTACTCCTTTGTCTTATCAAGTGCTCTAGTGTGAAACTTGGGGCTTGGAAGTGATGAGTTATGATAGATATTTCAGTCAACCCCATCCCATGGCAAGCCTGTGTGACACAGTCATGATAACAGTAGAAACAGATCCAGCAGTAGCTGGAAGGCTCTGTAGTATAGGGTGCATAGTCAGGGTCGGACTAAAAAATTTTTTGTAAAAATCTTTTTGTCTGCGCTGCGCAGTGCCATCTGGGTATGCACAGCGAGCTATGCTGTTAGCACATGTGCATAGCGCCATTCATGGCGTTTGCGTGTGGTGCCTTCATGCATGCACACAGCGTGTCACAGTAGGGGGGCCCTGGACAGCAGTCCAACCCTATGCATATTTTTACTGAAATTATTTTTAAAAATAATTTTAAATAAATACATTTGTATGCTTAAAATGGACTTTATGGAAGATGGTCTTTCTGAAATTTTGAGCTTTCTGGACACAGTCAAAAACAAGAGATCCTCTGCACACATCCCATTATCGATATTTTTATGACACTATGACATTTTGTGCCTTAAGCTACCAAATAATGGCCTCCCCCAAACAAAACAGGGATTGCTTGTCCTAATACTGCAGCACATTCAAGCTGGCCAAACTCACCCCCGCCTGACCAGGCACAAACTCAACTTTCCATCTGATTCACTTAGAATTCATTCATTATAAATTTAATACATTGGTGACATAGTTGACATAGTTAGCCAGCTTGAATGACACCAATACATTTGCACAGATTGTATATTTTGGTTTACATCCCCATTAACCTAATTTAGAAATACTGTTTCAATTAAAGATGTTCAGTAAAGTGAAGAACCCTTCATTTAATCAGTTGAATGGTTCAGTAGACTTCTTTAAAAGAAAAATGAAATGTTTGTACATAGCTGATTTCATTGCTGCTGCATTCCAAGATGTGCTCATGTCCATATGCCATTAAATGAGAATTAAACTCTAGAAATGAATATTGCTAAAAATGTCATATATATATATATTGAACTTATTGCACCTGCCTAAAGTTTTAGCTTCTCAATAGCAGCAATGATCCAGGACTTCAAACTTGTCACAGGGGGTCACCATCTTGGAAAGTGTCTGTGACACTCACATGCTCAGTGGGTTCTGAGCAGCTGTTGAGAAGCTAAGCTTAGGGGTTGTCGCAAATGATCAATCGGAAAATGAGGTTTGTCTGTAATATAAGCTGCTGCTACAGGGCTGATTATTAAATGTGAATGCGTGTTGCACTGGTTTCTGTGCTGCCATGTAATCATCTGTATTAATTATCTGCCATGTAGTAATTATCTGTATTGATTATTAATCAGCCTTATATTGTGACATTTCTATTCTATGTGTACTGTATATTGTGTCCCTAAGCTCAGTAAGTGACAGCAGCACAGAGCATGTGAATCAGTGAATCAGCAGAAAAGAAGATGGGGAGCTACTGGGACATCTTTGGAGACAGATCTTTACTGCTAAAGGGCTGTGGTTGCCTTGGGCTGGTACAGAAGCACAAAACATAATGTACAACATTTCTAGCTACTTCTTTAGCTAAGCTTTAGTTCTCCTTTAAGAGCACTTCAGTGCATACTTCAGATGTGAGTGAGGCAGTGTGCATTAGTCCGTCTCAGTCTACACAAACCCATTAAGTCACACTGCCATTAATCTGTGGATTTATTTTTAAATCATGACAGGTATTTTAAACAGCATCAGATTACATCTGAACATTTTGGCGTGTGTGCGTCTGGGCGAAGTCGAAATGTTTAGTTGACAGGATTCCAAGTTTAACAATTCTGCCTTTTTCTAAAGTTCATTATCAAGATGTTCATTCCACCATGGATAACAATGCGCATAGCAAAATTTTATTTGGTTTTAACTTTGTTTTTTTTTTTTGTTGTTTTTATATGGGCCTTTGCCAGAAACCCTGCTTTGTAGAAGACTAGATACTAGATGTTAATACAGCCGTGCTGTTAATAGTACATCTCAGAGACAGGGGAGCAATTTTCTCAATAGATACATCAGTCCTTTCCATCACCAGACGCTCTTTTAGTTATCAGTACCATTTCACAGCCCTTGAGCTTAATCGCAGTTGCTATGTAAACTATGTCCTGTAATGGAACAACAGAAATGTCACTCTTAACTTCTTCGATTATACAGCCCCAGAAGAAATGTAAAATCTCCAGACTATGTTCTCTCTCTCTTCGTGTGGCAAACAATGGGGAACACTATTAAGGGAATCATTGCTTTCATCCCATCTAAGACTTGCCAGAACTATCTGTTGGGAGAGTTGGAAGAAATGCCTGTTGATAAAATGGTGGACCTGAGCAGCAAGCAGTTGAGAAGATTCCCTCTGAGGGTGTGTGCCTTTACAGAACTTGTGAAGTTGTACCTCAGTGACAATAATTTAAACACCCTGCCTCCTGAGTTGGAACTACTGCAGAACCTTCAGATCCTAGCCTTGGATTTTAACCATTTTAAAGTCCTGCCACAGGTCGTATGTGCCCTTAAACAACTGTCAATCTTATATCTTGGAAACAACAGGCTGAGGGACTTGCCTCCTGAACTATGCTTTCTCAAGAACCTGCATACTCTTTGGTTTGAGTCAAATTACTTTACACATTTGCCCGTGGTGGTTTGTGAACTAACGCTACTGAAGACACTTCATGCTGGATCCAACCCCATCCACCAGCTACCAAATGAGCTTAAAAATCTGAAAGAATTGCGTAGCATTTGGATGTCTGGAACCCTGCTCACTGACTTCCCACCTGTGCTGTTGGAGATGCCTTTTCTGGATGTTATTGATGTTGACAGAAATGGCATAAGGTTTTTCCCAAGCTTAGTCCATATGCAAAGTTTGAAGCTAGTCATTTATGACCACAACCCATGCCGGAATGCACCAAAAGTTGCAAAGGGTGTACGAAGAGTAGGACGATGGTCTGAAGAAAGTCCAGAACCTGTAAAGAGATCTGAGGCAGAAGTGGAACTTGAGAAAACCATGGACAATAAAGAAGTACAGGCTTTACCTCCAAAGGACACAAGTCAAAGCAATGAAAACCCAACGGAAGCAACTTCTGTACCCAGTGAAAATGTATGATACCAGGCTTATGTATTGCTGAAAAAGGTAGTTTCCATTTGTACCTTATTGTCAAATGATGTATATGCTGTGGACAGTATACTTGGCTAACTATACATAAACCCAGATATCCATCTCAGATCAGTTATTAGAAATACAAAATGCAAGTTGTTGCTTAGAATATGAAATGTGATTTGTATATATATATATATATATATATATATATATATATATATA
>CM044436.1:80589893-80605723 GCA_024363595.1 Xenopus borealis
TACATACAAGAATGTATTTAGAAGAAATCCAATAATCATTGAGTACAATTAGCCATGCCAATAACAAAACTTTATTTCAGTGCTCGGTATTGCGTAGGAACAAGAATAGAGGTTTACAAACGGATTCTGATAAAGCATACTTATGTATGCACTGCAAAATAATAAGTAAACGCCAGATACATTGCTGGAGAATTCTGCAAGTGCTAAGCTGATATACGCACACAGCATTTATTATTGCGTAACAGCATTTTGCTCCAGAAACTTCTTCTGGTCATGTAATAGGGGAACTTTCACCACCTGGTCCACAAACTTTGGGCAGCTGAAGGGAACTCAGCAGGGATGATGGTCAGGAACACGTTTCCTGCAACAGGCCAGACAAAACATACATGCATAAATATCAGTGTCCAGAAGCACATACATCAACACATCCATCAATACCAAATGCCTACATTCACTTTTCCCAATAGTATATTAAAGGATAAAATCCCTAGGTTATAACTTTCTTATTCATAATACTTCCATTTACTCCTAGAATAAAATACAGAGACACAAATATAATTCTAAGAGCTGCCCATTGTATAAGGAGTGGGCTCATTGGTCATTTATGTTTGATGTAGGATAACTGTATAAGTCATCAATAGCAGTTACTTATAACAGTAGCGGATATTTGATTTCTTCTTTACTGATCATGTAGAACTTTAGTGCTAGAAACAGTGCACTTGCTAGTGCAGCTTAGTTGGAGTGGCCACAGGTTGGGGTAATAAGTAGCAGACAAAAAACAGTGATCATGCACTGGATGGGAGAAGGTGTTCTATCCCTAACCTTCTGGACATGCCTAGTACATAGAGCTCTTCCCCTTATAAAGCTAACATATGAGACATGGGGAGTGTATGACAAAATTTGGGGGGGCTGGTGTGATCAAAACTTGGCTATAATGTAATTAGCCCATTTAATAGTGATGGGACCTATTCTGTAAACTATTTATATCTGCACACAGATTGTCAACAACAAATTATTTTACTTCTACAAACCAGTACTGAACTTGACACCAACCACATGTTGCACTACAAAACATTGTGATGTAATGGTTTGCTTGGTGGTGTTGTTGTAAAATCAATAAAATTCTACCTTTAAAAAAAAAAAAAAAAAAAAAAAAGCAGTAATGAGATTCATAATTAATCTTATCTGTTCCAGAAGGGAAATCTGTTTTGCTCAGAGCTCTGCCTGCAACCAGGGTACATGTAGATGACGGACAGACGCCCTCCTAAGAATGCTCCTGAAACCACGTAATTTAATGCAGTGCACCAGCATTTGCATCCCAGAACTTTCTCAATGGACCCTTGCAGGTTAAACAAACTATGCACGATAAGTACATTTTCCTTCCTATTTGTAATAAAATAGCAGTAAGAAGGCTACCTTGGTGCAGCTTTGATGATGTTATCAACACGCAGAATAACTTCAGCGGCTTCAGAAGCACTCAGCAAGACTTGTCTCTTTACTTGGAAACTTTCTGTTACACCCAACTCTGCCATGTCACCTGTGGTTCCATTTTTCATATCTGGAAAGAAAAAAATGGATTAAACCATGGTTTATTTTTAAGGGCTTACATAGAGAGAACACAAAGTACAATTCATAGATGGAATGATAAACTTTAAAATACATAGAAAAGGTTTTCAAACGGTAAAACCCAACCCAAACCTTAAAACAGAAGGAATGTAGGATACAGTGGAGATGAGTGACATTATTAAGCACCCCACTTAGTGACTAAAAGGTGCCTACTTTCTGGTCTGGGGCCATGCTGTCATAAATACAATAGGTAATGAGTCAAACACATTACTAACCTTAAAGAAGTAAACACTGGAAAGAGGCAATTAGCCACCCCCCAGTGACTAAATCACTCACTTTCCACTTTTGTAGAGCGCGTCCCACTATCACTGCTATGTTTTTCCTCATTCTCCCAGGCATCCTTAGCACCATTTTAAGATTGACATTTTACTTTTAGTATAACAAGGTACAACCCCCCCCCTCCGAACCATGGGTTTGTTATACTTTACTTCACCTTTATGTTCCTATTTTGTAATAGAAAGTATTCTGGTTTTAGCTAAGAACTGGCTTCTAAAAGATAGAAAATTTTGTTTCTTACCCAGGCCATAAGTTGATTTTCCTTCACTGTGGGCTGCTCTGAGCTGAGACACCAGATCAGCACTATCATAGCCTGCATTATCTGCAATAATTGTTGGTAGCTACAAAAAGAAAAATATACAGGCTATAATACACTTACACACAATGCCTACATCTCATCAGAAAGAATATTAATTACAATAGATATACTTCCTACTTACCATGCGTAGTGCCTTTGCAAAAGACTCCATGGCAACAGACTCTTTACCTGGCGTTCTATTTGCGAGTTCAGTCACAACATGAGCCATCAGCATCTCTGAGCAGCCTAAAAAAAGCAAGAAAAATGTCAAACGCAAGGTCACACTAAATCAAACAAATCTGGATTCAGAAAGACATTGTGCAAATACCTCCTCCGTAAACCGTCCTTGTATCTTTTACAGTCTGAGCAAGAACACAGAGGGCATCATGTAAGGACCTTTCAGCTTCATCCAATATTTGCTGAGTTGCCCCACGAAGAACAATGGTGCAGGCCTCACCTACCAACATCAAAAGACAAACATATTAAGCACTTCTCCAAGAGTGCAAATCACAACTGTTGTAAAGCTTTAAGATAATCTACTTTTTAAATATATGCTAACATATTTCCATGATAAAGTCCTCATAAGGTATATCTTAAAGGAGAAGGAAAGCTACGGAGGCAGTTTATTACAGATTAGCTATATTAGTGCAAGCTAGAACACTATTTATTCTGCAGAAGCTTTACATACCTGATTAAAGTGGACCTGTCACCCAGACACAAAAATCTGTATAATAAAAGTCCTTTTCAAATCAAACAGGAAATCCAATATCAAATTTTAATTAAACCATTCATAGCTGTTTTAAGCTCATTTAAAAATCTCAGCTGTCAATCAAATATTGTCTGACACTCCTCTATGCCTTAGGCATAGAGGCGGGGCAGATAATTACTTTCACTTTCCATTCAGCACTTCCCAGATGTCACTGCTCTCCACACATTCCCCCAGTTCTCATAACCATTTAATTGTGTAGCCAGGACATGGGGGTAGACATCGGGTCCCCAATTCTGGTGCACAAACAAGATCCTGAGATGATACAAGGCTTGCCTTAATAAGTGTCCACAAAATGGCTCCTGCCTGCTTGCTATAATTATGAATTCCCAGACTGAAGAAAACAAGAATAAAATAATTTATATAGTGTAATTAATGTTCATTTTGCTTGACTAATGTGATAAAATAGTGATTTTGAATATTTATTTTGGGTGACAGGTTCACTTTAAACAGCTCTAGAAGCTCTCTCTTGTTTGTTTAGGAAGTAGCAAACATATTAGCTTGGTGTGACATCACACCTGCTAACTCATAACTCTGGGCTCAGATTACAGTTGGGAGGGAAGAGGGAGAAGGGAGAGAAAGATGCAAACTGAGCATGCTCATGCCCAGGGCAAAGAGGTTTAAACTGAAGGCAAGAAGTCTGATACAGGAGCCCATGTGTACACAATAGAGGGAAAGAAATGTGTATCTTTTGACAAAGGACTCAGAACAGCATTACTTTGAGGGTTTTTTGGTTATTTATATAGGCCTTTCTGATAAAGTCTACTTAATTTTAACCTTTCCTTCTCCTTTCAAAACACCCATATAAAAGAAGTAGGCAAGAAAATGTTTAGATTTGCCAAAAGAGGCAAAACAATATAATTCAACAAATGAATGTTTACCCATAGCAACACCAGAGAAATGAATAAGCTTATCTTCTCCGATCATGACTTCCTCAATAAGCTTACAGGTACCCAGTTTCACCAGCTCAGGATGATCAAAGGTTGAAGCAATCTCACCACCTTAAGGGACAATAAATATGCAGTTTTTCTGAGGAAGACAAATGTGTTCTAACCAATAAGCACAAGTGAGATCTGAATATAACCTACATATAATATATATATATATAAAATAATCTCCACACTAGTGTACAGGTTTAGAAATAATCTAGCCAAACACTGATCCCTTGTGGTCAAAATCTGAATGTCACTTTTTATTCACAATATAGATATTGAATATACTTGTGGCAGGGCTGCCCTCAGTAATTGTGTGGTACCACACTACTAAGATAGCAGGGCTCTCCCCTACAGGACGCCAAAATGATTAGGCTACTGGTCACCTGGGCAATACAGCCTATGCAGAAACCCCTTCTGCCACAGGCCCAACATAAGAAAACCACTGCTGTTATCAGATATAGCTCCAATAATATCTAGGTCACTATGGTACTGTTCACCCAGGAGAGCAAACCTTTCAAACCATCAGCCTTTAGTTGAGCACCCCTAAGGGAGCTGCCCCACAGTTTAGGAACTACTTTAAAAAGTCGCTTCTGGTAGAATTGATGCAGGACTAGCACTAAACTGAACTAAATATAGCAGACTGCTGCCCTACATCCAATGAAGTAGATTGTTTTAGGCTGTGAGCTTGATGTCCAATAAGACAAGACTTGAAGACAAGAAATATCAAATTACTGTCCAAAAGTTGTGTTATACAGGTAATTTAATAGTTAAATCCACATCCCACTGTATAACCGATTAAACCAGTAAATAACTGACAAAGTTTCAGTACCTGTGACAAGTGCTAAACGTTCAACACCAGCAAAATCTGCATGTTCAATTGCCATAACACCTGCAGCTGCAAAGATTTGCTCAGGGTAGTTATAGATCAGTTGCCTAGAAAAGAAAACAATCATACTTAACACCAGCCTCAAAACAGAGCAGTGAAAACAAATATCCAATTACATGCATTCAAAGTTGTCCCTTATTATTTAACCCAGCTTTCCTATGCTTTTTATTTACCTGTTAATAAAACAATTGATTCCATGCTTTAGAATTCGCTCCACTTTCTCCTTCATTTTTTCTTTTTCTGCAAGTTCAATCTCTGCCACCTTAGCAGTGGAGTCTACACGTACTCGTGAACCAAAGACCTTTAAAAGACGAGCAAAACACACACACATTATATTATATTTATATATAATATATTTATATATACACATACATGCATGTACTGTCAAGTTAAAATTATATATTGGAATGGGACCTCTTCTCCAAAATGCTTGGGACCTGGGGTTTTCCAGGGAACAGAGCTTTCCGTAATTTGGATTTTCATACCTTCACTCTACTAGAAAATCTTTATAAACATTATATAAACACAATCGGTTGCTTTTGATTCCAGTAAGGCTTAATTATATCTTAGTTGGAATCAAATACAAGGTACTGTTTCATTATTACAGGAAAAAAATTTTTTAAAAATTGGATTATTTTATTATAATGGAGTCTATGGGAGACAACCTTTCTGTAATTCAGAGCATTCTGGATAATGGGTTTCCAGATAATGGATCCTATATCTGTATTGTGAAAGTGTACAAACCTTTATCTTGTCAGTGTCCATACCGGTGTTGGCAATCAGGATTTTAGCATTCTCAATTCGCTTTGGCTGATTTACACCAATTTTTTTATCCAGCAAAAATCCTGGGGCAGAAAATGTTTAATCTTAATTTGATGTTAATTTATTGCAGTTTCTCAAAAATCTGCTCAATAAAAAACAGTTCTCACAAATAATGTGAAGCATTGCTGCAAAAGTGTTAGCTCCATTATTTAATGGACTATTCCTTAATACGAACCATAGGTACCCTCCTTCCAATCCTCAGAAACCTATGCATTTGGCATCCATTGTTATTCTTCTGTTGTGTACTATGCAGATTATGACATAAACAACTCCTAGTGGAGTGTTCAAGCCACTATCACAATTTAAAGGCTATAAAAAAAAGTTTGTAGCCAATAAAGAATTACAGAAGCTCTGAAATAGTGGAGTCCACCCAAAGCTTACCCTAAGCAGTCCACTCCCAAACCAACCTGGTTATCCACCTCTATATAGAGACCCACACCTAACCATACTTATTCTCTGATGTTACAAAGGAGTGGGGTGAAGCATTTGCACCTCTATTAAAAAAGGCTGCCAGAGGTGGAAGTGGAGCATAGAAAGGTTGCAGGATGAGAGGGCAGAAGGAAAAGCTAAGCCTATATCCAACAATCTCATGTGTCTGCCCAACCCGGGCTGACCCACACATCACTACTCTGAAATCCATTCTTCACAAATGTATAGGAGAGGACTGAAAGGCATTAACTGCTTTTAATGTGTATTTAGTGGAGAGAAAGCACTTATTGCCATCCAGGTTTTTGGACTGGCACAGTTAGGGTTGCCACCTTTTCCTGAAAAAAATACCGGCCTTCCTATATATTTATCTTTTTTTCCTATTAATAAAATTGGGGTCAACCATCAAAAATACTGGGCAGGCCAGTAAAATACCGGCCAGGTGGCAACCTTAGGCACAGTCGACAAGTTCAAATATTTCACTTCTGAGTTTAGCAGCTCATAAAATTCAGAAGCTAGGTCGCTTAAAATGCAGTAGTAACCCTACTGATATGCAGTGTGCAACGTTATTTTATTAAAAATTATAAATACCTTCATCCAAGTAGGACTCTGTTAAGCTTCCCCCTAGCTTTTTAATGACATGTATTGCTTCTAAATTGCCAGATCCTTTCAGTCTGAGGACAGCCTCCACAGCTAGTTTAGCAAAGTGATCTTTATGGTGGGTGAGAAGCTTAGAAGACAATGTAGTGCGGGAAATATTCATAAGGTCACAGCGGAACTTCTCTTCATCGTTCCTACAGTATTGCACAAGGAAGAAGAAAAAAAAAAAGTTGATTAATTTAAAAAAACAAGTTTTAGTGACAGAAGGATGCTGAAGAGTCTGAAAGCCTTTTAGAAGAGTTTGCTGTTTTAACACTAAGTATGCCATAAGGATTTATCTGCCATCAACTTGAATTTACATTCGCCTGGTTACCATCAACCACAAGGTATAGTCTTACTAGTACAAAGAAAAGCAGTGAAAAATGAAAAAAATATTAAATAATCTAGAAGGCTCAACACAGACTTATTTCAGAGCTTTCTGATTAATGGACTTTCAAATACGAAATCCGACACCTCAATTTATTTTCATCCCCATTTTAAAAATGTAAACAAAAAAAGGTATGGCAATTAGCTCAAACAAATACCACATTAACTTACCCATGATCCACAGATGCTTTAAGGAGTGCCTCTCTGGCTTCCTGTGTGGCCTGTCTCCATCCAGAAATGATAGTCTGAGGATGAATCTTTTTAGCCACCAAAATTTCTGCTTCCTGTTGTCAACAAATGACATCAGCATATCAGAACTGTTTTGCTATGCAAGTGTCACTGCAGCTTACTCTCTCATATGAAATACTACATTCTTTTAATTATTTGTAGACTTTTTACTTGTGGGTTCATTTACCACTATAACAATGCTAAGGTCCCTAATATCTGTTCTTCTGAAGACACAGACATGTTATGCAAATATACAAAATAATAAAGTAATTACTATTCAGTAACTGACTGTGCCCTTTAAAGGATTTTAGATGTTTTCCTGTTCCTACTGCCTAGGCAACAAGTATGCCACATTTAGTTTGTGATGAGAGTGAGGTGCCAAGAAAGGATTTTACTCTGTTTGTATTCCTTAGAAACAGACATAATTTTGGGTTTCCTTACTCTGAGCAGTTCGGCTGCCAACACTGTCACTGATGTTGTTCCATCACCTACTTCATCATCCTGGACTTTCGACATGTCTGGGGGGGGGAGGAGGAGAGGTAAGGGTGGAAAAAAGTTACAAAAAGCCATAGAAAGAAATAGTAAAACTGGTTCTTCTAAAGTCTGGGAACTTACCAACCAAGACCTGTGCAGCAGGGTTGTCAATACCAATGGCTTTCAGAATAGTTGCTCCATCGTTGGTTACAGTAACAGAGCCCTCTCTGCCACTGCTTAGGAGAATCTTGTCCTAATGCAAATATTAAACACAGCCTTAATATAAGCGAAAAAAAGTTCTTGGGTTAAGAAACCAGCTTGCAATACCTGCATACTTTTAAAGGTGAAGTAAAGGTTGAAAACACAAGGCACAGGAGTAGTTTAACCCTTTACCATCATTTTTTAAACAAGTTTTTATTGGGAGAATAAAAAATATTAAGCCTCATTTTTCTTAAATGTTGTCTTTATATTACATTAATGTGTATTTAGTTACATTGTTTCTCACTTCTGAATCTGAATTTTAAACTGAAGTAGCATTCTAATGCTCTCCTACACAGAGGTCAGTGTTTGTGTTATAGTCATGAGTGATGTACAGACATATTAAATATTACATTCATCAACACATACATCAATAACAAAGCTATCAGAAAATAAACAATAAAGATTACACATTTAACCCTTTCTCTGCACTTCTCCATGTCTTGTTTTCTCCTAATTTCATTCCTTCTCCTTAAAGGAACAATAACACCAAAAAAAATTAAAGTGTTTTAAAGTAATAAAAATATTGTTTACTGCTGCCCTGGATTTTCCACAACTGACTTATTTTTCCATACTCATAATTGAGTTTAAGTAAAAATTCTAAACCAGAATCTTGTAGCCTCACTACACTGCCACCAGATATGTAACAATGACCGTCCATCTCCACAATTTCTAAAACAAGTGGGCTGTAATTAGAATAATAGCTAATGTTTGTTTTTACCAATAACTTTAAAAGTACGAAAATGTTTAATAAATGCAAAATTGAAAGTTGCATTAGTTTCATTAGACAAATTCTTATTTTGGGGTTGACTTGTCCTTTAAAATGTCAACAAAGAATCTTATCTTTCTGCATCGCTTTACTCAATCAAATCAGCGAGATCTGCCATGTGCGATGAACTTTCAGACTGTTTTAAAACTATACTCCAGTGGTAATTGATTTTCTTTGCTTTCTTTAAAATGAAAACTGACACTTACCATTCCTTTTGGTCCCAATGTGCTTTTAACCAAGTCTCCAATGGCAATGGCTCCAATGAAGGAAGACTAGAAGAACAACAAAACGGTCAGAAAAATCCAGCTATCAGAAGAACAAAGGTTAATCTACTTGGCCAAAATAACTGCACTTACAAGGCGGGCGGTTTCTGCCTTTTCTTCATCAGCTCCAGCTCTGAAAATGTTCACTGGCGCTAGTGAGAGGGAAGCCTGCAAAAAAACATGAAGTTACTATAATAATTAGGTCTTATTAGTAGGGATGCACCAAAACCAGGATTCGGACTTTTTTTAGCAAGATTTGGATTCGGCCGAATCCTTCAGCCCAGCCGAACCGAAACTGAACCCTAATTTGCATATGCAAATTAGGGGCGGGGAGGGAAATTGCACAACCTTTTGTCACAAAAAAAAGAAAAAAATATTTTCCCCCTCCCACCCCTAATTTGCATATGCAAATTAGGGTCCGGTATTCGGCGGAACTTTTTTGAAGGATTTGGGGATTCAGCCAAATCCAAAATAGTGGATTCGGTGCATCCCTACTTATTAGGTCTGATTTATGTGCATTAAGATGGTATGATTCAGTCTTAAAGGAAAACTATACACCCCGAACAATGTAGGTATCTATAAACAGATATTGCATAAAACAACTCATATGTAAAACCCTACTTCATGTAAATAAACCATTTTCATAATACCTGTAATACACTTTTTAGTAGCATGTGCCATTGGGTAATCATAAATAGAAAATAGCCATTTTAAGAAATAAGGACAGCCTCCTGGGATCCTAGGATCCAACGGTGCACACAAACATACCAAACAAACTATAAAGTTAGGTCACACGAGACAATTAACAGACAGGACTACTGGAGAGCCAAACTGCGCAGAATCAAAGTCCTAAATCGTGAAGGAAAGCAAGGCACGCTGGGAAAATCAACAAACGTAGTCACCAGTATTTGCGGAACTGGATCAACAGAGGTGCTACTTGAAAGCAGAGACAGCTAATTACGGCGCACCAGTGGACTAGTTGTAGGACAGCCTTTGTTTTAAACAGGTATCATATTTGAGCTTTACATGCCCTTTAAAGAATTTTACCAAACTGGAATATATATTTTAGTAAATATTCCCCTTTTACATCTCTTGCCTTGAACCACCATTTGGTGATGGTCTGTGGCTGCCTCAGAGATCACCTGACCAGAAATATTTCAACTCTCACAGGGAGAAGTGTGGAAAAACTGAGTTTTATACCGCCGTTTGTACCCCAGAGAAGCCACACCATGCTTATACGGACTCCCCAAGATACACAAAGAAGGAGCCCCACTAAAGCCCATTGTCTGCAGTATAAATTCTGTGATATACAGCATTGCAAAATTCTTGGCTAACATCTTAGCCCAGTTGGTAGGCAATACAGTACATTCATATCCAGAATGCCAAGGATTTCATAACCAAGATTCATGGCGTTACACTAGAGGCAGAAGAAACAATGGTATCATATGATGTCACATCTTTGTTTACATGTATACCTACGACAGAGGCAATTGAGACACTAAGAAATCGTCTGCAGCAAGATAACACCCTTAGCAGTAGAACGAAACTGAATCCTAACCAAGTAGGTTTGTTGCTAGATTTGTGCCTTAACACCACATATTTCAAGTACAAGGACCTTTTCTATAGACAGAAACATGGCTGTGCAATGGGTTCTCCAGTCTCTCCCATTGTAGCTAACTTGTACATGGAAGTGGAAAGGTGGGCTTTACTTACTTTCCAGGGAACTACACCGAGTCACTGGTTCAGATATGTGTATGACACCTGGGTTAAAATCAGATCCAATAAAGTGGCGTCCTTTACAGAACACATTAACGCAGTGGACAATAACATCAAGTTCACAAGGGAAGATGTCCACAGAAACAAACTTGCTCCTCTCAGAGGAGCTTTGTAAGTGTGTGGCTACCCAGACTGGGCCTGTCAAAACAGCAGCAACCAAGCCCAACAGGAACATCAAAAGAAATAGCCACCCGGAGACACATAGTAGGCAAAACAGACATCCCATATGTAGCTGGAGTGTCAGAGAAACTCAGGAGGATTTTCAGCAAACACCACATCCCTGTGTTTTTCAAACCTAGCAATACACAGACAAAAACTGGTACACCCAAAGGATCCAACTCAAAGGAAAACAAAGTAATGTGGTATATGCAGTCCAGTGTAGTAATGAGTGCACTGATTTATATATTGGGGAGAAAAAAACAACTGCTCACTAAGCGAATGGATCAGCATAGGAGGGGGAACTCTACAGGACAAGACTCTGCTGTCTTTCTATACCTAAAAGACAAGGGACGCTCGTCTGAAGATAGCAATATCCAAATCTTGGATAAAGAAGACCACTGGTTTGAAAGAGGAGATTCATGTTAAGGTGGAGAAACCATCCCTGAACAGAGGCAACACCACTTGTCTGCTACATCCAATGCTGTTACAACATCTGTACCCTGGGGGTTTCAGAACTTTTAACACATCTATTCATGCAACTCTCACAAGTAACACCTGTCTAGGAGTTGCATGACACATTGGTAATCATAGTAACTACACAGAATCAACACCTCTGTGAATTTCAGATGTCAACTCCCTCAAGAGTTACAATGTGCCTTTGTGATTGGATTGTTGGAAGATTGTGGGACTGCATCAACAAACAGATGTATTCAGTCTCGTCTGATTGACATTTGGCCAGATATCGATCAGGGAAGCCCATCGGAGGGCTCCATACACGGCTAATAAGCTGCCGACTCGGTCTGTCGGCAGCTTTTACCGGCCCTTGTATGGCCACCTTAACTACTACATACACGGTTTACTTTGCCCCAGGGCCAGAGTTAAGGAGGCCATACAAAGGCAAATTTAAGCTTCTGATTTGGTAGCTTATCAGTCCGTGTATGGGGCCCTGCAGTATAACTATCTGGCAAGTTTGATTTTAACCCACAGATAGAGGACCACATCTGCACATTGGTTTAGTTATGTGGACGGCCCTCATAATTACCTCCCATTATGGCAGATCAGAATGGCAATTATGATGGGATATTGGTAAAAGATTGGTCTTTTGGTGACCTTGACAAGCAGACAGATCTTATAATGTATACCCAGTTTTAAACTGGACATACTGGTTACAGGCCCTTGGGGCGATGGGTGCAAGAAAGGGTTTGTTCACCTTCAAAACACTTTTTTCAGTTCAGTTGCTTTAAGATTGTTCCCCATAAACAAATATTTTTTCCAATCGATTTCCATCTTTTATTACAGTTTTCCCAAAATTAAAGTTTAATGTTTCTGTCTCTAGTGTTTCAATCTGACAAATCATGAACCAGAAGCATTCTGAACTATTGCAATTTGCTTCAGTTATTCGATACATTTCTCATCTTTGGAATCTTAGCAACTATTGTATCAATTCACACTTGCATGTAACCCCATCACAAAAATTTAATCGGTGATACCTACCAATGTGGTTGTTGGAAGGTAAGGCTGCATCATCCCCTTAGAGCTGGTCCACACGGGAAGATTCAGGGAGATTGGTCGCGTGGTGACTAATCGCCGTTTCTTTGGGGAGACTAATCCCCCTGAATTGCTTACCCGTGTCTCGCACCCACTAAAATGAAAAGTCGACTGCGCCTATTCACACGCGGCACAGCGTTTTCCTAAGTCACTGCAAAGTGCCTTGTGAGGCAATTTTGAGCGGCTTAAGAAAAGGCTGCACCAAATCTCCCTGAATTGTACCATGTGGACAAGCCCTTAAAGGGCAATGAAAGGCAAAGTAATAAAATCCATTTTTACTTTCTTTAATGAAAAATAAATCTATCTCCAATATTTTAATTTAAAAAAGGTGTACTGTTTTTTATAAGAAACCTGACTGTATGCAGTGAAATTCTCCCTTCATTTAGGGCTGTGGATAGGAATTGTCAGACGGTCCCTAACTTCTAGCAGGAAAGCAATTATACTTATGAACAGCAGGGGGAGCCGCAGCCTTACTTACCAGCCATGCAGAACTCAAACAGCTTTGTTTTTTTATCATTTATGACGATCCCTAAGCAGCACAGACCACACTGAGCATGTGCAGTGCCAGTGTCTGGCAAAGATGTATAACAAAGTTACAAGATGACAGCCCCCTGTGGCCAACTTTGAAAGCATAAATCATTTGATTAGGCTTGTGGTGCAGTAAGTTCATGTTTATGTTTAGTATACAAAATACAGCATTTCTAGCCTTATTCTATTTTACACTTTCCTTGCCCTTTAATCGCTTAGAAATCCTTCTCTTCCTCTAACTACCTTTGCCCCCTCTCTCAGGTATTTGCTTTGGCTGTTGACTTATGAGCACACTCAGTTCTTCTCAGCTCAGAACACTAAACACACCCTACAGTCTAACAGCCAGTGAGGAGATAGCATTGCTGGTTCACATAGAAACTCTACCTGTCTGTTCCTATTGTTTTCTCCTAACCATCTCTCCTGAGCTCAGCTTAGCCATTACAGTGCTCAACCTCAGCAGAACCTTTTTTTTTTATCAAAGTATGTTGTGTCCGTGTAAACCTGCTTTCTGCATTGTATGAACTTTACAGCATACATTTCCTGTTTGCTGATGTCAATGTTAATGATGATGTTTCAAATGAAAAATGGCCGCTGGGTGAAAGCTGCTATTGCAAATTGAGGGGGTATATGCAGTACAAATGATGTGGCTTGGGTGGGGAAGATATGCCCAACTTATATATATGGTAGGAAAATGTAGGCTTTACATGTCCTTTAAAGGAGACATTTTGTGTAAAAAAATAAGTACCAGTGCATTAAACTCAAATATAATAGGAATTTGCTTTATAAAGTATTTTTTCAGGCTAGTTTATTGAATATTTCTGCATAAACCCTGTAACCCCTCCTTTCTCTTCCACTTCACGTTCCCTGCATTCTCTGGCTGAGCAAAGGAGCCGGCAACACTGTAGGATAGGAATCGGCACCTAGCACAACCTGATAGAGAACTGAAGCCTCTCTTTGCTTGGGATTGGCTCTCCCCCTCCAAATGTGCTTCTGGCAGGGACTCTTGGGGCACGCCCACCTCTGATTGGAAACTTGGACAGAGACTAGAGAACATCTATGAGGAGCTCAAATAAAAGGGGCAATTTTTGAAGACAAAATTGATTTACAACCAAAAGTGAAACCAACACTATATATTATACATAACTACCAACAAAATTAGGGGGATTTTTCATTTCTCCTATAAGTCTCCTTTAAACTAAGGAAACTCAGGGATTCTGCTCAGCAAGGCTAAAGATAAATGCATCAATTTATAAACAGTTAAAGAGTCAGCGACCCATCCTCGAGTTATGGACGGATCTACTGGATATATACCTCAGTAGGGTGACATTAGAAGAGAAAATCTCAACCAACCCGGTGCCATAAGAATAATAATGACCAATGCGTGTGGACTACAGCGTCTAAATTGTATTTATACAGTAACATGATATAAAGATACAAAACTGGCCTAATTCACCATAAAGACATGAGCGGACAAAAAAAAAAACGGTGTCACTGATTATGTAGACTAGACCAAAAAATACTCTTTCCAACCTGCACTTAAACTTGCTTCTCAGGCGGCTCAGCTAAAGGCCCGGGTAGATGCTGCATCATTACTGTCAGACACGATCTTTCCTGCACTGCCTGGGCGTTCACTTTAAGCAACGCGTGTGATCGCATATGGGAAACAAACAGGAATCCCCATGTACACAACAACCATTCGGGCCGCATGCTGACTCCTAGGATCTGAAGTGCGTTTATAAGGAACCACCGACTCGGTCACTCACCATGATGCTGATGTTGTAAATACAAAAGAACGAACACGCCGCAGTTCACAGCCGGCTATGAACAGGAAGTGACGCCAATAACGACAGAGAGGCGGGCGCAGAAAGCGCTAGAAAGGGTAATGGGTTTGGCGGCCATCATTAAAATGGTCAGCAGGTTCTGACAATCCTGTCGCAGGTTTCATTTTGCCCATCTCTACAGTGGGTGCATTCTGATGACGCGACGGAGGTCTGACATAAATCTAGGCCTTTTGTTTCCAGTCGTGCATTCTGCCATGGCGGCCGGCGGCGGGAGATTATTTACATGCTATGCGGACATAAACTAGGATTGAGAGCGAGTTTAACACTTTTGTAACAATACGATATTTGTCAATAAACTGTGAAACGAAAGTCACTTTTTTTGCATTAACATTTTGAGCGATTTTTAAAATCGCGCCGCCGCGTGTGAATAAGCACAGGCGAGTGGCGACTTTACGTGTAGGGGGTGCGCACCAATACGAAGCTATTCGGGGAGGTTTGTTGCGGCCAGGCGACAGATCTCCCTGAAATCTCTATGTGTGGCCTTAGGGCTAGGGCAGACGGGGAGATTCGGGGGCATTTTGTCGCCTGGCGAGTCAATTTGGAGCGATTTCAAAAAGCGCGCCGCTCCGTGTGAATAGGCGCCGGCGTTTTCAAGCAACGCCGGTGCGCCCCAGGACTTGGCTATTCGGGGAGGTTCGGGGGCTACAAGTCGCGGCGAGAAGTCGACAAAATGCCCCCGAATCTCCCCATCTGGCCTTAGCCTTAGGCTTAGTCCAGACGGGGAGATTTGTAGTATGTAAAGAAAACAAACAAGGAGAATAGAGGTTGATTGAGGAGATGAAGAATATTAGAGTGGCCCCCTTGTCTAAAGTTTTATGGTGGACCCCTGGTCTAAGGTTTTTGGGTGGGCCCCTGGTGTCCCAGTCCGACACTGCATGTGAACAAGCGCCGGCGTTTTTAAGCCTCGCCAGTGCTTAGCTATTCG
>CM044436.1:80605733-80622050 GCA_024363595.1 Xenopus borealis
TAAAAGACAGACTTTCCAGTACAAATGAGGGACTGTGGATTGAGCTCTCAAAAGAGACAGTTGGGAGGTATATATGTATTTTTTTTTTTTAGTTCATTTTAGACGCATATACCCCAAAGCATATAAAGGAGCAGATTTATCCAAATGTTAGATTGCATACCTCCCTATTAATAACATTGGGATCAACCATCAAAAATACCATCCAGGTGGCAACCCTAACACACACCCTGATTAGCATGTTCATTGTACAAAATTTGGCAGGTAGGGTTGCCACCTTTTCTTGAACAAAATACCAGCCTTCCTATATATTTATCTTTTTTCCTATTTTGGTATCAGCTATCAAATATACCAGGCGCCAACCCTATTGCCTGATTATGAAAGTGTTATTACAGTTTTGGTGATGAAGGTGACCCTCAGTTTTAGTTCTCTCAAGATGAGAAAGATGTAAACCGCACTTCCATTAAAAAAGTTTCCTTTATTATTTGGCTATCATGAGTATAAGATCAAAGATCGCATTATTGCCTGACGCATTTCGTGTCTGCATCTGACAGTCGTGTCGTATCAAAGCTGCAACACCATCCGACAATGCTATTGCTTACCTTATTTCCGTCGCATCCAACGTGATGCCTGCATTTTTACACAGCGCGTCGGATCACACCGAAATCATTGGTGGAGTTCAGCCCTAAAGCTGGCCATAGACGCAACGATCCGATCGTACGAATCCTCGATTCGTACGATTTTCGTATCGTGTGTGGAGTGTTCCGACATTTGTCGTGTCATGCCGATTGGTCGTTTGTTTATTAAAAACCATTGGTGCCAGGGCCCCCCATAAAACGTTTAAAAAATTGGTGGTCAGGGCCCCCGACAAGTTAAAAAGAAAATTGGGGCCCCATAAAAAAAAAAAATTTTTTTTTTTAAATTGGTGGTCAGGCCCCCCCTGACAAGTTAAAAAAATTTTGGGGCTCCAAAAAAATATATTTTTAAAAAAATTGGTGCAGGGGCCTAGAGTATTAAAATAAAAAAATTGGTGGCCAGAGGATTAAAAAGAAGAAAAAAAACCCACATTGGTGTCAGTAGAATTGAACTCGTCAGGACTTCAGTTATAGCTGTTTTAGTGACCGGGTATTTTCGGCGCTTCAGGACTTCAGTGTCGGTTCCTTTCGTGACTTCGGGTCTTTCCACCTCTTCAGGACTTCGCAAATGTTCGGCACTTCCGCATTCTGCGCAGGACTTGAGGTGAGCGCTGCCGCTTGCTACTGCGCTCGTAAGGGGGGCCCGGCTCTGCAGCGATGCTAGGCCCCCCTTCAGCCACGGGCCCGGGACACTTGTCCCCCCCTGATGGCGGGCTTGGCCATTGGGTAATCATAAATAGAATCGGCAGCTATTGTTCAGTGAGTCAATATGGAGCATGAATTATATCCCTTTAACTATGTGCCGAGTTAAACATGTGTGGCATCTTCACAGGGTTAATAAATTTGCTACTTATGTGTAACACTGCTCCACTTTAGACTCCACTTTAAAGCTTTGAAGTCATGTTATCCGATGTCCAATGCTGCTTCATTCAACCTCGCTGTTCTATGCTAACACAGACGCTGTGTCGACCCGTCCTAAATCAATCCGGCACATATGAAGAGAGGGCCCCTCCTCCATTCGCAGCTCCTAACCTCGACAGCTGTTTTGCCAAACAACGTGGCGTTGTCAAAGAGCATCTGTGTTTGCATGGAACAGTGAGGTTGAATGAAGCAGCATTGGACATCGGAAACCATGACTTAAAAAAAAAAAAATAGAAAACTGCCATTTTAAAAAAATAAGGGCCACCCCCTGGGATTGTATGAGTCACGGTGCACACAAACATACCAAACATGTTTAGTCACATGAGCCAATTAACAGACAGAGTTGTGTCTTTTGCTTCCTCACTTCTTCCTGTTACAGCTAGAGTTGAAATATTTCTGGTCAGGTGATCTCTGAGGCAGCACACAGCCATACATTGGCTAGTTTGTACTTTGGACATCCCACCTGGGCTTGAAATTAGCAGCCCAACTTTGCAGAAAAAACTTCAGCCTAGCAACCCTGGTTGCCACCTTTTGATCCGGTTGAATCTGGGCAGGGGGCATGATGTGGCACAATAGGGTGGTGTTGTGATGGTGTGTGTCATGATGTCAGGGCAGGGCGATCATTAAGGGTGAAAACGCACTGAGCGCTCCTGTATGCGCCACATGCCGCTGAAAGAAAGGATGCCAGGGAACTAGGCATGCCCCAATAACATCTCCCCCCCCACCAGAGTGCCCCTTCCAGGCAGCAGTAAAACAAGAGCTCCCATTCACAGTACAGTGGAGGGAGCTCTCCCCCAATGTTCTATAACAAGAGGAGGGGGTGGGGGGAAAGAGAGAAGATGGCCCAGGCAAGGCAAATGATCCAACTTACCTGTCCCTGATACAGAGGTTGTCTCTCTCCCACTGCCTGCTGGCTAGCCTGGTCTCCTGAAGGAAGGAGATATGAGTGGCTAGGTGGTCTGTGTGACCCCGGCAGCAAGTCCCAAGTTGTAGGGTGTTACAGAAGTCTTTATGCAGTGTAAAAAGACAAATACAACCCCAAATGCCAGCCTAAGCGGACTAGAGAATTTGTAGAAGTCCTAACCTTCTGAAGACACAACTCAAACTGACCTAAGCTCTGCCTGCTGGGGGTATAGCCAGTGGAGGAGGAGTCTGTTTTTTCTTATGGTTGTGTCCTGTCCGACGCCTGTTAAAATGAAAAAGCACCAGCGCTAATCCACACGCAGCGATTTCCGGAATCGCCCGAAGTTACTTCGTAAGGAAACTTCGGGCGATTCCGGAAATTGCCGCGCTGCGTGTGGATTAGTGCTGGCGCTTTTTTATTTTAGCAGGCGGCGGACAGGGAGAAGGCAGTTCGGGGAGATTGTCGCCAGCAATTAATCGCCAGGCGTCAGAATCTCCCCGAATCTCCCTGTCTGCCCCAGCCCTAAATAATATCCATTACTCAAAGTAAGCAAGAGCAGTTTTTACATACAGTTGTGTTCAGAATAATAGCAGTCCGACATCACTAACCTGATAAATCACTGTTTTTGACAGAAATTATTTTTTTTTTTTTACATGGCAAATAATTTACTAGTAGGTGTAGTAGAGTAATAGAAAAAAGACCCAACAGTCATGACATGCATGCTGCTGATTCTGTGTAATTCAGTAATTGAGGCTTGTTCCAAATAATAGCAGCGTTCAAAATAATAGCTTGTTCTAAACAATAGCAGTGTGGAGTAAAATTAGTAAGGCCATACATTCTGTCAAAAAAAACAAACAAAAAAAAAAAACAGTGCCTATGTGAAGCCAAGCTATCGGCAGAAGCCATCTAACACAGATGTGCAGCAGTTCTCAGAAACACTGAGGTCAGTAATTCAAAGGAAAGCAAAATCTTGAAACATTTTTCAATGTTTGAGTTTGTAAAGTAGAATGCAGACACTGCTATTTTTTTTTTTTTTGGAAAAGCCCAATATCCAATTTTCCCCCACTTTCTGTAAAGGAATACCACACATTTTTCTTCAGGTTTTGATTAGGAATAGAAGGTGCAGTGTTCCCAATGTATGTGTGTATAATAATAAAAGCTATTATAAGGATTGTGAGCTTTATTTATTCATTCACACTGTTATTATTCTCAAAACAACTGTACATACAGATATGAAACCCTTAATCCAGAAAGCTCCGAATTAAGGAAAGGCCTTCTCCCATAGACCCCATTTTATCAAAATAATCCAAATTTAAAAAAATGGTTTCCTTTTTCTCTGTAATAATTAAACAATACCTTGTTACTCGAACCAAACTAACATATAATTAATCCTTATTGGAAACAAAACAAGCTTATTGGGTTTATTTAAGGTTTATTTAAGCTTTACTTTACTAAGTAGACTTAAAGGGCAATGAAACTCCCCAGGCCCCCCTCCCACGAGCCTATTGCCCCCTAAGTCCCTACTTACCCCTCCTTCTTGGTGCCCTCCAGCGTAGTTCACAGGATCCATCTTCTTCTTCAACGTCTTCTTCCTGGATCGAACGCCGTCGGTGGCGCATTAGGACACATTTGCTGGTTGGTCCTACTGCGCATCGCAAAGTCTTCAGATTCTGATTTCTTCGTGAAATCGGAAGACTTCGTGAACTTGGGAGTTTCACTTCGTGAGTTCACAAAGTCTTCCGATTTCACAAAGTGAAACTCCCAAGTTCACGAAGTCTTCCGATTTCACGAAGAAATCAGAATCTGAAGACTTCGTGATGCGCAGTAGGACCAACCGGCAAATGTGTCCTAATGCGCCACCGACGGCGTTCGATCCAGGAAGAAGACTTTGAAGAAGAAGATGGATCCTGTGAACTACGCTGGAGGGCACCAAGAAGGAGGGGTAAGTAGGGACTTAGGGGCAATAGGCCGGGGGGGAGGTAGCTGAATTTGAAGGATTTTAATTCCCTAACTATTCCCATGGTCGAATTTCAAAATTTTTTTCCTATTTGAAATCCGACCAATAGTAAATTTGCCCTTTAAGTCTGTTGGTTAGAGTTTCTAATGCGGACTTACTGCTGCACAAATATGGCAGCCCATAGAGGAACATGGGGGTAAGAAAGGTAATTTAAAAGCATCAGGCAAATACTTTTATGGCAACATTATAAATCGCATTCAAAGAAAATGTTATAATAAATAGGTTCATTTCTGGCGTCAGTATCTCTAAGTTACAAAGATCCGAATTACAGACAGATCTGTTATCCGGAACAGGTCCCATACCTGTATTACACTTCTGAAAACTATGCACAAGTTTTAGCCACAGTGTACATTATATATAAATGAACACTGTATTTTTCATTTTTAGGTTTGAGTTTTACATATGGAAAAACAGGCAAAATGGATCCTGGAAAATATTTTTTACTGTAAAGCATTACACAAAAACACAGTGGTAGAAAGTCTTGTGGAAATCATTATTTTATTGCCATGCTACAAAAATGATGTTGGCACCGATGAAGTGACAATATTGTCAATATCAAAATATATATATATGAGTATTTTAAATGAGCATCTGGTAAGCAATGTCAATATCTGAAAATGCAAACCAAACACATTAAATTAAAGGCTAGTGTTCAAATCAAGAACATTTAATGTAGATAATGTGTCTGCATAGTATCTCTTTCGCTGAACCCTGCGGTGCAATGTTTCCAGCAACCCACTGGTCTACATTGTGTTGCTTATGAACTACTACTTCAGGGCTCAATAGTTACACAGTATCATGGAATGTTTAGTGCAGATATTAACCTAACAGACTGCTTTAGAAAAGTTGTCATAACATTTGGCGAACGTTGCCTTTTTCATTATTAAAAAAAAAGGAAACAAATATTGCCTACACTACCTTTATACAAAAGTTGCTATTTATATATTTTTATGTAGGAAAAAAAATTAAACATTTTGTAGTTTTTAAGTAGAACATACAGTATTCTTACAATATAATACAATGGGATAACAGAAGAGAAATAGTGTTTGGCCTTTATACAACTGTAAATACCAGGCAAAATGCAACACACATCATCCCCACCACTCACAACATGTAAAAATTAGAATCCCTTGCAACCCAATCCCTGCAATGGACTTTTTGATGTAGGAGGACATTTTGGGAACAGAGCTTCAATAGTGCTTTGCGTGCAAAAGAGAAACATGCTTGTCTGAACGTAGCATGTCGCGTGGCTGTAATACAGCACTAAAATTTTTAATACATGGTCAAAAGCAAATGTACACTTGTAGCAATGTCCACAATGCAAAATGCTGATGAGAGATATTTGGCAAATTTCTGGCATTATTAAAAAAACATTTGTATAAAAATACATACTGTATATATTTAACACATTCATACTGGAAACATCCCAAAACTAAAATGCATCTGCAGCTTTAAATGGCAACAGTCTAGATGTAAAATATTCAAGGCAAGTGTCTTATGCTGATAAACTTAAAAACTGGCATATTACTGCAAATGTATTCAATTAAATAGGCACAAAAATGCAGCTATACAGTACATATCACTACTGTAGTGTGAAAGTTATTTTAGGAGTACCTGCTCTACATCAATTCCCTTTAGACAAAAGCCCATGTAAAATTTAGTCTGTAAAAGTGTTTGTGTATAAGATGGGGGGGGGGGGGGGGGGGGGGGGGGGGTTGTGATATTTCTTTTTTAAAAGAAATATCACAAAGGTGCAAAATGAAGTAGTGTGCTTGAGGCTCACATGGGTAGGTCAGTACTGTTATGCCTGGTCTTTCTAGATGTACCATCATCTCGCGGCAGTGCTTTTTGTAAGTTTGACATGGCAGCAGTCCTTTCAATATCTATCACAGCATATAGCTCTGTACGCCTTGTAGGTGTTTGTGGGAGTGGAGTGGATGGCGTTTTTGGAGTCTGGGGATTATCAGAGTCACTGCCACCTTCCAAATCGACCTGTATGTAATTAAGCTGCCTTTGTTCCAGACTTGGGCGCCTTATATCAAAATTGAAGACTGTTGGTGTGCAGTCCAGACGTCTAGAAAGCTCTACTTTATGAGCACTCAATGGAACCGTTACGTTTTCAGTGTTCACATAATTGTGCATTGGGTCTAAGTTACCATGAAAACCATTTAAGAATGGAGTCTTTGGTCCTAGAGAGTCATCTTCCTCCCTGCTGGGCTTCCGTGTTTCCCAGACTGGAGGAAGGGATGGTAAGTTTTCATAGTTTATTAAGGCAGTTCTCCTCTGCGCCGAATTATTTACATTTTGGATATCTGCGGAAATGGGTGGTACCACACGCCCCCTTCGCACCGCAGATGATGAAATTGATAATCCATTCAAATTCTCATACACCATTTTATCGCTAGGAGTTTCTCTGTGTTCATCGCTGTCATAACCAGTGTCCCACTCTGTGTTGTTTGGACAACTGCTTCCACCATTGTTTACACTAGCTTGGTGCTGCTCAAGTTTCTCCAGTTTCTTTTTCTCCATTAACTGTCTCTGAACAGGTGTTGGTCCTAAAACAAACTTCACTCCATCCGGCTCAAGAATAACCTGTGGATCTCTTTCAGGAACAGCAGGTTCACCATGACCATGGCTTCTGTCAGGGTTGGAAACACAAACCTCTTGGGCAGGTGGAACATTTGGCCTCTGTTTCTGATCTTCCTGTACTCCAGATGTGTTGACATATGTATGCACCTGAAAAAAAAAAAGGGAAACCAAATGTGAAGATGTAAAATGACAAAACATTAACTAATTATGGAGGTTATCTTAATCCACATTTTTGCAAAGTCACAAAAAATGCTTGAAAAATTAATGATAGTTCTGATGGGTTGTGCAAGTTTATTACTGCACAGAGATTCTTATTATCAGCATCAAGTAATGCTATAAAGGTTATTTCCTAATAGTACATGTGAACACACAGGTTTATGCAAGAGTCAAGAAAGTGCTTTCAATATAGAAGAGATGGAATATTCTGCAGAGGATAATTTCTTTTTCTTTGGAAATGTTTATATTGCTCTGTACATAAAGCAGCATCGTCAACAAGTTTTTCTAGCAACCCATTGATTTACAGTTGGGTTTACCACCCATTGACTTGTAGTTTGGATTACTGGTGTTGTATGGGGTTACAGAATGTTGCTATTGTTTCCAGGCAGTAAGTGGATTAGAAAGTTTATAAACCAGCAGGCCATGCTTAACAAACAGATACTTGCAGAAAGGTTTTATATACATTGTTACATGTATAGTTAAGTTGGGTTGAAAAAAGACCAATGACCATCAAGTTCAACCCCTCCAAATGAAACCCAGCATCCATACATACACACACTGACCCCTCCATACACTCACATAAGCGGCACATCCCAATATCTATATGAATTGTACATTTTAGTATAACAATAGCCAATGATATTAGGCTTGTCCAAGAAATCATCCAATCCCCTCTTAAAAGAATGAACAGAATCAGCCATCACCCAGCAGTGCATTCCACAATCTCAGTCTTCACGGAGAAGAACCACCTATGTTGCTTCAAATGAAAGTCCTTTTCCTCTTGTGTGATGGGTGGACTCTGCTGCACTGGGGGAAAAAATGCCCCCGCTAGGTCTAGAATGTCTCTTTATAAACTTGAAAAGTTTAACCATGGCCCCTCTAGAGTTTTTATTTCCAGAGAAAACAACCCCAACCATGACAGGCTACCCTCATAATTTAAACATTCCATCCCTCTAACCAGTTTAGTTGCATGTCTCTGCACTCTCTCCAGCTCATTTATATCCCTCTTAAAGGGGACCTGTCAACCAAAAGAAATATTCAAAATCCTATTTTATCACATTAGTCAAGTAAAATTAACTTTATTTACACTATATACATTATGTTATTCTTGTTTCCTTCAGTCTGGGAATTCAAAATTATAGCAAGCAGGCAGGAGCCATTTTGTGGACACTTATCAAGGCAAGCATTATATCATGTTAGAATCTTGTTTGTGCACCAGAATGGAGGACCCAATGTCCATCCCCATGTCCTGGCTACACAATTAATCAGTGAAGAGAATGGGGGAATGTGTGGAGAGCAGTGACATCTAGGAAGTGCTGAATGGAAAGTGAAAGTAATTATCTGCCCCACTTCTATGCCTAAGGCATAGAGGAGGGGCAGACAATATTTGATTGACAGCTGATATTTGTAAATGAGCTTACAACAGCTATGAATGGTTTGATAAAAAATAGAAATTGGATTTCATGTTTAATTTGAAAAGGGCTTTTATTATACAGATCTTTGTGTCTGGGTGACAGGTCCACTTTAAGGAGCCCAAAACTGCACTGCATACACCAAGTGAGGCCTTACCAGGGACTTCTAAAGAGGAATAATTATGTTTTCATACCTTGAGTTTATGCCCTTTTTTATTCAAGACAGAACTGTATTTGCTTTAGTTATTAAACAACTTGTTATCCACAAAAACCCCAAGATCCTTCTCAGTTAAGGAAACTCCTATCACACTGCCATTTACTGTATAATTTGCATTTATATTATTTTTGCCAAAGTGCAAAATTTAGCATTTATCTACATTAAACCTAATTTTCCAGTTTGCTGCAAGTTTTCCAATTTCATTAAATCACTTGCAAAGTGGCAGCATCCTGCATGGAACCTATAGTACAATTTAGTATCATCAGCAAAAATAAAAACAGTACTTTCAATGCCCACCTCCAGGTCATTAATAAACAAGTTGAAAAGCAAGGGACTCCGTACAGAGCCCTGTGGTACCCCACTAACAACACTGGTCCATTTACCACCACTCTTTGTAGTTTATCTTTTAGCTAGTTCTCTATCCAGTTACAAATACTATGTTCCAGGCCAACATTCCTTAATTTAACCAGTAACCTTCTGTGTGGCACTGTATCAAATGCTTTAGCGAAGTCTAAGTAAATCACATCCACAGCCATCCCAGAATCGAGGTCCCTGCTTACTTTCTCATAAAAAGAAATTAAGTTAGTCTACCAAGATCTATTACACATAAAAACATGCTGTCACAAACTCATAGTATTGTTATTTGCAATGAAGTATCTTATACCTTAACACACCTTCAATTCAAAGTACTGAACTTTATAATTGAATTAAGGCAGCCTGGCAAGTCAGTATTTGTATTTGCTTGGTACAGGATTCATTTCATGGTTTCATTCTTGTAGATCGGGCCTATAACCAAACTGCAACTGACATTCTCTTTCTAAAAACCCTCACAACCTGTTTTGTAAACCTGATAGTTCTACTATACAAATAAGTAGTGTTTGCATGGTCTTATTTCTTTGAAGGGGTGCTGAATCAAAATGACTGTTCATGGTAAACATTATGGAGAATAGTTAAGGAACAACACGTTAAAGGTGTGGCTCACTCTTAAGTTAACGTTTAGTATGTTATAGAATGGATAATTCGAAGCAAATGTCAACAGTCCTTAATTTTTTTCTTTATTGTATTTTGATTTGCCTGTAAGATATACATGAATGGCCAAATGAAACAATATTCAGCTGTTTAGCCTCTGGGTGAATTGGTTGTCTAATGCCATAAGGCCATGCATGGTCTACATATGTTCGTTCATACCTTGAACAAACAGTTACCATATGCAGATATTCATGGCACGGTGGCTGAGCTGAGGGTGGGTTTCCAGAATATACAAAGAGCTTGTACAGTAGGTTCTCTTTAGGTTTGTATGGGATTCAACTAGATATTACTGCTTCCTCACAAAAAACAAGGGCAAGTTAATTGGTTCATGATCTGTCTGACCCCTGTGTGTTGAGGAAATGTGATAGATTATAAACTCCACCTCAGCAGGGACTAATTTGAATAATTAACCTCTGTAAGGCTCTGCATATCTATACATATGACAACACATGAGCACTTAGCAAATAATAAAAATTAAAAAAATGCACCTGTCCTAAGTACATATCCCAAACAAAGTGTTAGGATACCTTACTTAAAAAGTCAGAACTTAGCTATATTTCAGTGAGCAGAAATATAGTTAAGCTATTGATATATAATATTATAATTCTATTTTAGAAGCGATAAATATATCAACTTTGTACATACATGGTCTTCTGGGACAAGTAATGGGTGTGTCGATTCTTCACCAACTGAAGGAAGGCGTGTGCTTCCCACAGAGGGATGCCTGCTTGATGGGTGTGAAGATGCTTCGCCAACAGATGGGTAGCGAGGGTATCCATTCGGAACACCTGATCCACTAAATCCAGGGGCTAGAGGAGAAGCAAACAAAAGGAATACAGATTTTACATTTTATCATATATAAGTAATAAATGCTCTAGAAAGTATTTATCCTTAGATAAGCCATTATACAGCCATTAACACAAACATTTTAGCATGACCATAAAAATAAAAAATTTGAACAGCAGCAAAGTAATAAATAAAAATAGAAAGTTTAAAGGGCAAGGAAAGGCAAATAAATAAAATCCCATTTTTACTTTCTTTAATGAAAAAGAAATCTCCAATATACTTTAATTTAAAAATGTGTACCGTTTTTATAAGAAACCTGACTGTATGCAGTGAAATTCTCCCTTCATTTAGTGCTGTGGATAGGAATTGTCAGACCATCGCTAACTTCTGGCAGGGAAACAATTATACTTATGAACAGCAGGGGGAGCCCCTGCCTTACTTAACAGCCATGCAGAACTCAAGCAGCATTGTTTTTTGATCATTTATGATGATCCCTAAGAAGCCCAGACCACACTGAGCATGTGTATGTGGTCTAGTCTTGCAAAGATGTATAACAAAGTTACAAGATGACAGCCCCCTGTGGCCAACGTTGAAAGCATAAATCATTTGTTTGATTAGGCTTGTGTTGCAGTAAGTTCATGTTTATGTTTAGTATACAAAATACAGTATTTCTAGCCTTATTCTATATTACACTTTCCTTGCTCTTTAAGCATAACTTCTAAAGGGAACTTCTACGGATAAACCATTGAACTTTCTGTGGATTAATGTTAGGGAATAAACAATGGGGGAATGTAACCAGTTTCATAGCACAAAAAAAACTTCTGTGAACGTTAGAGCCAAGATTTTAGTTATTTCCATTCTTTATGACCAATTTGAGACCTCAACAACTTCCTCGCAAATTTTCCAATCAAATAGCTTTTGCGAATGTATGTAATAAAATTTCGAAATTGCAAAAGTTCTTTTTGCAACAATATTTTCCAAAAGCCAGAGCAGGTGTTAACGCTAACCTTTGCGTGATAATGAATGCATAAATGCCATTTTAAAATATGCTTGCAATTTTAATTACATTCCTCCTTAAGTGTGGTGCTCTTACATCATGTCAAAAACACGTCATACAAGTGATAAAAAAAATGGTTGCCTGTAAGATTCAAGTGCAAATTCTGTTCCATTGAGTTTCATATTCCACAAGTTAAAAGTGGAGCCAAAACAAGGTCTCGAATTTATAGGGCTTGCTTTGTATGTCATGGGCACCAAGAAGCTTTGTAACAATATTCTAAAGAGAACCTAGAAAATGTGTGTGCAGAGGAAACTACAGGCAGTGCTGCGCTAGAAATAAAATACCCCATGTTGGCACATCATTCAGAGAACAGAAGTGCTGGGTCAAGGTCCAAGATTAGTGATTAAATTCATTGGGGGGTGGGGTGCCTAACAAATTGGAATCCCTCAGTTAATAGCCATTTTCTTGTCTTTTAATGTGTGTAGTGTTAATTAAAAAAGAAAAATTATTTACTAGTCGGTGTGCGAGGGGTTCTTGGAACCTCTAACTCAGTCTGGGGATTTCGTTCAACGACTGGCTCCTCCACAACGCTAATGCTATTATTTTGCATGATCTCTTGAAGCATATTGAAGAGCTCTTCTGCGCGGGCACATTTAAAAGCAAATATTCCTGAAAAACAAAATATTTCAATTGTATGTGCAATTAAAATATATGTATGTAGCTGACAAAAACATTCCAGATTATTCAATGATTCCAACAGTCACTGGGACACATAAGGACAAAAATACATAACATTATAAAAACGCTACTACAAGTAAAGCTATAAACAAAGGGTAGAGGTTGTGTGTCATATACAAGGGAGTAGTTGTAAAACAAAGACAGCTGAAGCACTAAAAAGACTGAAAGGAATTAAAGTGATGTGGTATTACAGAAGTAATGTTCTCTGCATTTAAAATGTAAATAAGCCCTACCAAAAAGAAACAACTGCTCCATTCCTGTTGGACGCTGGAAGAAATGGTAGTGGAAGAGAAGACAGACAGTACAAAGAAGGCATTGATAGTGTAATACCATGCCTCCAGCAGAGGGAGCCCAACTTACCATTACCAGAATAGACAATCAGTCTCCAGCTTTGGATTGCTCTTCCTTTTGCAAGCATTAAGTTAAAATTAACATTCTTGTTAAAAAGGTTTGTTTTGCATGGATTGACTTGAAACCCTGGACTTTATTTTAATGTATTATTGGAGGAAAGGGAGAGCTGCAAATGCATGCATCTCAGGTAAATCGAGAAAGACTACACACAATTTTTTTATATTCATCTATTATGCATCTGAAGAAGTGTAATTAATGTTTAGTGTGAAAGCTAGGTGGCTTGATTAGACAAGACAGGAGAATGCTTTATCTGCCATTATGTTGCAACAGGTAAATATAGAGAAAGGACATAATTTGGCATGTAAAAAGATTTTTCAATCATGTATGTAAAACAGTAACCATGCAATGAAGTCGACAAACGTCCCCTTACCTTGTCCAGTCTGACACCTTCGTCCACTTTCAAAAGAAAAAAGGTTTGAGTCGTATCCATAGCGTCGCAAGCAGAGGTAAGGCCATTTGACAGAATCTCGCTTGCGAGTGTATAAGATGAGTTCATTTTCTGTCAATTCCATTATGCCAGAGCCAAGCTCATTACCATCATCATCAACGTTAATAACCTTATTTAAATGGAAAAAAACATTATTTTACAAACTAAAATTAGAAACAAGTCACCATTTTTAAAAAGTCACAGTGTGCAGATTTAAAATGCATCAACAAAGGAACACCATATCAACAGATTCAGTTCCACATTTCCCAAAATTATAATTGCGAATATACAGCAACCAGTAAATTTGCTGTTTGGTCTGAATGGATGCTATTAGTTTTCTCTTCAACTTTGTTACTGTTTAGCTGTGATGTTGAAGACTCCACCCCCACCCCAACCCAACAAACAAAATAAGATTAGCAGTAGGGAGAAGGCAATTACCAAACAACCAAAAGGCATGAAAATAAAAACATACCCTGTACACCATTCAAGCTATTTGTGTACACGGCCTAGAAGTATTAACATCTTACCTTAAATCTGTTTTGTTGGTTATCTGGGATAGTTTCTTTATCTGGACAGCTACAACAGCTACCCATTGCTTCTTTAAAAGACCATGTGATCACTAGAGAGCCAATGAAAAATAGTGAAGGTGTGAACAAGGACATTTTCTGACAAATATACACATTATAAGCGGTTTATATTTCCTCCTTGCATATTTTGATTGGAAGCCTGCTCTGAAGATTTGTATATTAAAAAGTCTAGAATCTCTCTTCTGCTGTCCAAGTTTCCAATAAAAATTAACAAATCCGTTCAATTATTTTAAGATATTTTGTAAATTATTAAAATGAATAAAAAAATCATTTTTAAACATAATTGCTTCTAAAAAGGAGATATGTACCACTTAGGGAGTTGTTTATAAAAAAAATTTTTGCCCGTCTAACATTCGATTGAATAGGAAAGAAACAAAACTGAATCTAATTCGAATAGAGTTTTTCTCCCCAAAAAAAAAACCCATCAAATCTCAGGAAGGCAATTAGCAATCTTCAAAGGGTGCAACAGACCTCTGCCATTGACTTCTACATGAACTCGCTAGGTTTTAGCTGGTGACGTTTCGAATTAGAAGTGTTTCCGAGGTGATTTTAAATTTGAAATAATGAGTTTTGACCAAAAAAAAAAAAAAATGTTCAAAAAAATTCAAATTCGCCCCTTAGTATTCCCTGCATTAGTTATTCAGATGACCATCAGTTCCACAGTTCCCACAGATACTGCTGTATAGTAATTACATTTATACATATTTTATCAGGAAAAAAATCCACTTACATAGATCTGGCCATTAATCTTCTTAGCCTCTGCTGCTGCATTAGGGCGTTCGTCTTGAACCAAGATACTGCATGTTTTTCCAAGGTGCCTTGCAACGCAACCTTTAAATTGGAAAAATATGATTTCACGTTATTGGGCATAGAGAACAAGTTATATGGGTTACACGGCTTCCAGTTCATTTTTTTGATAAGGCCCAGTAAAATAGCTCACTAAATGATTTTTGTAGAGACACGGAACCATTTTCCTCACAATGCTGTTTGTAAAACACACAAAAAAAAAAAAAAAAAAAAAAAAAAAAAACTTTTGAAGTAATGAAAATATAATGTACTGGCATGCTGCACTGGCACTGATCGGTTTGCTTCAGAAACTCTGCAATAGTTTACATTAAAAGGCTGCAGTATAACCAAGGGAGCAGCCATTCAAAGCTGAAAAATAACAAAAGGCACTGGATACACAGCAGATAACAGATAAGCTCTGTAGTATATAATGGGATGTTTCAGAACTAATCTGTTATCTACAATACTCACCCCACTTTTGGGCAATGCTATATTATATTGTCATTCCTTTAAATAGTCTATGCATTCTCTATACTTTCAATCAGTCCCTAAGCTCAGTAAGTGACAGCTGCATAGATCATGTGAATCAGTGAATCAGCAGAAAAAAAGATGGGGAGCTACTGGGGCATCTTTGGAGACACAGAACTTTACTACTAAAGGGCTGTAGTTGCCTGGGGCTGGTACAGAAGCACAAAACATAATGTACAACATTTCTAGCTATTTCTTCTTTAGTTTAACTTTCCTTGTCCTTTAAGGGGAAGTACAAGTATTGATTATTACAAGGAAAACTTTGGATCCTGAGTTTTTCAGATAAAGGGTTTATCTGTAAGTTGTATCTGCATACCACAGGTATGCTAAAAAAAACATTTATACACCAAATACAAAAGGATTGTTTTGCCACTAATATGGACTTGGGTAGTTTGCTATGCACCAAGTTTAAGGTACTGCTTTATTATTTCAAAGGAAGAGAAAGTAAAAACAATTAGATTTATTAGTTTAAAATTGAGTCTATGGGAGAGCTTTCTGAATATTAGGTTTCCGGATAAGACACCATGCACCTATATACCAATACCTATTGCCCATGCGTCTCCAAAAGCTAGTTTGGGATCTACCCAACAAACAAGTTGACTAAACTACCCTTCTCTTTCAGTCAGATATGTATTCTGTGACATAAGAAATAATTGTTTCTTAAATAAAGCAGTATAAATTCTCTCAAAACTTAATACTGAAGAAATATTTTCCATAGAACAGATGCTAACAATGCTATTATGGATGTAGATCATAATGGGACAACATCACTAAAAGTACACCTTGCATTATTAAAGTATGGTGGGCACTCCTGCTATACCCCAAGATCAACATTAGTTAAAACTAGAAGCAGAATGTACATGATGCAGACTGGAAAGAGCAGAAATGTTTTGAGAGCTTCCTGGACTTTTTATTAAGTAAATGCAATTCACCCTGATTTAGTACAAGTTGTAATATCATATATGAACTATCACATCCTTTCAGCAAGATTAGTCAGTTTTCCAAACTCCTTTAGAGTACAAGACCTAGCTACCAGGGTCTCAGTACTGCAAGTAGCACCTGACTTATCACTCATTAATACAAATATGCCTGTGTGTGCTATATATATATATATATATAT
>CM044436.1:80623745-80639883 GCA_024363595.1 Xenopus borealis
TACACACACATACATACATATAAATACACACACATACATACATATAAATATACATATACACATATATAAATCTACACATATATAAATATACATATACACATATATAAATCTTCACATATATAAATATACATATACACATATATAAATATATATATATACAGTATAGACATATAGATATATATATACACATATATACACACAAAAACCCTATATTTTAAATATACAACTTATTGCAACCAGTATGATACACAACTGCAATTATGTACTTGCAAATGATCATTTATAAGCATTGGATGTTCACTTTTCGAACACATGCAAAAACTACCAGGCCTAAAGAAAGAAGATCCTTGGCTCCACAAAATTCCTTGTGCCTCACACATCAAGGACTTACCAAGCATTCTTCTCCTAACTGCTTCAGTAACCCTAGCAACTTTCTCTGATTTAAATGGCAGCAGGTCAGTTTAAGAAGTTCCTTAGCAACAAAAAGGTCTCTCTTTTAAGTGGGAAAAGCCTTTTTTTGTAACTCCCACACTACTTATGTCAGACTTCAAGCAACATTTGTGCTGGATAAGAAGACAAGGACAGAAGCTACACAACAGGGTAAGAAACACAAAAAAGGAGCGAGAAGGAAAAGGAAAAAGAACGGAGGGGTGGGGGACCGAATACAATTAAAAGTAAAATGTAGTAGATCCCCTAGTTGAAAATGGCTGTTTTGAGAAGGTAAACTCCCCTTCTAGAATATATATATATATATGCCATTGAAATCTATTACCATAAAGGAAATTTCGAATACATGCATATATCCTTATGTTTGCTCTTCTTTTATTATAATGAGCCTGCCACTTGTAAGAGTTACTAGATGCTTACCAGCCAACTAGCTGCCTAAATATTCATGTAACTCATACATACTACACAAAAAGGGAGGTAAACAGTGGATTCTGTTATATTTGCATGTGTATATACATTTGTAGATTGTTGCTTTGAAATATTCTTTTAATAATCTAAGCAACAATAGATCTCAGTGTTATGGTAGAAATACACGGACGATTCCGTCTCACGTGTCAAGTGAGATTGAAAACACAGTAAGTAATAGGAATGTCAGATGGTGTTGCAGCGTTCATCCGACACAACACGACTGTCTGATACAAACGCAGCAAGCTGCATCAAGCTGTGTTTGGTTTGTTTGTGTGCACCGTGAATCATACAATCCCAGGGGGCGGCCCTTTTTTTTATTTTATTTTTTTAAATGGCAATTATTTATTTAGGATTACCCAATGGAACCTTCCAGAGAGACCTACATTGTTTGAGGGGTATAGTTTCCTATAAAAAACAGTGGTACACTTCACATATCCCAAATTAGAAAATACATCAGTATTTAGCAAGGAAAATGTCATGCATCTAAGGGCTCATCCAGACGAGCAGATTCGTGGAGATTAGTCGCCTGGCGACAAAACGCCACGTCTTTGAGGCGACTAATCTCCACGAATGGCTTGCTCGTAGCGTGCACCCGCTAGAAGTAAAGTCGCCTGCGACTATTCACACGCGGCGACGCGATTTTCAAAGTCGCTGAAAATTGCCTCGTCCTAAATCCAAAACAGGTCTGCCCAAGAAATATACACGTCGATCATTGTAGATGCCATGAGAAATTAAGCTGCCAAAGGGCTTTCCTGATCTCATGACAGTTTCTGATTAAATGTCCCTCTCCTTTGGTTTTTTTTCTGTGCATCATACTCCTCATAGCCTGCACTGGTCTGCTTAGTGCTCATTTGAAATAGTTGAACATTGAATATCGGGCAGTGCGGCCCATAACTTGCTGCTTTAACTAATAATAGATTTAGGCTCAGGCAACACAGGGTAGCTTTCTGGTACCAACACAGGTTCTTCTCAGTGATGAAGATACCAGGCAAAACAAAGAGAAAGAGAAAAATTGTCAGTGCATGGTTTGTCCCTCTTTCTTTCCTCGTGAGGCAACTTAGGAAATCATAGCACCGCAAGTGCATTAGCGCAGGCAATTCTTCATTCAAGCAGATGGCAGGAAGACGTCAGTTTGGGTAGATTGACGCCCCGCAGAAGAGGCGATTAGTTGATAGGCGACTAAATCTCCCCGAATCTGCCCCAATCCGTACTACAATGCGAAGGTAACAAGATAGGAGCTCCCTAACAAGATAACAGCTCCCTTGTAGATCTAAGAACAAAACTCAATAGTAAAAGCCAAGTGCCACGGAGACACATTCAGTTACATTAAAGGACCAGTAACATAAAAAAATTAAATTGTTGTAAAGTAATAACAATATAATGCAGTGTTGCCCTGCACTGGTAAAACGGTAGTGTTTGCTTCAGAAGCACTACTGTTGTCTATATAAATAAGCTGTTGTGTAGCCATGGGGGCAGCCATTCAAAGGAGAGAAGGCTCAAGTTACGCAGCAGGTAGCAGATAAGCTCTGTAGAACATAATGTTATTTGTTCTGTAGAACATAATGCTATCTGTTATCCATTACTTATCCTGTGCCATATAACCTTTTTTTCAATTTCAGACATTGCTACTTAGCAGCTTGTTTATATGAACTATAGTAGTGTTTCTGAAGCAAACAGATCCGTTTTAACAGTGCAGGGCAACACTACATGATATTTTCTTTACTTTAAAACACTTTCATTTTTTGGCGTTACTGTTCCTTTAAGTAGGAGAAATAACTGCCTGCCAGAAAGTAGTTCCATTTTAAAGTGCAGGCACAAGTGACATGACTGGGGGCAGCTGGGAAACTGACAATGTGTAGCCCCATGTCAGATTTCGAAATTGAATATAAAATAATCTGTTTGCTCTTTTGAGAATTGGATTTCAGACAGTATCCCTTTAAGTATACTAAAAAAAAATCATGTAAAACATTAAATAAACCCAACAGACTGGGTTTGCCTCCAATAAAGGATTAATTATATCCTATTTTGAATCAAGTACAAGGTAGTGTTTTATTATTACAGAGAAAAGGGAAATCATTTTCAAAAATTTTGATTATTTGGATAAAGTGGAGTCTATGGGAGATGGCCTTTCCGTAATTCAGAGCTTTCTGGAAAACAGTTTCCGGGTTAACAGATCCCATACCTGTATAATCCTCATCTATTTAAAAGTTTCACATAGCACAAACGTATCAAGAATGGGATCCTGAAAGAACACTGTTTCCAAGACTACAAATTGCATTTAAGCTGCAGTCAGTTTTCTACTTACCCATACTCTGCAAACAGCTTGCAGGTGCTGGAATGTTAGTGCCCACGCTTCTGTACATTAGTCGGCCTCGGACAACTATAGCAGTAGTAACCAACGTGGGCAGGTAACATTTAAATTCATGGCTGAAATTGTGCAATAGATTTTATGCACTTCAGTGGTTACCACAGAGTAGGTGATGGTGATGACACTGTTTTTAAGATTAAGGCGGATCTCACACATCATGACTGTAGAAGATTTCTGGGTCTTCAAATAGAACACAAAATACACTGTACAAAGTCTGTATTTTATAAACATACCACACAGAGGTCTTGCAAGACAACCAACATAGTTTTAAAGTGATACTCTATATTGTATTATCACAGAATACCAAGCAGGTACAAAGCAGTCCTATGTAGTGTAGTCCTATGTAGTGCATAAAGTAGCAAGGCTAGCCACAATGCACAGTTCTTACTATACTAGGTCAGCACTGCCGGCAGCCATTTGGCCAAACACTGGGCAAATTCTTCAAGGCAGGGTCCATGCTGTGTGACCACCCACTACACAAAGCCCAGACCACACAACTCACAAGCCTCCAGGTTCTATCTATCTATATCTATATAGATATATACACAAGCGCCAAACTGGCTCTACACAGAAGTACAGAGATCACTATGTGAACTAAATAACATTTTCACTGACTGCAGCTCTGAATAGCAAATTCATTGCCATAAATAGCAACAATTCAAATAAACAGCCACAATGTTTTCAGCAGTAATTCACTGCCAAAATTTGCAGAAGTACATGGTTAAAAACATCCAAGAGTTTTGCACAGTAACACCTTATAAAATCTTTGGTGCAATAGCATGAATGGAGACATCAGACTTCAATAGAGGTCAGCTCTGTGCAAGTTCTCTGATAAAGCAGAAGAGCTTTGAGGATAAATTTATGTGGTGCCAAATTGCACCGAAGGACCCACAGCAACCAATTAAACCTTTGTTCTCAATTTCTAAAGGCCATTTAAACATAGGTGTCTAAGCTGTTTTTGCTGTGCAGTGAATTGTGGGGCAATGGTTCTTGTGCCTGAGCTGTGCACACAAACCTAGAATTATCATGCACAAAATTAAGTCATCTCCAAAAGGCTTGGAGAATAAGAAAAACTCTCATGACATAGTTTGTTACAATCTGGAGGCACCAGTGATCTGATGTACAGTATGGGCTCTGTTATCCCGAAACCAGTTATCCAGAAAGCTCTGAATTAGAGAATGCACGTCTCCCGTAGACTCCACTTTATCCAAATAATCCAAATTTTTAAAAACGATTTCCTTTTGCTCTGTAACAGTATGTTGTACTTGATCCGAACTAAGATATAATGAATGCTTATTGAAAGCAGAACCATGCCTATTGGGTTGACTTGATTTTCTAGTTGACTTGCGGTATGAAGATCAAACTTACAGAAAAATCAGTTATCCAGAAAACCCCAGAAAAAAACAGGTCCCATACTGTATTAGTTTGGCAGGCCCTTTGTCCCCTTGGGGGGTGGGGGATCAAGGTTCATGCACAGCTTTGGTTTGCTGAAATAATAATGAAAGAATAAGACTGACCAGCAGCAAGTCAAACCTAATATGAGTAATGCTTTAGTGGCAGGTGTCAGGACATCAGCATGGACAAAGCAGTACTGCTGCCAAAGGCAATAACAATACTATTTTCCCCAGGAAACAGGCAGCTCAGCACCTGCCCCTTTACAACCTAAAAAAAACTTACTTGCTTTCTTACTTCACACACCACCCATTCTGTCTGATGGAAACCCCCCTCTAGTGCACTCTAGGCATGTGCCTACCCTGCTTATTCCTACTTCCAAGCCCTGTGGAACACTTTAAGTCAGGGGTTCCCATCCCTTTTTAGGCCTGTGGTCCCGTGTTGAGGCAAAAATGTTTGCAAGGGGTGGGCGCCGCCATCCAACTCAATGTGCCTCGTTAATTGTGGGCTAGACTCGGCGGCTCAATTCAGGATTGTCCAGGGCCGGTTCTGGCCCGTGGCCCGGTGGTTGGGGACCCCTGCTTTAGGTAATTTAGTGCATGTAGAATTTCTGGACTAGAAACACCAGAAAGAATGAAACTTAAAGCACAAGTTTATTTCTGTATAGAAACAAACCAGTAAAATGAAATGCATCTTACATGTACACGTACATATGTTTTAGTACAGTGTATATAATATCTATTAATAATAGACTATTTAAATCATTCGGTGTCTCTAAGAAGTGCATGGCAGTATAAAATAAGCACGCCAAGGCCATACAATTTTCCCTAAGGCTCTGTGCTAAAAATACTTTTTTTTGTCCACCAGAATAATTACACTGTCATTATAAGCTCCTCTTCCTCTTTGTAGCAATGGCAGGGGGTGGCTCTTGTACAGCAAATGATAGAGAATGTCAAAACCAAGTCAAGAAGTAGCTATTGCAGCAGTGAGAATGTTTTTACAGGGGAGAATATTTTTAACAATATTTTAAGAACAATGTGTCTTATGTAAATTATACATAAAAAAACTAAGCAAAAATTGATTGATTAAATTGTACTAGTTAAAAGGGTTGTTCACCTTTGAGAAACATTTAGTATGCTGTAGACAGCGATATTCTGAGACAATTTACAATTGGTTTTCATTTTTTATTATTTGAGGTTTTTGAGATATTTAGCTTTTTATTCAGCATTCCAGGGTCCAAATTACCCTAGCAACCATGCACTGATTTGAATACGAGACTGGAATATGAAAACGAGTGGACTGAATAGAAAAAGGAGTAATAAAAACTAGCAATAACAATAAATGTGTAGCCTTACAGAGCATTTGCTTTCTAGACGGGTTCAAAATAAAAACTAATACATTGATAAAATCATCCGTTTAACACAGTGGTCCCAAAGCTGTGGGGCTGGCACTTCTGGTGGAGTTAGTGCATGTGGGGCTCAAGCAGACACCAGTTAGATTAACAATGATTCAGTTAACTGTATATTTGTTATAAGCTAAGGGGAACCAAATGAGTCCCATAACCATACCTCACAAGAGGGTAAAAAAAGTTGAATAAAAAATTTGACCACTCCCACACCCCCTAATTACCATGTTCATTTTACAAAATTTGGCAGGTTATGAAAAGTATGAACACATTTCTGTGTTTTTTTTCCAGTTAATACAGTTTTGCTAATGAAGGTGAATTGCCCTTGTGAGTAACTTTTCCCCAAGTGAACAGTTACCTTATATTGTTACAATTACTTTTTTGCTTATCTAGAAATTGTTACAAAAGTACAAAAGTGTTATGCCTTGTGCTAGGGGTTCAAAACAAATAAATTAGGGGGGATAATGGGCAACCTTGCCATGTTCCATTAGTTATATAAAATAAGACAGACAGGGTACCATTAATACTCACTTGGGCTGAGGGTCCCTCAAGGCCATTATGGCTCTTCTCTGTTCAACAGGAAAATAAAATTTTTGCAGGACTATAGATAAATACGTCCAATTAACTCGATCAAATGCCTTCTCCACATCTAATGATAGAAGCAGAGAAGGTGTCCGAGTGTATTGCAAGTAATGGATTATATCTATAGCCCTTTGTGTACCATCTGGGGCACTCAGTAAATCCCACCTGATCTGGATCAATAATTTTTGTCATGATCGGTTGTAGACACAATGCGATGATTTTGCCATAAATTTTTAAATCAGCATTTAATAGGCTAATTGGTCTATAATTTTGAACTAATGTTGGATATTTCCCATCTTTTAATACTGTTATTATTCGAGACTAGAGCATTTCCTTAAAGAAGTGTCAAGTGATAAATACTACATTAACAATTTTAGTTAGTTATCATATTATAAACTTCATGAAACAAAAACACAGGCACTATGTATTAATATTCCTGAATGTGAAGTTTTATTTTTGAAACTAGACTATCAGTATGAATGGAGACTTGATTCCATTAAGTATTTGGGTATAGAATTGACAGAGTCCATTACAGATTTGGTTAAGGTAAATGTGAATAATCTTTATAGAGATGTACAAAATAATATACAATCTTGGAAATCACAATACCTGTCTTAGTTAGGAAGGGTTCATGCATTAAAATGTTGGTTTTACATATTTAGAACAATACCTATACACATTTCTGTGTCATATCCAGTTAAATTACAGAAATGGTTTACACAATTTATGTGGTTAGATCGTACTCCCAGAGTGTCACATTCTATTGTACAACTTCCTAGATGTACTGGTGGTATTAATGGGCACCAATCACAGTCAAAATCAAACACATATTAACAACCTGACCAGTACAACCTAAACATGTTTAATCAAACTACACACAGTACACACAGTTTTTTTAGTTTTTTTAAAAACAACAGTTTTGAATCTGGAACAACTTAAGTCATGGATGACGTTGGACTGTGACAAACAATGGGTGCAAATAGAACAGGGGTTGGTTTCTCCATTGTTAGTACCACGAATTCTTGGTATTCCTACCCCACTGAAAGTACTCAATCCCCAAACAGCTTTACCTACAATGACCCAAAAGGGTCAAGTATAAGATGAAATTTGACTGTTCTCCTCATGTCACCAGTGGCTTCAATAGCAACTTTTGAACTTCTTATTGCGAATCTCAGATTATCTGCAAGGGGCCAATACCGAGTTGCACCTATCCATTACTTAACTAAGAATGGTCAGTTATTACCATTCAAAGACTTGCAGCAATTATTACCATTACCAAAATCTACATTTTATCAATATTTACAAATTAGACATTTAAAGTGGACCCGTCACACAGACACAGAAATCTGTATAATAAAAGTCATTTTCAAATTAAACATGAAATCCAATTTCAAATTTGCATTTAAGCATTCATAGCTGGTTTAAGCTCATTTAAAAGTCTCAGTCAATCAAATATTGTCTGCCACTCCTCTATGCCTTAGGCATAGAGGCGGGGCAGATAATTACTTTCACTTTCCATTCAGCACTTCCTAGATGTCACTGCTCCCCACACATTCCCTCAGTTCTCTTAACCATTTAATTGTGTAGCCAGGACATGGGGATAGACATGGGGTACCTCATTCTGGTGCACAAACAAGATTCTGAGATGATACAAGGCTTGTCTTAATAACAGTGTCCACAAAATGGCTCCTGCCTGCTTGCTATAATTATGAATTCCCAGACTGAAGGAAACACGATTAAAATAATTTATATAGTGTAATTAATGTTCATTTTGATTGACTAATGTGATCAAATATTATTTTGAATTTTTTTTGGGGTGACGGGTCCACTTTAAAGGGGTTGTTCACCTTCAAACAACTAGTTGTTTTCAGATAGATCACCAGACATTTTCCAATTACTATTTTTTATTTGTAACCATTTTTCTAATATTGAAGTGTAAAGTGTAATTTTTCACCTTCTAAAGCAGCTCTGATACATTTAATGGATACATTTCTTATCTTTGACCCTGCTGAGCAGAATCTCTGGGTTTCATTACAGGCAGCTGTTAGAATTGATACAATAGTTGCTAATACTCCAGAGATGTTGCTGTGAAATATATCAATTAAATGTTGCAAAATTGTATCAGTTTAGAGTCTGCATCTGAATTACTGAGCTGCCAGACTCAAACACCAGAGACACCAACATTCAACTTTAAACTTAGATTTTGGAAAAACAGTAAAAGATAAATAATGGAAAGCAATTGAAAAAAATCTTTATTTCTGGGGAACAATTTGAAAACTGAACAGAAAAAAGTGTTAGGAAGGTGAACAACCCCTTTAATGGGAGCGATGAATTCATTACCTTTAAGGAAACCTAACCATCTGGAAAAATGGTTAACTACACTAACTCCATTAAGGGGTGGTATTTCCATGTGGTATAAAGCTCTAACCTCCTCTCATGACATTAAACAATCATTTACAGTACAAAAATGGGAGAAAAGGCTTAATGTGCTCTTTCATCATCGGAATGGGCACATGTATATTCTAACCCCTCTGTATTTTCTAAATGTATAACCCATTTGGAAACATCGAAGAATATCTCAAACAGGTGTTGGAGGGGGTGCCATCAAAAAGGAGACCTTTTGCATGATTGGTGGAATTGTCCAAAATTGCAACCACTTTGGATACAACTAGAAGTATATATTAAAGCAACCTGGAATGTACAACTACCCATTATGGTGGATCTTTTTATTCTGGGACTAATTTAATCGGTAATAACAAGGACCTATCATACCATTATTCATCATATAATTTATGCGACAAGGCAAATAATTGCCAAGAATTGGAAATGTGCTGAAATTGCTTCAATTCAACAGATAGTTAACAATGTGGAACTACACTATCAATATAAGAAAGCAGCGGTACTAGCAAATAGTATTAGGACATTTTTGGTAGGGGTGCACCGAATCCACTATTTTGGATTCGGCCGAACACCCGAATCCTTCACAAAAGATTTGGCCGAATACTGAACCGAATCCTAATTTACATATGCAAATTAGGCGTGGGAAGGAGAAAACCTATTTTACTTCCTTGTTTTGAAACAAAAAGTCATGTGACTTTGCAAATTAGGATTCTGATTCGGTTCGGTCGGGAAGAAGGATTCGGCCAAATCCGAATCCTGCTGAAAGGCTGAATCCTGGCCGAATCCCGAACCAAATACTGGATTGGGTGCATCCCTAATTTTTGGCGTCTTGGAAAAAATGGTCTATGGTTTATCCTGAAATTTAAAGGGGACCAGTCACCCAAAAGAAATATTCAAAATCCTATTCTATTGCATTAGTCAAGCAAAATGAACTTTATTTACACTATATAAATTTCATTCTTGTTTCCTTCAGTCTGGGAATTCAAAATTATAGCAAGCACGCAGGAGCCATTTTGTGGACACTGTTATTAAGGAAAGCATTATATCATCTTAGAAACTTGTTTGTGCACCAGAATGGGGGACCCATGCCCTGGCTACACAATTAAATGGTTAAGAGAATATGGGAATGTGTGGAGAGCAGTGACATCTAGGAAGTGCTGAATGGAAAGTGAAAGTAATTGTCTGCATTGGCATAGAGGAGGGGCAGACAATATTTGATTGATAGCAGATATTTTTAAATGAGCGTACAACAGCTATGAATGCTTCAATAACAAATTAAATTGGATTTCATGTTTAATTTGAAAACGACTTTTATTATACAGATTTGTGTTTCTGGGTGACGGTCCACTTGAAGGATATGTAAGCAGCTCATACCTCTTCCCCCTTTCCCTGTCTCGTTTTTGTTTTCTTTTTCACCTACCTTTTAAATGCTATTGTTTATTTGTGTATGTGTTTGGAGCTTAATGCTCTTGTTGTCTACAAAATGTGAAACTGAATAAAGAGAGAAATTGCAAAAAAAAATTAAAGCGCACTACATTTTAAACCAAAAACATATTAATATAGTAGTAATATATGATCTGCAATTTCAGTAAAATCCTCTAGTACACATTTATTAAAACCTGGAATATATCACAACTTAGAACCTCCGATGAAGTGCCAGAATGAGGCATGAAACGCGTCAGGTTATTCGACACATGATAGTTTAGCTAAGGGTCTCAAGATGGATGCCTGTTCATGTTTTTATGATGACTTGGCAATAAAGTTTTTTTTAACGTTCACCCGTGGCCTGGTCAGACTCCCGTTCATCTTCTACGTTACTACAAATTAAAACTACCCAGGGAGAAAAAAAAAGTTCACTCCTAAAAGTTCTAAAACTTCTTTCTTCGTACGTTCCCTCAAATCACCTTTTTGTATATTCCTAGAACTAAATGCAAAAAAAAAAAAAGAAGGTCAAGAAAGCTGATGGCTTCTGGCAGCAACAATCTCTAAATTGTTCCAGCTCTGCAGCATTTAGATTTGGCACGCAGCAAGTTTAAGGCATGAATGTTTAAATAAGGCTAGAAAATACAGTGTCTCACTTATTCATGGCCATTGGGAAGGTTTCACATCTTGTAGCATATGAAAAGCTTGCATTCTTTGCTGTTCCTGGGATATATCCAAAACCTGACATTTTGAAGGAGTCCTTGGTGTTTCAGATGGAAGGGGCAGGTAAAAAGTCTGTTTTCACCTATCAGAGTTGTGAGATAAATGAAGAACCGCATGGCTATTTTCAAGATAAATATACAGCCAAGAGACCTGAAAGGCTATGAGGTAATGTGAATAAATAAAGGCCTGAAAAAAACAGTATCCCTCTGTTTACATTGGTACATTTATACAGACTATAAAGGAATGGAGCAGACAGATATCAATCTGATTTAGCAAACGCAAAACATTTCAACATTTTTATTCAAACAATTTCTGGGAAAACAAAATAGCAGAATCGCCTTTCATGTGCACATTTATATGGTTAAAGGGATTCAGTCATGGGAAATTTTTTTTTTCCCAAAACGCATCATTTAAAAGTGCTGCTCCAGCAGCATTCTGCACAAAAATCCATTTAGCAAAAGAGCAAACAGATCTTTTTATGTTTAATTTTGAAATCGGGGCTAGACATATTGTTTCCCAACTGCCCCAGGTCATGTGACTTGTGCTCTGATAAATTTCAGTCACTCTTTACTGCAAGTTGGAGTGAAATCAACCTCCCAGCAGCCTATTTTATTAACAACTTACTTTGTAGCGCTGTAACAGCAGTACTATGGGAAGGTAATGAAATAGCACCTGCCTAACACAAGATAATGACTGCCTGGTAGATCTAAGAACAGCACTCAATAGTAAAAGCCAAGTCCCACTGCGTCCCACTCAGTTATATTAAGTAGGAGAAAAAAACAGCCTGCCAGAAAGCAGTTCCATCCTAAAGTGCTGCCTACACACAAATATTATAACTTAAAAAATACATTTGCTGGTTCAGGAATTAAATTGTATATTGTAAAGTGAATTATTTGCAGTGTAAATAGTGTAATTTAGAAATACACCATAAAAATTATGACAGGATCCCTTTACTGAAATGGAGAGCCTATAGAATGCAATTATGAACATTATAAAGCATTCTCTTAAGTTGTTTTAGTTGGGAACAACATGGTACCAAACTGACTACTACATTCTTCTGTTTCTTCCAATAAATTCAAACCACCCTTTTAGGCTATTGCAACACTGGGCTGTCTCTCCTAACAGGCTAAACAGATTTTTTGACCCAAGGAAATGCATAAATTTGTGTTGCAATGAAATCCACTCAGTGTGTCAGCACACAGAATGTGCCTATCCATGTAGAAGGAGGGTATGGACCATTTCTCTGCTTCCAGTAATACCAGTATTAAAAAAAAAAAAAAAAAAAAATGAAAATGCTGATCATGCATACTGTATCATTTTAAAAGGGTTTTATCATTACATTATTAATTTTGTAAAATAAGGGAAAACAAATATGGGGCTGTAAATTGAGATTTCACGATCAGGTTTTTCAAAAGCATCTCAGTTCAGCAACTCTCTACAATGTTTTCATTAAGTTCATTTTTTTTTTTGACTGCAGATGTCAGTGACCACCATCCGACATTGAGCAAAGATATTATTATTATTATATGAACCACAACTTCAGTTATGGAGCCGACTCACAGGCCTGACTTACATACAAACATTTTAGGTTTTTAGGGGACCATGAAAAAGGATGTAAAATCCAGGAAATTGTAATCAGGGAAATATATTTAGGTAAAATTTAATTCAAGTATTGAAAGGATAGAAGCACAGGAGACAGTTTTACTTTGAGATACAATATTTACTGTGTTAATAACAAGGGTCCAACCAAAGCAGGGGACTCTTTTTCTGGAGAGGTTTTTGGGGGAAAAGAAGATTGCTTGCTACAAGCTTAATAACAAAGGTTAACCATTGCAGCATTAATGAAACACTATTGGGGGGCATATGCAAGGCTTCTCTGTCAGTCACATACACAACCTAAAGCAATACCTGATTGGTGCTGGACTGTATAAGGGGCAGTATAGGGAGGAAATTGACCATATACAGGCAGAACCATAGTGACATGGTTAAATTGGGTAAAAAAAAACTCCATCAAGTTCAACCCCATCAAATTAAAACCCAGCATACACACACACACCCCTCCACTGTTTCACACAAACCGTATCAAAATAGCCTTTGATATTATGTCTGTCCAAGAAATCAACCAAGCCCCTCTTAAAAGCATCAACAGAATGAGCCATCACATCATCACCCGGCAGTGCATTCCACAACCTCACTGTCCTCACTGTGAAGAACCACCTACGCTGCTTCAAATGAAAGTCCTTTTCTTCTAGTCTGAAGGGGTGGCCTCTGGTGCAGTGATCCTCTTTATGCACTCTCTCCAGCTCATTTATATCCCTCTTTAGGAATGGAGTCCAACACTGCATATTCCAGATGAGGTCTTACTAGGGATCTATAAAGAGGTATAATTATGTTTTCATCCCTTAAGTTTATGCCTTTTTTAAGACAGAACTTTATTTGCTTTAGCAGCTACAGAATGACACTGCCCAAAATTAGACATCTTGTTATCTATAAAAAACCCAATATCCATCTCACTTAAGGAAACTCCCAACACACTGCCATTTAGTATATACCGGTAACTTGCGTTTATATTATTTTTGCCAAAGTGCATAACCTTGCATTTATCAACATTGAACCTCATTTTCCAGTTTGCTGCCCAGTTTCCCAACTTAGACAAATCACTCTGCAAAGTGGCAGCATCCTGCATGGAACCTATAGTTCTGCACAATTTAGTATCGTCTGCAAAAATAGAAACAGTACTTTCAATGCCCACATCCAGGTCATATATAAATAAGTTGAAAAGCAAGGCAAAATATACATCTGCTTAGTATTTTAAACCTCTTTATTTCACAAATAATAACATTCATAGAGGAACAAATGCAGTTTTGAGTACATCAGGACAAAATTGTTATCCAGGAAAACATTACTTAAAATCAGCGAAATGCACCCATTGAAATGCATTATAAATTGGTGGGACCACGCACATAAAAATGTAAAATGCTGAAAAACTTAAAATCAGGGCACTTAAAATCAAGGGTTCACTGCAGTTGCTAAACTACCCAAACCATCCACTGGAAATATACCATCTTCTGCAACAAAGATTTTAGAAAATGACAGTTATAAAGTGAGAAACAAAAATACACCTTTCAAAACTGAAGTCACTCAGCAAAACAGACCTGTGTGTATAAAAATATTCAACGACTAGAGAAATGACACAAATCAAGGGACACTTGCAGCTTCCCCATGCCCTAGACACACAACATATACAGTGCACTGCATTATGTACATGTTACATAATCAGCGTCTGTCCACAGTGGCGGTATTTGTATTTGTGATGCTACTGAAAGCAGCATTTGTCTGTCCCTTTCGATTCTCTACCCTTATAGCTCAGACTGTTGAAACAATGCGAGACAAGTCAGCTGATTAAAGGGGTTGTTCACCTTCGAGATAACTTAGTATGATGTGGATAGTGATATTCTGAGACAATTTGCAATTGTTTTTCACTTTTTATAATTTGTGGTTTTTGAGTTATTTAGCTTTTTGTTCAGCAGCTCTTCAGTTTCCTTTGAAACAAACAATCTGGTAGCTAGGGTCCAAATTACCATAGTATCCAAGCATTGCTTTGAATAAGAGACTAGAATATGAATAGGAGAGGCCTGGACAGAAAGAGGCGTAAACAAAATTAGCAACAACAATACATTTGTAGTCTTACAGAGCATTTACTTTTTAGAAGGGGTGAGATCCATTTGAAAGCTGCAAAGAGTCAGAAGAAAAAGGCAAATAACTATAAAAAATAAATAATGAAAACCAATTGAAAAGTTGCTGCTTAGAATTGATCATTCTATAACATACTAAAAGTTACTTTAAAGGCGAACAACCCTTTTCACAAATTTATCTTTGCCGGGGAACTTTTGCAACATTGTTTAAAAATTAACAACTAGCGGGCAGATTTATCAAATTCACATGAATGATTAAAAATTTGATCGAATTTTCAAAAAGATTTAAATTTTCAAATATTTTTGAAGACCACTTTGACCATCGAATTTTGAAAATTCGAATGATTCGAATAAACTTCTATTTGAATATTTATCAGTCTAATTACTGGCCCTTTAAATTTTTATTTGACTGCCTAGTTCGCCAGATTAAACTTACCGAATTGCTATTACTATGGGAAGTCCCCGTAGGTTTTTATTAAAGTTTTTTAGATCTAATAAAAAAAATTCGATCAAATGCTAAAATCGTCCGAATCGTTCGATCAAATTCTTCTATTTGATCAATCGAACATTCAAATTGCAGTAAAATCTATAAATTGGGCCAAAATCCGATGGTCGAATTCGACCCTTGATAAATCTGCCCCCAGGGGTTAAGCAAATGCTGCTTTCAATAGCAATCATTTTCACAAATAACTTTACAAGCAATATAAAAAAACAAAAACTTATAATTGAAAGTTTTTTAGAACCGTTTTCTTTTATTAGGCAAATTTTTATTTTGGGCTTGACTTGCCCTTTAAGATAATCATGTGGCCACCAGAGCTTGGAATAGGCTGCAGCATTGGTGCCTACAATTTCATTATGTGGCAACATCTGCAAACATAGGAAAATTTTTCCAGAGAACCACAGTTATGAAATGTTTATTGTGGAAGTATTTGTTACAGCAAATAAAGTAACATTTGCTCGCAATGGGTTAAGATTTGAAAGAAAACCACAATTTACTTTATTGCTTACATTATGTGGCTAAGCATGCCACTATGAAAATGCAGTAAGGATAACAAATGACTATCATTCTCAATACCTCAGATTAACAGAGGCACACTACAATGGGAGTACCTCCCACATTCTTCTGGTGCTAAAAAAAAAAATTCCACCTTGTTCACCAGTTAACCAATGTATCATTCATTTTTACACATGCAAAGCTTGAACATTACATCAAGCTCAAGTTTTTTTTTTTTTTTT
>CM044436.1:80646803-80657451 GCA_024363595.1 Xenopus borealis
TTTTTATGTTTTACTACACTATCCCCAGTACTTGCTTTTTTAATGTTCTTTTTTAGTAAATATCCAGAAGAAAAACAATATAAAAATATAATTGTGTGGTATCTAATACTGTTCCTGTTAATGTTATTTAGATAATAAAGATTAACAGGGTAATGACTTGAAAATGTGAGTGGCACTGTCACACCTAATTTAACCACCCAACTCGCTTTCATTTACAAAATAGCTTCGGAAATAAGATCTTGCAAGTTTTCTGAAAATCCACACCTACACAAACCTTGAGTACACAGGTATCTGAAATATGAAATATTTCTGTGTATGACTAAAAGCAGGCAGGTGTACTATAACCCAGCAGGAAAATATAAGTATGACAAATGCTTAAATCACGAAGCATATTTACTTAAACATGCACAGACTCATGTGCATTAAAGCATACAAAGTAAGATGAGAGGTTCTTTGATTTAAGAAACAAAACCTTATAGTTTTCATAAATGTCACAAAACTTAATAGGGGTCATTTACTAGAGATTGGGGGGGGACCCAGAGCACTAATGGGCATGCACTTCTCTCTGGCTGGATGTGGTCCACACTTCTGTCAGGGGTAGGGTTGCCGCCTGGCCGGTATTTTTGATGGTTGATGCCAATGTTATTAATAGGAAAAAAAGATAAATCTATAGGTATTTTTTTCAAGAAAAGGTGGCAACCCTAGTGAGGGGGGCCCCGTTGTCATTTGCAGCCTCTACAGTTCCCTGACTTGCGTGTCTGAATGAGTTAGGGCAGGGGTAGGGAACCTATGGCTCGGGAGCCAGATGTGGCTCTTTTGATGGCTACATCTGGCTCTCTGCCAAATCTTTAATAAAAATAATGGGTGGCGTGGCCTGCGCTCTGCGGATAGAATGACTAGAAAGAAGGGTGCCAGAAAAGAAGACATGAAAAATATTATTAATAACAGTGATATTTCAAATGAGTGATATTTCAAAAATGATTTGCAGGTGTCATGTATGTCATATATAATCTGATGAGGAGAAATACAGTGAAATTGTGATATTGGAACATTTGCAACTGAATGATTTTTAGTTGTCCTTCACAATAAAAAATAACAGAACAATTGCGACCACCAGCAAATCATTTGAAACATCACTCATTTGAAATATCACTGTTCTTCATAATTTATTTTTCATGTCTTCTTTTCTGGAATTTCTGGCATTTGACAGATTTCCCCAACATGCTACCATGAGACTGTACAGTGGGCTTTAGCATTATGTCTTGTGAGTAATTGGATTGAGCAACAAAAGTGACATTTTGTGACTGGATTGGGGGAGTACATTTTTATATCACATTGACATAGTCCTTGGGGGCATGCCTGGTACACCTGGGTGAACAGGAAAATTGTGGCATCAATCTGTAGAAAAGTAGTCCAGGCCAGTTCATTTTCTAAATAGGCATGCCGGCTCCTTTTAAAAGGGTACTCTAGTCCTATGGTTCTTTATTTTACTTGTATTTTCAGTTTCTCAGCTGTTGCTCTTTCCTGAAAATGTTATATTTATTTCTACCCTGTATTCATTTTGTGTCTGTTGTAGCATGTTGCAGGCACATATAGTTCTCAGCCAGCAGTACATTCCCACAGCCATTTGACTGTGTTTTGAGGGGGTGTTTTGTACTGCACCAGACAGTCTGCCTGGTGCAGAATTACACTGTCTCTGTCTGGAACTGTTTGGGCAATCCTAGTGTTCACTGTGTAATAAGGATGCACCGTTTATGGTCTGATCCTGTCAGTAATATGTGTGTGTCTTGGCAGGTCTCTAGCGCTCTACAGTCTTTTAGTTCTGTTTACACATGTTGGCAAATAGTTCTTGTAAAGTAGCCTGGAGGTGTGGAATGAAGAAATACTCTGCATAATTCATCACTCTTGCTTACATTAGATTTTATGTTTGGCTTTCACTTAGTGCTTTATAGTTTGTAAAATGAAATAATAGTTATTGTGGACTTGTAGATTTTCTATTGGTGAAGAAAGAAAAAATGTTTGTCCAGCGCATATGCACAAAAGAACTGGTAAATCAGGTTGGTGAGCACTATTTCTTTAACCCTAAAGCACAGAATAAATGGATTTGAATTTAATTTCCAAGCATGGAGGTAAACACAAAGGTGGACAAAGTGCATAGTGCGAAACACAGGCTCAAAGTACATTGTTTTACCCAACAGATTTACTAAAGGGGCTAGTTAATTTGCTATCGCTAGCGATGGGGACAGACGTTAGCATTGCTTTGCACTTGCCAGGCAAATTTTCACTCTGGCGAATGGACGTAACTCCACAAATTCAAGATGCGGATATTACTGAACGTTACCTCTTTCGCCAGACTTGCCTTCACCAGCTCTGACCTGGCGAAGCGCATTGTAGTGCATTTTCTACCATATGGCACATTATTTAACTGTGGGCTCATGTGTAGGGCATTAAAACAACTCTATTGACTTTATTAAGGTTCCCTTGGCATGTCTAGTTATCAGTGTAAATGTAATATTTAGATGCACCATGTAACATAAATAGCTCCATTGCACTTTAAATTGCCCAACTTATGCAAATTATCCTGAGTGCAAAGTTGTGCTAGCCTGAATTGAACACTACCGCATCTTTGCTTTGATTTGCTTGCTCTGTCAAAGTAACGCTAGTGAAAATTCATCAGCATTTGTCATCCAGGACAGAACTTCACAACTTGTGAAGTGTTTCGATGGTTGCAAATCCGTTGCTGGCGAAATTGCACTCTTTAGTAAATTTGCCCCTTGGTGTATTGCAATCTGAGGTACAGAGTTGGGACTCACTCACAACAGGCGTGACAACAGGAGGAAGGGAGGGAGGTGGGTGACACAAGCATCACGAGAGCACCCCTTACCTTGAGCATCACTGAAACACTGCTTAAGCTCAGGAGCTAAGGGCCCCAGCTTGTTTTTGCATCTTGTATTTTGACTGCTGTTAGCAAATAAGGACTATTATGTTTAATAATGGCCTATAGACAGCAGTATGGCATCTTAATAGGCCCTTGCCATCTGCTCCTGTCTGCCCTGTCCTGTGTATGTGCGGTATTGGCCTATCAGCACACACACACAGGGTTTTGGGGTGGAAATCCTAAACTATGCATTTTCACACCAAAATCCACTCTGTGTGCATGCTGACAAAGTCAGTCCTGTCAGTGCATCAGACAGGACAGATGGGTACAGGTCATCCTTTTCTCTGTTAGTGTAGTTCTATACGTAGCAAACACTGTGTGCCTTAGGGGATCACAACCCAGATGTAGTCAAGCACAATATGGGCCAGGACAAAAGATTTAATGCACATGATAACCCTCACTAGAAAGTTCATACCCCGCTTAAGTCATTGTTCCACTTTGACCATGTAGCCTTTCTTTTACCTTTAATGACAAGCTAGAGCAGCGGTTCTCAACCTGTGGGTCGCAACTCCTTTGGGGGGTGAACAATCCTTTCACAGGGGTCGCTATAATAGGCGCCTGCCTAGGGGGCAGTCATAGGCCCCCCACTTTTAAAAGGAAAGATTTTTTTTTTTTTTTTTTAATTTCTCTATGTTTGAAGGTTCTCCCATGCTCCAGCAGAGTTCCGCTCTGCTCCCCACTTCCCTCTTACTTTTCCTTTGTCCTGGGTCTGATTATGCCTCTCTGGCTCTCTCCCTCCAGTTCGTAAAGACAGTTATCCAACTAAGCGGTCCGGATGCGCATGCGCTGTATGAAGCAGCACGTAGTGATTTCACACTGCATAGAGAGCTGTACTAGCCTGGTGTGCAGCTGTGCACATTGAAGAGAGCCAGCTCAGCCAGGTGGTGATGGTGCAATTCTTTGTTCTGAAACTGGCTGCCTGGTGTTGTTGTAGAATAGTGATCTGGGGCAATATTTTTGGTGGTGCTGCGTAGACTTAGGGGGCAATGCACTCTTGGCACAAAAGGTACAGACTGCGGAGGGGCAATATGCTGGTGGCACAACAGGTACAGATTTGGGGGCAATATGCTGGTACAACAGGTACAATATTTTGGGTATTGCTAGAACCTGTATAGATTTGGGGTCAATATTTTGGCTGTTATATGGCGCAGGTACAGATTTGGGGGTAATATTTTGGCTGCTGGCTTACACAGGTACAGATTGGGGGCAATGTAGTTTACTGTTGTTATATTAAAACTGTTACCCATGCTATACCATGCTTAAGACAAAATTTCATTTATTTGTAATTGGAAATTCACAATATATAATAACATATTGTTTTTGTGATTAATCACTATGCTTTAATTAAGTACAATTTGTAACAATAAACATACATCACGCATATCAGATATTTACATTACAATTCAAAACAGTAGCAAAATTACAGTTATGAAGTAGCAATAGAAATAATTTTATAGTTGGGGGTCACCACAAAATTAGGAACTATATTAAAGGGTCGCTGCATTCGGAAGGTTGAGAACCACTGAGCTAGAGGCAGAACTAACAATCCACCTTGATTTTCCTGGAGGTTCCCAGATATATATGGCAAGCTGTGATGTAACTGGTGGTATGTCAGGAAGTTCCAGGTCTGAAGAAAATTCTTCCAGAAATTATCTCCAGGAAGCTGATATCTCAGTACAGGTATAGCACTGCATTTTTGTAAGGTACCTGAGTTTGGAGTCCTGTAAAGAGAAGTGGGCCTCTTGCACCTTGCGTAAAATATGTCTGCATTTGCGTTTAATACAGGGCATCATACTGAAGGAGCAGATGATAAGGTCAAAAAGCAAAGTGGAGTCAGAGACAGATCAATCCAAGCTTTGTCCAAAGGTGATAAGCCAGTCTGCAGGCAAGCAGAATCCACATTTAAGATGGGTAAAAAACAGATAAGATGAATATTTGATGAATAAATCAAGTCAGAATAAGAGAACAGGTCCACAGATTCTGGTCTATAACCAAACACTGTAGATAGGAAAGGCCTTATACAGGCCATTAATTACTGAGTCTTTCAGCTGACTTAGTGAGGTTACACCTGGACGCAAGAAGGTGTAACAGAGCTTTTAGCAAGGTCAGGTTCCAAAACCTCCCACAGCACAGCAAAATGATGTGTCAGCTAGCAAATGTGCAGGCAAGGGTTCTGGATAGACAAAGATGTCTAGAAACAGGTGATACCACACATTATCAAATAGCCATACACATCACAGTGATATTTTAATACAGGTACCACTTCATAATAGTACTGCAGTAGGTGGGCTCCAGCCAGGTACAGTAAGGTAAGAAACTTTGGTTGATGGTATAAGGCCTGGAATTCTAGGCAAACTTACCTTTAGGTTCAGTTAATTTTGTAGAGCAGGTTTTGGCCTGGGCCATACAATAGTTGTCCCCCTACCCATATTGTAATACATATTAGCTGGTCAGTGTTCAGGGCTCTCTGCCAATAAAGCCTCTTATTTTAAGTTTCAGAACCCTTGTATCTTTTTCTAGCTTCAGTGTAGATCAACCTGGGACTGATGGCTGAGCTGTCGAAATCATAACTGTCCCGTAGAAAACAGGACAGTTGGGAGGTATGCACCTGTTACACACACTACATACAGTAACTGTCAGGATCGCGCCGCCCGGAGGCTTACCTTTAGCTCCGGGCGGCGTGTCCTCTTCCTTCAGCAGGCATATCCACAATGGCGGCGCCCATAGCCGCCACGTGGATATGCGGCGCCAGATAGTGACGTCATCGCGTCGCGCCTGACGCAATGACGTCACCGCGCTCGTTTTGGCGCCAAATTTAAATATTTAAAGGCGTATTGGACACCATTATGGCACCCAATTATAGGACCATGCTGCTATTGTTCCTGGGTATTGTATATTGATCCTGATATTGCTTTTGATCCTGTTTCCTGTGTTTTTGATCCTGTTTCCTGTATTTTGACCACTGCTTGGACTTTTGTTTATTTTGTTCCTGTGAATACACTTTTGCCTGGACCTGTCTGACTCCTGCTTGATCCTTGCTGTACTACGTTATTGAACCCCTAAAGCTTCCTCCTTGGTCCACTTCTTCCCCTGGGCGCCTAACGAAGGCCAACCCGTGACAATAACCCTTGATCTACACTGATGATTAGTAAATGAACACAGGGTGCCTACATGCCTCCCACCTCCTGCCCCTCAGTATCAGAGTACTGACTAACTTATTCAGCACTGTATTTTTGGGGTAAGCATCAGGTTTCTGAAAAGGAGGCACAGCCCTGCGGGCAATACAGGTAAGGCAGAAAGCAGAGTGCAAAGTAGAAAGAAAACCGCCAATTGGCAAATTATAACAAATCCTTTTTTGTTTTGTTTTTTAATAATCACCCTAAGGGACAGATTTTTTAAAACGTGAGATTTTAATAAATAAAAATTCACCCAAGTTCTATTCATTCCTATGGAATCTTTAGAAGCATATTTATCAATGGGTGAAACAGGACTGCCATCAGAAATCACGGGGCCCCACACAACAACATTTTCTGAGCCCCCTTATCACCCCTCCCCCACCCATCAGTACAAACGCAACATAGGCACAAGTGCTAAAAGATTAATGGCCCCCTACAAGTTAAAAAAACAAAATTGGTGGCCACAGACCCCCTAAAAGTTGTTAAAACACTGGTCAGGGTCCCTACAAGTTATTAAAAAAATTGTTGGCAAGTACTCTTAATAGTTATATTTTAAAAAATGGCAGCTGCAATTTTTTATGCAAATTGAAGCCTTCTAAAATCAGAAGGTATTTACCTGTCTCATGCCATACACATAGCTCTGCCTAGATACCAAAAATGAGAGCACTGCCTAGATACAAAAAAAGTGAGTTTTAATAATCCCATAAGGCATTATGGGTGGAGACATGCAAGGGACATAAAGGAGTGATTTGCATGTCTCCGCCCATGATGCCTTATGAGAGAATTAAAACATTTTCGGTATCTAGGCAGTGCTATGTGTATGGCATGAGACAAGTAAATACCTTCTGATTTCAGAAGGCTTCACTTTGCATGTAATTGCTTGTGAAGGGCTATTTGGCTCCTTTCAGTCCTCACCCTTCAGGTTCGGTAATTTTTTATGTGCAGAGTTTTCTTTATTTGCATTTCTGTGCAGAGTTTTCTGTATTTGCATGCATAAAACTACCGAATCCATTGAAGTTAGACATATGCTTTAGCTGTTATTTTAACTTTCACAAGAGGTGGGAAGAAATGTTTAGTGTAATAACATTATAGCCACCTACACCAAGTTTCCTTGCCAGTTTCTTTACAACAGCGCTACGCAACAAGTTGGCGCTATAGAAATACATGTTAATAATCAGTGATGCAGGCAACTGCTACCATTCAATCTATGCCTGGGGCAAGCAGCAGATTAGTCACCACCTCTGCATTCATTCTCTTTCCCAATCTAAGTGTTTATTGCATCATAGGAATAACTGTTAAAAATGTGTGACCAAGTAAATATCAAGAAAAACTAAAGGACTAAAGTGCTAATGTGGGATGTCAGTGCAGTAAGCCATAATGCCCTACCCAGTAGCAGATAAACACAGGGGTCATTTATAAAAATCAGGCAAATTTGCCCATGGTCAGTAATCCATGCCAACCAATCAAATTGTTGCCTTCATTGTTCTACTTGCAGCTAGCTTAAAAAAAGCTAATTACTGGTTGGTTCCTATAGGTTACTGCCCATGGGCAGTGGTGGAACTACCGTAGGCGCAGGGGCTGCAGTGGCGTAACTACCAGGGGTGCAGGGGGTGCAATTGCACCAGGGCCCCCACCCCCTTGGGGCCCATTGGAGCCACAATAATGGTTATGGCAGGTAGTTATCTAGGGGGAGATTTTACAGCACACATGCCATCAACACTCCAGCATGGGATTTATAGAGGTAGGGGCCCAACAGGGGGGTCCAGGTGCCCATCCTTTACCAGGGCCCACCAGGGAGTATTTACGCAACTGAGGGGGGTGCAATTGGGCCAGGGCCCGCACCCCCTCCGGGCCCCCCGGTGGCTCACACGCCACTGATTGCCCAGCATTGATAAATGAGCCCCACTGTGTATATATTGGCTGTCAATAGAGACAGTATTGGGAGCCCAGTGAATTTTAGGCTGGGGGAGGGTGGCTAGTCTACAGCTGGCACAGATGTAATGTAAAACTCTTCTGGTCTCCATGGGTTAATTTACTTACCAAAATGCATGCATGCATACAGACATAAATTGGTCACTTTTTTTTCTTGCATTTAAGGTATCCTTAGCCAACATTTTGGAATATTCCAACTGAGCAAGTCTGTGCAAACTGTTTAGTATATATAAAAATATAATTTATTATAATAAATTATAATATATAATGAGTGTAGACGTATCCGCACTCCAATGCTAAAACTCTCAAATCTGGGTGCACAGTCACATCTGATATATTAAAAAATTGTACTTAGACCGGCACACCTTTTCAAAAATTTTTTGCCTTTTATCAATACAGTGTACCAAAGGCCAATGTTTCATTAGGATCCTTGAGAAAGAGCCTAATGAAGACCAAAATGCTGTACTTTACTTTCAGTACTTTGTACTTGATCTCCAATGAATTGCACAAATCCATGTTTTTTGCAAAACAATCCTGTTGGGTTTATTTCATGTTTTACAACCTTAAGGTAATCTAAATTACAGAATAATCCCTTATCCAAACAAACCCAGGTCCCAAGTAAGAAAGAGTTAAATTCTGTTTACGCAGATTCCCCCGGTAGCCCCTTGGATGGATTTTCTCAAGATAGCTTTGGTAATAGTTCCTTGACCTAGATGAAGAACCATCTCATTGGTAATATAAGCAGTTCTTGGGTTTTCTGTGCTGTGCAGCAATATCTCTGTGCTCTTTCAATGGTAACGCCCTAAGTTCTTATGTCATACATTCCCAAGTTTATAAACACTCTGTGATTTCTTTGTTCTGGGGTTCTGACTCTTTGGGGTATATCTATCAAAGAGTTTTCCACCACTCTCCATTTTTATGGGATTTTTAAAAGAGTATTTATCAATGAGAATATGGGGGGGACGGGTTTTGTCAAGGGAAGGTAGACTTCTCCTTTAAACTGTTCAGTGGATCCCTGGCCTTCATGCATATTGAATACGAATACATGCAAAAGATCTTGTATTTGTCTATATGTATATGTATATATATATATACAGATACAGTATGGGATCAGTTATCTGGAAACCATTCTCCAGAAAATTCAGATTTACAAGAAGGCCATCTTCTACAGAATTAATTTTAATTGAATAACTCAATTTATCAAAATGTATTGATTTATTATCTGTAATAATAAACAGTATCTTGTAGAGGAAATATCGGGAAAATAAAAATCTAATATAAGCTTCATTATACTGAAATAAGAAACTTTCCAAATACAATCAATTAAATATTCTGCATAGTTTTTTTTTCTAAATAATCAATTGTATCTCTCTCTCAGCATCTTGTTCTCTTCATTCAGTCTTCTTGCAGCAGTTGACAGTTAGATCCAATATATCTTATAGGGGTGGCTTTCTTTTCCTAGCAGATGAATTACACTCATATAATTGATTCCAGTACAAACAAAATCTAACAAGATAACTGCCTTTTGCGCATGTAGAGGGACATGCTGTCTGGTGAGCTCTAATCAGGGGTGTATTGTCATTAAGGCTTGGAGAGGCCCCAAACCTGTTTGTCCAAAAAATAAAAATAAAAACTTAAAAAAATCAAAGTACTGCTTGTCGAATCACAAGTAAATCCAGTAACGTCATTGCGAGAGTTTGTATGTGAACTCTCGCGAGATTTCGGATCGGGAGCTTAGTTGCAGATATGCGTGGCAAGCACTGTGCATGCAGTTAGGGAGTAGGTGTGAGTGAATATGATCCAGGCTGGTTGTGCTGGCAACCAGGACGAACAGACAAAGTAGCTGCTGATTTTCCACCTGCTTGTTTGGTATGGGGGGGACTGCTTGATAATTACATTACATATTTAAAGGAGAAGGAAAGCTATGGAGGCATTTTATTGCCAATAGATTAGCTGCAATAGTGCAAGCTAGAATGCTATATGTATTCTGTAGAATGTTTTACCGTACCTGAGTAAAAAGCTCTAGAATCTCTCTGTTTGTTTAGGATAGCAGCTGCAGGGAAGGGAGGGTGAAAGAGGAGCAAACTGAGCATGCTCATGCCTGGGGCAAAGAGGTTTAAACTGAAGTCAGGAAATACTTATATTGGGTTTTTGGTCTAATATGTCTTTCCAGGCTTCCTCCTCTATGTGGGGGAGATCCTGAGACCATTTCAGGGAAATACTTTTGATGGGATCGAAGCTGCCCTGTTGCAATATACTGTAGAACCAGCTTAGCGCCTTGGTGAGTTCTGGTCTATGGAGGAATTCTCCAATGTAGATTCAGTAAGATTTAAGGTACCTCTGGGGAACTGTGTCTGAAACTTTCTTTCTCCTTTAATTACATTTTATGACACAGAAGTATTCTTTCTGGATAGATGGTTTTGGGCTTTTGGTTTCAAGGAATCACTGGAACCAAAACTAAATATGGGGACTAATGTATAATTGTGTAGCTGCCAACAGAGTTTCTGTATAATGAACTGCCACTGTGTGTTGGGGTTATATTATTAAAGTGGACCAGTCACCCCAAAAAATATATTCAAAATCATATTTTATCACATTAGTC
>CM044436.1:80662629-80673384 GCA_024363595.1 Xenopus borealis
CATGACCAGGGGCAGCTGGGAAATTGACAAAATGGCAACCCTACTGTTAAATAGGTTTATGGCCTTTCAAATAACCAAGAGGCCGTAATATTAGGAGATGCATAGAAGAGTGTAGGTTTTCAGTCTTATCTTAGTTGCATACATTTTGATTAAATCCATCAAAATTCAAAAACATGTCAAAAGCAGATACAATCTTACCTTTGCTAATAAAGACGCCTCTATTATATCTGATGTGTTGCTCCTGTAGTTGTTAAGATTGTGTCTTTCGGTCATTATGGGGGGTTATTTTTTTAAGTCAAATGTTTTCCCAGACAGACTTTTAAAGGGAAAAAGAAAACCACAATTTTTTCCTAGAAAAAAAAACTTGCATTTTTTCGAGATTTATTAAACCCAGACGGTGTTAAAAGCCGGAATAAAAAAGAACACCAACTCAGACCTGCAGAGTTCATTTAAAAGTCAATGGCAGGTTGTCCCGTTGACATTTTGAAGTTATCCTGGTCTGCTCTGGGTTTCGTACAATAATCAGAAGATTTTGTGGCTTCGAGAATCACATCTGAAAAAGTTGCAGTTTTTGGTGACAAATTCAAAAAGATTGCACAATTCTGATTTCTTCTCTATCAAGTCTTTTTCCACACAAGAAATTTATGTGAAAATGTATTGATAAATAAATAAGGGGAAAAGTCGGTACAGATTTGGTCAGAGAGGCTTTCAGAAAATAGTGAGAAAATGTAATATTTTGATAAATAACCCCCTACATGTCTTATGTACACGAAATGCATAAGGCAATACTTAGGTGTACCTAAATAAATTACTGTTGCTTTTTACACCTGTTTGGGAGATTCTTGAGCTTTCATCAACATGGTTGAATCCCCTACCCTAGATGAGTTTTGTGAACCTTGTTATTGATATATAGTCTTCCCGTCAATCACTCTGGGCAGCTTTTTGTCCAAGGTCCCGGTAAGAGAGTATTTCTAATTCTGTGCATCAACCATATAAAAAACACACGTGGACCTCATTTATAAACACTGGACAAATTTGCCCATGGGCAGTAACCCCTAGCAGCCAATCAGAGAGTTTTTTCAGCCAGCTGCTAGTTAAACAATGAATGCAAGCATTTGATTGGTTGTCAAGGGTTACTGCCCAAGGGCAAATTTGCCCAGTGTTTTTAAATGAGCCCCACAGACTTCAAGTCTCATATTGGAACAAGGTGAGGGAGGGGTTGTACTGTTAGCCTATTGGGAAATTATTTATTAAGGTCAGGCATAGACTATCATGGCTCTGGGGAATCAGGTATGTCTGTGTAAATAAACATTTATATTATTTTCTGAAGTTCAGGTCATATGTTTTATTTTTCTAAAAGGGTATTTATCCTTTAAACTGTGAGTTGCTTTCAACAAGTTCTGCAGTCTGTCTGATGGAAAATGAAATGTTATCTCTCTCCAGATTCATCTTAGTCATTGCCCTTCTTACATCTACACAGCTCATCTATGTCCCCACAATACCCTTATTTTCCAAAGGAGGTACTGTACTTTACATAATACACAAATGCCAATTAGTCATATGATACAGTTGATTGATACATCACTAACCATCAATATAACAATAGATTTATAGATTATTCATGGCTCTTGTGTTGTATAAAATAATCAATTACAAAAAAACTACAGAATTCTATGGGTACGCATTGCTTTTGTGTGTTATATACAGGGCCGTATTTCCATATAGGCACCCGAGGGCCTGTGCCTAGGGCGGCAGAATTGTGGGGACGGCTCTCGGGTGCCTTAACTAGTGCTGGGTTTTTTTTTAATTTCCTCACCCTCCCCGCCACTGATTTCCTATTGAAATGCGGTGACAGAGCTGGGGGGGTGAGGGGTAAGCACACCCACTTTACAGGTCAGGTGACCTGCTGAAGGTTTAAATGTTCACTTGCACTATATGTCTGTATGCTTGATAAAGGGGATTACCCCGAAACGTTGCATGCTGCATTTACAATAAACTAGCAAGGTTTTACCTGCCAGCTGTTCCTGTGTGCCGGTGATTTGTTGCGGCGAGTCAGTGCCGAAGTGCACGGCACACTGACATCACTTCTGCAATGGGGCATAACTTGGCTAACGGAAGTGACGTCTCGCGCATGGCGCACTGATGTCACTTCCGCAATACGCATAACTTGGTGAGCAGAAGTGACGTCACGCGCACTGACGTCACTTCCGCAATGGGGCATAACTCGGTGAGTGTGAGTGAAGTCACTTCCGCGAGGTAGGGGGCCCTAGGCATCGGACCTAAATACAACCCTGGTTTTATACTGATGAAAGAAAGGTTTCTATATACACTTCAGATATTAAAGGGATGGCAACACACTGCATATATTTCATGAAAGCAAGTACATGCTGCATTGTTCGTAAAAAAGAATAGTAAAATACAGTACCTCAATAGTACTTAATATATGCCTGTCTGAATCTAGAGAGTTTGTATAAATATAGCATAAGGTTGCAGTATCAACATACTACAACTGACAGTAAACAACAACAAAAGAATTGTCCTTTCGACTATTCAGGCCTGCACTAATAATAGCGATGCTGAGGATAAATCTGTAAAGGTATTTGAGTCTTTCCAACTTTTTTTTTCTGTGCTGAAATTTTCTTCTGTGATACCTCATCTCCCTCTAGTGTTCATGGGAACAAAAATGTGTTCTCTCTTGATGACACACAAGGTTTAGCTCTATTATGGTGTATGTTCATGTCTATTCATAGAATAGGGTCAAAGCTAACATATTCTCTCACTATTGCTATGTTTTAATGCAATAGGTCTGTGTCAGTTGAGGAACCCATGGAACTGTCTATTCAAATTAGTTTCTGTCAAATCGTTTTTTAATGCCAGTGGGAAAACCAAATCCAGTGCATCATGGTTAAAGAAAAACCATAGCTTCAGAATGAATACTTAGCTACAGATAAAAATTGACCTATTCGTATAGAGCCTAAAACTGGCCATAGCAGAAAATTAGCAGAATATCGTACGAATGATCGGTATTTTCGAAGCCTGGCCGGTAAAAATGTTGCTTGATGTCAATGTTATTTATAGGGAAAAACCATACAAATATAGGAAGGTCTGTATTTTTTTCCAGAAAAGGTGGCAACCCTAGTCGGTGCCCTTTCCTGACCAGCCATTAACAATTAATTAATTTCAGATAAAATAAAGCAGCAAAGAAAACAAACCAGCCAATGTCCTGCCCGTCACAGCAATCGTGCGAAAGTACTGGGGAGCTCATAGCGATATCATCAGATCAGCAATACATTTAGAGATATTATCGTCAGCCGACAGAAATCTTTTAACCTGGCCGATCGTCCAATCTCCATGGAATGAAAAATGTTGGCTTTCCACCTTTCTACAACAAGCTGTGGGGGTGGGAACAAAAGTGGTGAGGAGTAAAGGCAAATGTTTGGGGGTGATGTCACAGGAGGTGGAGCCACAACGCACGATCAGCCGAAGATGGCGAGAAAGGTAAGTTTTTATTTGATTGGGAGCAGGGCAGGGGCATTTTTTGGGGTATTACACATTTACCAGCAGCTACATTGCTGGTAAATTTTTAATACCAGCCACGGGCCAATAAAAGTCGGCAGCTTATTGACTCGTGTGTGGGGTAATCTAACGGGCTTCCTCGATTGATTCCATCTCGATTGGGCAGGTTAAAAAATCCCATCGGATTGCAGCCGCATCTGTGCGTTAGTGTGGTCCAGCGATCCGACTGTCGGTATCAGATGCATTATGATCCAATCGTTGGGCCCTGGGGCCCATGATCTAGGGTTGACACCTTTTCTTCAAAAATTACCTACATATTTATCTTTTTTCCTATTAATAACATTGGGATCAACCATCAAAAATACCGGCCAGGCCGGTAAAATACCTGCCAATTGGCAACCCTACCATGAATGGATCAGCTCAATGTCACTCACCTTAATGTGGGCGACTTCGCCAAACAAGAGGCTCTCTGACCTTAATAAAAGAATAAAAAAGGATTCAGCGATCAACAAGAACCAAACTGATCTTCACGTGTCCCTGGCACAGAGAAGAGCATACCTCCCAACTGTCCCTTTTTTTGGAGGGGACAGTCCCTCTTCTGAGAGCTCAACCTGCAGTCCCTCATTTGTACTGGAAAGTCCCTCTTTTCTCTGCACTGAAAAGCCAGAAAAAGAAACAAAGTTTCTAATGTAATTGGCTTTTGGCCAGCTAACAGTTGCAACCAAGATACTTTGTAACAATTTTGAGATAAGAAAATAAGTAATTCTAACAGTTTAGATAAGGAGAAATATTTTCAAACCTTCATAACCTGCCAAATGTTGTAAAATGAACATGGTAATTAGGGGGCGTGGTCAAAAATGTAGCCGCACTACCTGTTAAAACTATTTTTGTCCCTCTTTTTACTTCCAAAATGTTGGGCGGTATGAGTCAGAGAAGAGAGGTGTGAGTAGGACTTTGATGCAAGTCCCAGTACTTTTTATTTACGGCACTCACATACAATACAATAAGCAGAAAAGGTCAGACGATAGCGGTTCAGCGGTTACAGTCACCCAAATGAAACATTATGGCGACGCATTTATTTATGTGCAACTAAACAGTACGCCGCCGTGGTTCATTCATCATAGGTACAGTTTGTCTCCTTTACCACTGCTTTCTGATAGGCGGAAGAGGCGCAAGGGGCAGGGCATGGGAACGTAGCGTTGCGCTAGCAGTACTGGCATTCTTTTATTTGTGCATTTTGTACACTTCGGTGAGGATTCGCCATCTTTATCAAGGGCTACCTCGCTGCTTGCCTGGCCAATCCACAGCACTTGACTCTGCCCACCCTTGTCATTGGTTTCTTCCTCCTTGCGATCCACCGCTTCGAGACGGTCTTGAATGTAGCTTCTGTGACGTGTCAAGCACCAAGCTACTTCCCCGCCCTGTCTACTACCACATGCCCGGCAGTCGGCAAAGGGAGGGGGGTGGAGGAGGAAGATGTGAGTGAGGGCGCTAGATTGGGTAGGGGTAGCGGAATGTCACTATGCCTTGAGGTACATAGAGTTGCACTTACGTTTCCTCCTTCAGCAGTGTCCCTTTCCATACTCCTGTAGCAGCCCGAACTCGTCAGATTGCTTCCTTTATTTTGAGGGAAACAGAGACCCCCTGCTCGTGGTTATGGCTACCCATAGGCCGTGGAGGATTGCTGCTGGTCTCCTGGCCAACCTGCTGTCATCTATCTGCATTGTGTTTGTAAACAAGTGGATTTATGTGCATTATGGATTTCCCAACATGAGCCTCACGCTGGTGCACTTTGTGGTAACCTGGCTTGGACTGTACTTGTGCCAAAGACTGGGGGTCTTCTGCCCAAAGAGTCTGACTGCTTCCAAAGTGGCCCTGCTAGCACTTAGCTTCTGCGGCTTTGTCGTGTTCACTAACTTGTCTCTTCAGAGCAACACTATAGGTACTTACCAGCTGGCCAAGGTTATGACCACTCCAGTCATCATCCTCATCCAAACCATGTGCTATGGGAAGACTTTCTCCTTAAGGATCAAGCTCACATTGGTGAGTGTGCCATTTTGTGCCTTACATCGTCTTCACACAGCAATAGGGCATTGACTGCCACGTTCCCAAGCCACTGAACCCCAGACTGGACGGCACTCGCCTGAAATATTGAATTTGCAAAAGTGATTCAACTGCTTTATGTATCAGGATGGTGATCCAGTTTATCTTGGGTCTAGTTATAGGAAGGAAATATGCTAAACTGACAACAGAAGTGTTGCGTGTGTAATGACCTAATCTTATCTTTAGATATAAAAATATTTCTTTTTTTTGTAGGAAAATAAACCATGAAACTGCTGCTGGGAGTACAATCAGTGTTTTGACACATATTTTTCTAATTTTTTTATATGACTTTTCTTTTTTAAGTGTAGCCCCATAAGTTTTCCACAGTTTGTGGGCTGTTCTCTTTGAAGTGAATTTTCCCTTGTCTCCAATGTATCTACCATAAATATACCCTTGCACTATAGGGAGATACCTATTAACAATAATATGAAGCAGTCATTAGCAAATCTTTGGAATTTGGCACAATGTCGGACTGGGATGCAAGGGGCCCACCAGAAAACCTTAGTCCAGGGGCCAAACTTTCAAAAATATTATTCCTTCTCTACTCACTTAACCTCTTTATTCTTCTATTCTCCTATTCTTTTAGATCTACTTACTATACTTTATTCCTCCATTATTAAGCCTCTTTTTCCACATAAAGAAATAGGGAATGAACGTGAAATAGGCCAAATTGTTAGAAGCAAGAGACCCACTGACACCTGGGCCCACCGGGAGTTTTCCTGGTATCCCTGTGGGCCAGTCCAACACTGATTTAACACCACAGTTGCACGAAATAACATGTTACTTTGGCCTTTCTACTCTTTACCTTTTGGATGCAAGAGAATGAGGAAATGTTATGCTATACATATACACTTCTATAACACTTAATGTATAAATGTCTCTACAGCCCGGAAAGCCTATAAAAAATGAGCCGTGAATATCCTGTCAATGATATCTTTATAAACAGTACTTAGTGGTGTCATTTCTGTCACATGACTCTCTGACGTTTTGCCGTTATAGGTTCATGAAACTCCTCTATCACTTATATTTTAAAACAGTGGGTACATTATTCACTAATATATATTAGTGAATAATGTACCCACTGTTTTAAAATATAAGTGAGAGAGGAGTTTCATGAACCTATAACGGCAAAAGGTCAAAGGCCGAGTGCTTTTATACAGGTCCTGGAACTCCTAGGTGACTCCTAATTGATTTATATTTTACAACATGTGGTATTTATTGTATGTTTGCTTTGTGTTTCTTTATATATAGTGAATAAAATACCCCATCGTGTAAATTATAAGGATATTATAAGTTACTGAGGAGTTTCATGACCATGTTTTTATGCAGGTCATGGAACTCCGAGGTGACTTCTATTATTTTGCAACAGGGGGTACATTGTTTCTTATAATACACGAGTTTCAGCGAGTCATGTGACAAAAATGACATCACTACTGACCATTTATAAATGATGAATTCATGGCTTCTGTGTATTATATATATTCTCCAAGAAGACCAGCAACACTGAGACTTTTGTGCAAAAAAAAAAAAAAAATATATATATATATATACACCAAAAAACTGGACTCCTAGGACTTGAATAGTGAAAACAAAAATTGTGTTTATTTCAACTCGGGCCATCTTCAGGAAGGTATATATATATATTTATAAAATGTATTAAAGATCTTAATTTAAAAAGCACAACCGAGAAGAGGAAAATGCTGAACGATCCAAAGAAATGAAATTACCTCGGACAAAGACTAGCGAAATTTTTTTTAGAAAAACTCTAAATTAATAATGGTCCAATAAGTTCAGCGCAGCTCCCATTGACTTCTATAGGACTTCAACAGCTTTTACCTGGCAAGATTTTTGTGGTTTTTACACTTTATCAATTTTAAAAAAATTCATTTTTAGAACTATTTTTTAGAGATTTGTTAGTATGTCGTCCCATATGTTTCTTATTGTTTAAGGGTAAGGGCACACGGCAAGATTTGGGGAGATTTAGTCGCCTGGCGTGAGGCAACTTTGGATCACTTTGGAAAACAAAACACCGCGAGTGCCATACCGCTAGGGATTTTACATTCAAGCCCGTGGTATGGCACAGCAAGGCCGTTCAGGGAGATGTCGCCCAGACGAAGAGGCCATTAGCGACTAAATCTTCCTGAATCTTGCGTGTGCCCTTACCTACTTATTTCAGGGCAGGTGGCATGCAGTAATGAGTATGTTTGCTTTGTGTTTCTTTTGCAGATACCAATTACATTGGGAGTGTTCCTGAACTCTTACTATGATGTAAAGTTTAATGCTCTGGGAATGCTATTTGCTGCTATTGGTGTTTTGGTAACATCAGTATATCAAGTGGTTTGTACTTTTTAAATTCCTACTGTTCTTTATAATGAGAGGCGGTAACACTAGGGGGAAGTTTCAATCACAATGTTTAAATACATACATGCAAGATAGTTTATCAAGCTACAGGACAACCTCAATAGGCCATGGGATTCATATATTTTTCTTTTTTTTTTTTCAAACATTTATGGCCCATCCTTTATGAAGGATACCACATTGTGGCCTTTAACAGTTTGAACCAAAAAGTTGGCTACAGAGTAATGAACAAATAAATATGACATATTTGCAGCAAATGGTGTCCCATCTTGGAAGTCTGACATTTCAATATTGCTGCATACATATGGCCTAAAACATGGTCTGTTTTTCATGCTAAAACTAGCTAACTAAACTTTGAAGCACCACTGCAGATAGATCGATAGCAGAAATTGAGATAATGTTATAGAAAGTTGGGTGTATGATCCAATATATCTTATAGGGGAGGTCCTTTTGCCTAGAAGATGTATAAGAGCTCATTCAATTAAAATCACCAGAAATCCTGTCTCTCTACATGCATTTGTGCAAAAGTTATTTTGTTTGTACTGGAATCAGTTATTTGAGTGAGCTCTAATACATCGGCTAGGAAAGCAACCCCCCCCCCCCTTTAAGATATATTGGATAATTCATCTGACACCCAACTGCTGCATGAAGACATAATGAAGAGAAACAGATGCTGACAGAGGAATAGTGAATATAAACTTGATTATTTCTGAAACTGCAGAATTTTTAATTGATTTTTAACATTCTAAAGCAGCTCTGGAAGGGGGGGGGGTCTCTTACTGTTCTAAATTGATACATTTAATGGATTACTTTCTTATCTTTGTCCCTGATGAGCAGAATCCCTGGGTTTAATTACAGGCAGCTGTTAGAACTGATACAATAGTTGCTAATACTCTAGTCCAGAGATGCTTCTGAGAAATGGATCAGCTAAATGTTTAGAGTCTGCGGCTAAATTACTGAGCTGCTAGACTCAAACAATAGAGACACTAACGTTCAGCTTTAAACTTAGGTTTTTGGAAAATCATAAAAAATCAACAATGGAAATTAATTGAAAAAAAGTCTTTATTTCTGGGGAACAATCTGAAAACAACTTAACTGAAAAAGGTGTTTGGAAGGCGAACAACCCCTTTAAAAGTACTTGTTACTCAACCTTCTTGGTGAAAGTAGCCATGTATGCTATGGGTGTGGTCACCTTCACACAAATCTTTTCACCAAGACAAGACCAAAATGCAATAGCTTTGTATATGTTTCAGGAGAGTTGTGAAAATAGTAATTGTTACATAGCAAACCATACATCTAGAAAAGCACTATGAACCCTTTTTCCATATTTTGGCGTAGTTTCTTTTTATGTTTGCAAGCTGGATTGCTTCTGAGAACTTCACACCCTGTATTGTATTACATTATTCTGTATCAAAAGGTGATGCATTGGCCCAATCTGTGTATCATGTGCATCAAAGACTCTTTTGTATTTTAGTGGGTTGGATCGAAGCAGCATGAGTTACAAGTGAATTCCATGCAACTGCTTTACTACCAGGCCCCTTTGTCATCTGCGATGCTGCTGGGTATCGTTCCCATATTTGAACCAGTTATTGGAGAAGGGGGCATTTTTGGACCTTGGTCTCCTTCTGCTATAGTAAGTTATATTTGTTGTTTGTCTGTTAATCTCTGTATTACATGGAGTTTTACTTTGTTGGATGGTTCATGAAGCAATCATTTCAAGTTAAGTGCTGTTTTTCTTTCACAGGCCATGGTACTCCTCTCTGGTGTAATTGCCTTTACAGTAAATTTATCCATCTACTGGATTATAGGAAACACTTCTCCAGTCACGTATCCTTTTCTTGATTGTTGCAGTTAAAGGGAAGGTTCACCTTTTAGACAACAGTGCTAATTTAACAGCCTAAGTCATAAAAAAACATTTTAATGGTAACTTTATTATATTGTTTCATTTCAGAAATACATACCATGGAAGCTGTGGATCATTGCTGCAAAAACTCTCTCGGCTCTCTCCTCTGTTATGGGATCAGCGATCCTTTGGTTGGCAAGATTCAATCAAATGGATCAAAGCTATGCAAGTGAAGCAGAAGAGAGAAGGCATGCACAGTGTAGATTCAGTCTTGAACTTCTTTATTCAGCGGCTGGCATCTCTTAAACTGGCCTTAGATGCAAAGTTACAGTCATATGAGTCGAAGTTTCCTACCATTTCCGGACCATGTGTGGATCGTCCCATCATTTTTTGTACAATGGCGATTGGTCCTTTAGTTGATTAGACATATTAAAGACTTCTGTCTGCTAAAGATAATTTCTTTCTGCAGATATTGCCTATTTTACAATATCAGTGGGTGACTGTCACTAGAATTTGTCAGACAACTTTTGTACAATTGCTGTCACTTTATTTAATCTGAATGGTTAGTGGCAGATCGGAAGATCTTTTATCAGATCCAAGGGTAAAATCTGCACGTCTATGGCCAGCTTTAAACTGTATGTCACCTATCCCATAACAGAGGAGAGAGCTGAGAGAGTTTTAGCAGCGCTGAACCAAGGCTTCTATGGTATGTTCTCTGAAAGGGAACATCTAAAGTAATAAAGATAAATTACTAAAAAAAAAATTATGACATGGGCTATTGAATTAATTTGTGTGTGTAGAGCTAAAGCTCCAACAGCACTCTCTATTGAAAAATATCATGGCTGGGTTCCATAAATTCAGTGTGATAAAATCTTTATTCCACACTCACATGTTACTGTGGAATAAAGATTTTATCACATTGAATTGATGAAATA
>CM044436.1:80683585-80714544 GCA_024363595.1 Xenopus borealis
GCGACCATCCATCCTGCGGTGCTCGATTTCTCCTCCCTGGCTATTCACTGACAGCATGTCCTCTGCCCCGATCTCCTCCTCCCACTCTTCTTCATCCTCCTCCCAGGAGCAGGGCAAGGTAATTTACTCAGACTTCAAAATTCGACCCTCAAAGTTTTCTTAAAGGACTTTTTTGATCGAAAATTTACTTATTTTGAACAAATAGGTCAATTTTTGATCAAAAAAAAATTGTTCGAATCATTCGATCAAACGATTGTCCGCAAAATCCTTTGAATTCTTGGAGCTTGGCAGAGCTCTGCCTTCTTTTACTTGTGGTAATCCCAGGGCCTAGACAGCCAAAGAATATAGATAGTAGCAACGAGATGACTCCACCACTATTCTCTTTTGTTTCCAAGTTCTAACTTGTTTCTTTTTATATGTAACAGGTTGTTATTGCGTGGTTCAACTGATACTTAGTATACCTTTTAACTGCTGAAGAATATTGATACTAATTTTGATACATTAGTAATCAATTGTCTGCCCCTTATAGGGCCTTGTGGGTTTAATTTTGGTTTTAACCGATTTATTAACCCACTAAAGAATTGGTGCGGTTGTCACGATAAGTGTACTAATTAAGCTGTCATCCACGGGTATTTTAATGGATTCACTGTTTATAATATCTTAATTAATTTAAACACCTATTTAATTTATTTATTATTTACACATACATGAATTTTTAAAGCATAAGTTATTGTATGTGAGTACATCAGGTGGTTCTGTTGGGTGAATAACCATTAATTAAGTTTCATATTCGATTATTAACCAGTTGAAATTACTCTATTTATATACATGGATTAATTACATAAAGTATTAATTAAATTTCTCACAAACAAGCACGTCTTGAATAATCATGGATGAGTATCAATAATTAAGTTCAGGCGAACCAAGGTGTATATAGATTTTAATGAATTTTTAGGTATAGTTTTCCAATTACTTAATAAAGACATACAGGGTTGTACCTTCTTTCCTTTTCTTTCTCTTTTTTTAAATAATTTTTGAATCTCTTCAATTCAACTCGAATTTTGGGCTATTTGATAGTCAAAGTAGCCCAAAATTACTGCAAAATTTGAATTTTCACTTCAACCTTTAGTAAATGTGCCCCATAGTATATTATAGAATAGCCAACTCTTAGCAACTTTTCAATTGATCTTCATTTTTAATTTATTTGAAATATTTGTTTTCCACTTTTGGCTCTTTTCAGCTGTAGGATCAAGTCTAACACGATTGCTCTTTGAAGCTACAATTGTTATTCTTTATTACTTTTCTCTCTGTTCAGACCTCTATATTCATATTGTAGTTTCTTCATTAATCCATCACCTGGTTGGTAGGGTAATTTGAACACTAGAAACCAGATAGCGGCTAAAATTCCAAACTGGAAAGCTGATGAATAAAAAGATAAATAATAAAAAAAGCAAGTCCAATTGCAAATTTCCTCAGTAAAGCACTCCCTATAACAGGGGTAGGGAACCTATGGCTCTTTTGATGGCTACATCTGGCTCTCTGCCAAATCTTTAATAAAAATAATGGGTGGCGTGGCCTGCGCTCTGCGGATAGAATGACTAGAAAGAAGGGTACCAGAAAAGAAGACATGAAAAAAATTATGAAGAACAGTGATATTTCAAATGAGTGATATTTCAAAAATGATTTGCAGGTGTCATGTATGTCATATATAATCTGATGAGGAGAAATACAGTGAAATTGTGATATTGGAACATTTGCAACTGAATGATTTTTGGTTGTCCACAATAAAAAATAACAGAACAATTGCGACCACCTGCAAATCATTTGAAACATCACTCATTTGAAATATCACTGTTCTTCCAAATTTTTTTTTCATGTCTTCTTTTCTGGAATTTCTGGCATTTGACAGATTTCCCCAACATTCTACCATGAGACTGTACAGTGGGCTTTTGCATTATGTCTTGTGAGTAAGTGGATTGAGCAACAAAAGTGGCATTTTGTGACTGGATTGGGGGAGTACATATATAGATATTGTCCAGTGCATGATTATCCCATAATCCATGGGTGCAGGGAACTTTACTTCACATCAACCACAGACTGCAACGTTAGCTTAAAATTCCCCTTGTATCACCAGCAACATTGCTGTGGTCTGTTAGAAACACATATTGTCTTGTGTGAGTCTTGTGCGAGTCTGACCCACATCTCACATCTAAAGCACATTAAGACCAACCACGTTTAACGGATGGAAGTCTCAACGCCTGCATGAAACTTAACCTCACCACCAGACTACAAAGCCATCAGCAAAACCATGCAGCACCAGAAGTCACATTAATGGTAAGAAGTACTATTCATCACTGGTTAGCAACAGCATAACAACGTTATTAGAAAGAATTCAGAGACTGTACTTTAAAAGTGTTGGTCTTACATAAAATGCACACGTTTACTTGTATTTAGTTTTAAACATATTGTATGGCTCTCACGGAATTACAATTTAAAATATGTGGCATTTATGGATCTCTCAGCCAAAAAGGTTCCTAACCCCTGCCCTATAACATACCAAATTGTAATGTAAAGATGAACAACCCCTTTAACTGCCTCTACTCCAGTGCAAAGAAGTCAACAATCAACCTTTCCTCATAACATTCCTATTGCCAATTAATCTCATGGTGTGCCATAAGCCTAAGAAGGACATTCAACAGTGAGAGATGTGAATTCTATATTATATGGCAGATGCCACTACTCATTGCAGGGCCTGGGTGCAGCCATACCCACTGTACCCCCCTCCAGAAGTGATGTTAGCTGTGGGTTAGTATGCAGGGATCCACTGGCAGGCGCAAAGGGTGTGCAGGCCCTGGTAGTTCCACCACTTGTTCCAAGAAACTTTTGGAAACCTTTACTTATGGGACAAAATGCAAAGCTGCTAAATGAAGTGTTATAAAGTTGACTGGTCTGATTGTAGTAATAATAATAACAACATATAGTAATAATAATATTTTGTATGCTGAAGAAAATATACAATGAAACCTCAAATTTACATTTTTTGTGGTCCCACCCAGAGGTGTTCCAGGGGCTGTTGCTGCCTGATGCAGCAGCCCTGATGCCTTCCCTCCCCCCCGCTCCACGCTTGTAGGGTCACATTTACGAATGGTCAAAGTAAAAATTTGAATATTGACTAGCCCAAAATTCAATTCGAATTGAAATTAGAATTTTTGAAGTACTGGCCCTTTAAAAATCCTTGACTTCTACTATTTGACAGCTTAAAGCTGACGAATTGCCATTTTAGCCTAGGGGGGACCTCATAGAACCTGTCCTGAAAATATTTGCAAGTTTCAAGAATTGGAAAGGATTTTGCGATCAAATGATTCAAACAATTTTTTATTTGACTGAAAATGGACCTAATTCAATTGAAAAAGTCCTTAAAAAAATATTTCAAGGGTCGAATTTCACACTTTTTGTTTTACTTCTAAAATTCGACCCATAGTAAATCTGCCCCTAGTGTCGGAGCGGGTCGCGGAGGGGCCGCATCGCTGCACTAGAAAACGTTTTAAAAACTGAGATTCGGCTCTTAAAGTTACCAGAGGCGGCTTTTTGCTGCTCCTGGTAACTGGCAGCTCCATGCCGCCTGAGGCAAGATTCTCACCTTGCCTCATGGCCAGAGCGGCCCTGGTCCCACCTACGGTTGTGTTCAGAATAGTAGCAGACATAACTAACCTAATCCATCGCTGTTTTTGGAGAAATGACATTTCTAAATAATTTACTATTAGGTGTAGTAAAGTAATAGAAAAATAACAGACCCAACAGTCGTGACATGCATTATGATGATTAATGATTATGTGTAATTAAATCATTAATTCAGGCTTGTTTAAAATAATAGCGTAGTGGAGTTCAATTAATGAGGTCATTAATTCTGTGGAAAAAAAACAGGTGTCAATTACAGCCCTTAGTTAAGGAAGGAAGGCGCCAAATGTTGTGCATGCTTCTTATAGTGCATTTCTCAGAAACAGCATAGTTTGATTAAAAAGTTGTTTGGATCTGAAATGCTTTAAAATGGCAACCAAAACCTGTAAGACATGGAAGAAAATGGAAAACTATAATTTGAATGGATAGGAGAATAGCCAAAATGGCAAAGACTCAATGATCAGCTCAAGGAAGATCAAAGAAGGTCTAAAGTTACCTGTAAGTACTGTTACAATGAGAAGAAGTCTATGTAAAGCCAAGCTATTAGCAAAAAGCCCCCCATAAAGTCCCATTGTTTAAAATCAGACGTGCTGAAGAGGTTTGCCAAAAAACACAATGACTGGCATAAAGAGAAACGGGGCAAAATTTCGTGGACTGATGAACAAAATGTGCCAGGTTATGAAAGTTTGAACACATTTCTGGGAATTTTAAGGCCATGTATAATGTGCTATTATAGTTTTGTTAAGGGTGAAATCGCCCTTTAGGCTAAGGCCAGACGGGGAGATTCGGGGGCTACAAGTCACGGTGAGAAGTCGCCAGACGACAAATTGCCCCCGAATCTCCCCGTCTGCCCTTGCCCTTAAACTGCTAATCTCTGTTCTCCCAAAAGACTTGTTTATCTTAGTTACAATTATATATTTGCTTACCTTAAACTATTACAAATGTTTCAAAGTGCAGGAACTGAGGCTCTCTGCCATAAAACCCCTTATTATGTTTTGTAAACGTTGTATCTATTTCTGTCGTCAGTGCAGATAGATGCATTGTTACATACATCGTTGGATCATGTTGAAAAAGACCAAAGTCCATCCAGTTCAACCTCTCCAAATGAAACCCAGCATCCATATACTCACAAATGATATATTCTCATACACTAACTATAGATTTTAGTGTCACAATAGCCTTGGATATTATGCTTGTCCAAGAAATCATCCAAGCCCCTCTTAAAAGCATTAACAGAATCAGCCATCACAACATCACTGTGAAGAACCACCTACACTGCTTCAAATGAAAGCTAATTTCCTATAGTCTGAAGGGGTGGCCTCTGGTGCGGTGATCCTCTTTATGGGTAAAAAGGTCCCGTGCTATTTGTCTATAATGTCCTCTAATGTACATGTAAAGTGTAATCATGTACCATCTCAAGTGTCTTTTTTTCCAGAGAAAACAATCCCAACCTTGACAGTCTACCCTCTTAAGTTTCTATCCCTCTAACCAGTTTAGTTGCACATCTCTGCACGCTCTCCAGCTCATTAGTATCTCTCTTAAAGGGGTTGTCCACCTTCAAACAACTAGTTGTTTTCAGATAGATCACCATAAATAACTACTTTTTCCAATTACTGTCTATTTTTTTTTTTGTAACAGTTTTTCTAATATCAAAGTGTAAAATGTAATTTTTCGCCTTCTAAAGCAGCTCTGGGAGGGGTGGTCGCCGACACCCCCAACTGTTCTAAACTTATACATTTAATGGATACATTTCTTATCTTTGTCCCTGCTGAGCAGCATTTCTGGGTTTCATTACAGGCAACTGTTAGAATTGATACAATAGTTGCTAATACTCCAGAGATGTTGCTGTGAAAAGTATCAACTAAATGTTGCAAAATTGAAACAGTTTAGAGTCTGCACCTGAATTTCTGAGCTGCCAGACTCAGACACCAACATTCAACTTTAAACTTAGATTTTGGAAAAACAGTAAAAAGGGAATATTGCGTCATACTTACCATGATTTCCCTTTCCTAGGCCTCTCCATGTCAGTACTCAATGGGCTGGCCCCTCCCCCATCAGAAGAACCCTCCCACAAAGTCAATAAAGCCACCACTTAAACTCCTGAAGGGTGTCTAGTAACAAGCTCCATAAATAATTTCAGGGAGGGCCGTACTGACATGGAGAGGCCTAGGAAAGGAAAATCACGGTAAGTATGACGCAATTTCCCCTTGTCCTCTCCATGTCAGTACTCACCGGGATGTAGCAAGCTCCCCGGACAACTAGGGTGGGATACAAAAACCACAGACCCTGATATGAAAAAAGGTATATATTTATTGCTTTCTGAAGGCACATCTGAGGACACTGGCACCAAATTGGGCGTTCCTAGCTTTAGAGACATCCAGCTTGTAGTGAGAAAGGAAAGTGTTAGATGAGGACCAAGAAGCAGCCCTGCAAATGAGCTCCCCCTGGTGGAGTGAGCCCTGATGTTTGCTGGGTCCTGAGTGGTTTCCGAGGAATAGACCTTTTTGATAACTAACTTTATCCAACTGGAGATGGTATAGGAAGAGGCTGCTTTTCCCTTATTCTTTACAGCAGGGACAATGAAGAGGCGGTCACTAATACGTATCTGAGATGTGGGTTCGCAATAAGATCTTATAATGGCTGCTACATCTAAGGCTCGCAAGTGTTGATCTTCCTTCTCATCCGGAAAGGATGGTAGGGATAGCTCACCCTTGAGGTGGAACGGGGAAACCACCTTGGGTTTGAATGAGGCTTCGAATTTCAGGACTACTCTATCGTGAAAAAACACCGGACTGGTGCTATTGCATAGAAGAGCCTGTAGTTCACCTACTCTCTTGGCTGAGGTGATCGCAACCAAGAAGACTGCCTTCAAGGTCAAGAACCATAATGACACCTCTTCTGTGGGATGGAAAGGGTGTCTGGACAGCATCTGCAAGACCAAGTGCAGATCCCACTGTGGGTAAGAAGGCCTTCTTGCTGGTAAGATTCTGATTGCTGCCCTGAAGAAGCGGTCCAACAGCGGGTGTTGAAACCAGCGTATGTCAGAGAAGGCAGATAAAGCTGAGACTTGGGTTCTAAGGGTACTCACACTTAAGCCCTTGGTTAAGCCTGATTGTAAGAAATCAAGAACTTCAGCAACTTCGAGGGTCGTCGAAGTTATGCCCCTAGCTTCTCTCCAAAGCTTGAAACATTCCCAGGTTCTCCCATACCTACTATTGGTAGAATCCTTCCTAGATTTCAGCAATGTGTTAACAACCTCTCCTGACAGGCCCTGAGCCCTTAAATTTTGCTGATCAGTCGCCAAGCTGTCAGCGCCAATGGACCCGGGTCTGGATGGACAAATGTTTTTTGGATCAGAAGAGATCCCGCACATGGAAGTCTCCATGGAGCATCCACTGTCATTTGTAGTAATTGAGGAAACCATGGACGTCTCTGTCATGCCGGGGCTATACATATGATTTCTGCCTTGTCCTCCCTGATCTTCTGAATCACTCTCTCGATCAGAGGAAGAGGAGGAAAGATATAAGCCAAAGGATGTGTCCACCTGGCAGAATGCGTCTACTGCTATTGCCTTATGGTCCGGTTCTCTGGAATAGAATCTCTTGCACTTTGAGTTCTTTGAAGTAGCCATAAGGTCTATTGTGGGACTGCCCCAGCATTGGACAATCTTCCTGAAAATTCGGGAATGGAATTCCCATTCGTGTCCTCCTATGGTATGCCTGCTCAGGAAGTCCGCTCTCAGGTTCTCCCTGCCTGGAATATATACTGCAGAGATGTCTTCTAAGTCTTCTTCTGCAAATTGAAACATCGATTCTATCTCTAACATTAGGGAGACACTTCTTGTGCCTCCCTGTCTCTTGATGTAGGCCACTGTTGTTGTGTTGTCGGAACGGACCATGAGTCTTTGGCCCTGAAGCTGACTGCTGAAGAAATGACAGGCCTTGATTACTGCCCTTATTTCTAGCACATTTGAGGGCACGTCTGAGGATGGATGTAGCCATGAGCCTTGAGCAACTTGATGCGTCCGTGGTCAAGATGGACCATGCAATTGGAAACAGCCTGATTCCTCTGGCCAGGTGATGAGGGACGAGCCACCAGGAAAGGGCTTTCACCATTAGAGGTGACATTATGATCATTTGATCTTGGGATATTCCATCCCATTGCTGAAGAAAGGGAAACTGTACTCCCCTCATCTTCCAGCAGGCCCAGGGGATTAATTCTATGGATGAGGACATCATGCCCAAGATTTTCATCACACTGTTTGCTGGGACTCTGGAGATCAAGACTAACTGCCTTGTTTCTAGAGACAATGCCAGTTGTCTTTTTTCCAACAGACCGATGACTACCCTGAAGGAATTTATAGTTCCAGGTATGTAATCCTCTGAGTCGGATGTAGTTGACTCTTTTGCCAGTTGAGGTGCCATCCATGCTCCTGCAGAAAGGATATCACCTGTTCTTGGTGATTGATTAGTTGTCTCTTGAAATTTGTAAGAAGAATCGTCCAGGTAATGGAAGATGCGGACCTTCTGCCATCTTAGGAGAGCCACCAGGATCTTGGAGTGTAAGTGGTGGCTTTATTGACTTTGTGGGAGGGTTCTTCTGATGGGGCATGGGGGAGGGGCCAGCCCGGTGAGTACTGACATGGAGAGGACAAGGGAAAATTAAATAATTGAAAGTAATTGAAAAAAAGTCTTTATTTATGGAGAACAATCTGAAAACCACTGAACAGAAAAAAGTGTTTGGAAGGTGAACAACCCCTTTAAGGACTGGAGTCCAAAACTGCACTGCATACTCCAGGTAAGGCCTTACCAGGGACCTATAAAGAGGCAAAATTATGTTTTCATCCTTTGAGTTTATGCCCCATGTTATGCAAGACTTTATCTGCTTTAATGGCCGTAGTATGACTGCTCAGAATTAAGACAACTTGTTAACCACAAAAACCCTTCTCAGTTAAGGAAACTCCCAACACACTGTAATTTAGTGTATAACTTGCATTTATATTATTTTGCCAAAGTGCATAACCTTGCATTTATCAACATTGAACCTAATTTTCCAGTTTGCTGCCCAGTTTTCCAATTTAGTCAAAGTGGCAGCATCTTGCATGGAACCTATAGTTCTGCACAATTTAGTATCAGCAAAATAGAAACAGTATTTTCAATGCCCACCTCCAGGTCATTAAGTTGAAAAGCAAGAGCCCTGCAGGTACTCCACTAGCAACACTGGTCCAATTAGAAAATGTTCCATTTACCACCACTCTTTTAGCAATGTCTCTATCCAGGAACAAATACTAGGTTCCAGGCCAAGAACGAAAAAGAGAAAACAGAAAAGACAAAGGAAGGAACTCAATGCACTTAAGACAGAATGGACAAAAATGTTAAAGGAATTCTGTCATGATTTTTTTATTGTATATTTTTTATTTCTAAATTACACTGCAAATAATTAACCCTACTATGTTTCCCGGTTTTAAAGAGGCTTGCACCCTTTATACTTTACAAGATTTACAGAGAGAGAGTGATATATGTGGGTCTCCAAATAAGGCCACTGTACGCACAGGTCTCAAAAATAAATCCACTTATTATCCGATACAGTCTAAAAGTAATTATATTGAGATTTTCCATAAATTGGTCTATAATGATATAGAAGTATTGGCAAATAGAACAATATCTCCAAAGAAACCTAAGAATCTCACTCGAGAGGAACACATGGCTCTCACTGCATTACATAAAAATGTTCAAATCGTTATTAAACAGGCCGACAAGGGCGGTGCAGTGGTAGTCATGAATTCCTCCGATTATGAAAAAGAAATAATGAGACAGCTTGACGATATGGATACATATGTAAGATTACCTTCGGATCCAACATTGAAATTTGGGAGGGACATGGAGAATGTGATTTCGCTGGGTTTTGAAAACGGTGTATTGAGTAAATCGGAATGTGAATTTATAAGTTGTAATAACCCTGTGATTCCCATCTTCCATGTCCTCCCCAAAGTACATAAGTCATTGATAGATGTTAAAGGTAGACCGATTGTAGCCAGCATTGGCTCCTTGAGTGAGAATCTGTCCAAATATGTGGATTGTTTACTTATGCCGATTGTAGAAAAACTTCTGACTTTTTTGAAAGATACAACCATGTGTATCAAGGTATTAGAAGGGATGACTTGGAAACCGAGTTATCGTTGGTTCTCTATGGATGTAACAGCTTTGTATTCATCTATTGAACATGAGCTCGGTTTAAGAGCCATTGAATATTGGTTAACCCAAACAAATTCTTTTCCAGATATCCAAAATAGATTTATTCTTGATTCTGTCCGTTTCTTACTTTATTCTAATTATTTTTATTACTTCAATGGGTCGTATTACCTCCAAAGACGTGGTGCCGCTATGGCTGCATCCTTTGCGCCCACCTATGCCAACCTCTTTATGGGGTGGTGGGAGAGACACCACGTCTTTGGAGATTCAAACCCTTTTTCTGATCATATTATTTGTTTCTACCGCTACATCGATGACATCATAGGCATCTGGGATGGGGACACCTCATCCTTGGCTGCCTTTGTTGAATACTGCAATTGTAAGACACCGGGACTTGCCTTTACATACGAGACTAATGATAATTATATCGAGTTTCTAGACGTAAGCTTTTCGGTCAGTAATGATATGATTTCTACCACACTTTACCGTAAACCGATTACAAGAAATACGTTACTACACGCTCGCAGCGCACATCCAGCCCACTGCATAAAGGGTATCCCAGTAGGTCAGTTTATCAACCTAAATTGTAACAATAGACAGTAAATATATTTACTGTCTATTGTTACAATTTATTACGACAGTTTTATTAATCATAAATTGATATGTGATAATATACCATGCCTTATAAGCAAATAATGTTCTAACTCAATGGACGCTCGAGGATTTTTCTAACGAATATAATAATTTGGTTTGAGGTGTTTATAACTGGGTATTAAGTATTTACTGATCTTTCCCCTAAGGTGAGGGCTTCTACCTCTAACTATTACTTACCAGAGCTTCTATTGAGTATTATAGAGTTAATTGTTTTTAGTGGGTGTGTGCACATATGTCTTTATATACCCAGACTCACTCAGTATGTTTCATGCTTATGAGGAAGTGGTGCTGACCACGAAACGCGTCAAGCGTGTATGCTCCTGTGATTTTAAGGATTTCATAATAAAGTGACTTTTAGCCCTATCGATAGAGCTCCGTGCTTCGTTTACTGACTTTGGAATTAACCCTACTATGTAAGATTTAATTCCTAACCTAACAAGTGTATTTTTTTTTGTTGTAATATTGACGTGCAGGGTCGAACTGGGAGCCAGGTGGACCAGTCCAACCATGTTGTTGTGTAATCAGCCATCCAAGTGGTATCAGAAAGAGCCAGTGCTGCACTATGGAACAGCTTTCTGACAGGCTATTGTTTCTCCTACTAAATGTAAATGAAGGCTTCATATTTTATCATTTTTTTAAGCCTACTTCCCAAGGTGAGGGTACTGTTATCAGTAAAAGCTAAGGGCAGCACATGGAAGTTTCTACTTTGAGAACCATCGCCTCTACTGTATTCTTTTTGGGGAATTACAAAGAATATACTGTTTGTGGGACAGATTTGTGAATGTAGGTGCTGAACTGCACAACCTCCACTGCCAATACAAACCAATTAGCATTTGGTCTCAAGAAATATCCCATTCTGAAAATGAAAGCAGAAATCTGATATTGGCAACTACAATTGTGCAGCTTTGGACCTACATAAGTAACTGAACCATTACAGGACTACTGTAGGGATGAAATGTGCAGAACTAAACTTGCTTTAGAGAACAAAATCATGTAAACATGTTACCCTGGACTGGCAATCCGTGGATTCTGGCAAATGCCAGAGGGGCTATAAAGTGCCATAGAAAGTCAGTATTTAGTGGGCTGGTGGGGGCAGTTTTGGCCTCTCTGTGGGCTCATTGGGCCTCTGTGTACCTGAAATGCCAGGGCCTATTTTAATTCTCAGTCCAGACCTGCCCTGGGTCACTGACACTTGTGGAATTGGTGGAAAACTGGATGTGCCCACTCAAGACATTTCTGATGTCAGACAGTATTTATGCAGATGTCCCACATCATGAGCACACCTTTTAATTTTTAGCAGCAGTTCCTTAAAGGAATTGTTCAGCATAAAAATAAAAACAGGGTAAAAATATAGGCTGTGTAAAATAAAAAATGTTTCTAATATAGTTAGTTAGCCAAGAATGAAATAGCCAGAACACTACTTCCTGCTTTGCAGCTTTCTTGGTTTCCACTGATCAGTGACTTGAGTGGGGACACATTGGTCATAACTGTTGCTTTTGAACCAGTTTCATACTAAGGATCAATTGCAAACTCACTGAAGAGTTATGACCCTTGTGACCCCAGGGCTGGACTGGGGGCCCCAGGCCCACCAGGACTGCTGTCCAGGGCCCCTCATCTCCTGAATGTGAGGCGCCCATGCGCGAACACCACCTGTCCCCTTACTTTTGCCTAACTATATTAGAAACATCTTTTTTTATTATACACAGCCTATTTATTTACCCAGTTTTTATTTTTACACTGAACAGTTACTTTGAAGCGCGTACCTGTATCTACTGCACTGTATGTCGCTTGTATCGATATTGCTCAGTGCCTCATATTTCCAGCCAGGGGGCGCAACGTTCGACATTGAAGGAAACTGTTCAATACCATGCGGCGTCTGCAGGGGGAGACATTCTCGGTTACACAACAGGCCGAAAACGCAAGAATGCGAAATGGCGGTACTCTACCACTATTGTGAGGTTTCCGATAGTTATAGTTAAAGTCTATGAAGATAAACCGACAAGGCGAAATGGCAGAGGGAGAGGGCTGCTCGACGTGGAGGTCAGTGTTGTTGGAGGTTAGAGCGTAGGGGGGGAAGCTTCCACTGAACATGGTGGGGGGAACTGCCATGTGTAGGCCTTAGCCTGCGGCTGTAGTGAGAAAGCAGAGGGCGGAAGTAGCTTTATTCCGGCCTAGCGCGCGCGCACAGAAACCGGGCCTGTTAGTTTGTCTCGGTGGTACGGAAAGCCCTAGTTATATTCTGTCGCTGCACTCAATGTCTAGTTCGCGCCATAGTTGCCCTATGCCAGGCTTCCAGCCCATCTGCCCCCGTGTTTGTGCTGATACCACATCACTCCCTCGCTAAGCAAGCGTTTATGCGACAAAAGGCTCTCCTCACGTCTATGGCAGTGGTGCGGCAGTGCCTGAGGCGATAGTGGGCGCCAGTGCAAGGTCTGAAGCGGTTTTCGGGCGAGCTGGTTGAGCCGGTGTGGCAGCGCTGACGAGTAAGGACAGGTGGTGAGTCAGCGCTTGGTGCTGCGGCGGGTCATGCTCAGACATGCACAGGATCTAGCCCTGACTTGTCTACTCGCTCTTATTTATATGTACTGCGACGGCACTTTCCGTGAGGAGAGCTGCATCTCCCCTGCACTCGCACTTTACACTTCTGCTACAGGTAACGGCGGCTTTCCCTCACTCGCTCATTCCTTACTATAAGCAGTGCAGCAATGATACAATCGTATGTTTAGCCAAATGTTCTCATTAATGGCATTTCAGACTGCTGGCTTATGCTTGTTTGTGTGTTGACAGGCAGCCGTGCAATATGAACCTCACATCCACTACAAATTGCTTAGAAACCTCTCACATCATGACTTCAGATCAAGAGAAACTGGTGAGTAGCAAGCATTTTATACAAAGGAAACCAAGTGATTGATTAAATATACATTATATGCGGTTATCACCAAAATGCCAAGGATTACGTTAGTGTGGAATAATGACAGCTTCATTTGCTGGCTGTTTTCCACTTCCAGAAATCTGCGCTTAAAAAAATTATCCTGTAAATGTGATTGAGCCTAATGATGTTATCCTTAAAGGAGAACTAAACAGTATAAACGAATAGGGCTAAAAATGACATGTTTTATATACTGAACTTCTTGCACCAGCCTAAAGTTTCAGCTTGTCAGTAGCAGCAATGATCCAGAATGGCAAACTTGTCACAGGGGGTCACCATCTTGGAAAGTGTCTGTGACACTCACATGCTCAGTGGGCTCTGAGCATCTGTTGAGAAGCTAAGCTTAGGGGTTGTCACTAATTATCAAGCAGACAATGAGGTTGGCCTGTAATAAAAGTTGATGCTACAAGACTGATTTCTGTGCTGCTGTGTATTAATTACTAATCTGCCTTATATTGTGACATTTCTACAGTGACTTAACTAGGTAGGGGCAGGCAGTGCAGCTGGCCCACCTTCCTCCTTGCAGATTTTATTTGTGGCTGTGGCCAGCTGCAGTGGTGCACAATCTATTGGGGAGGCGTGCGGGCCTTGGCCCAGTTTCACCCCCTGCTCCCCTGGTAGTTACGCCACTGCATTTCTATTCTATGTGAACTGTATATTGTGACATTTCTATTCTATGTGTACTGTATATTATGAGTGGGTCCCTAAGCTCAGTAAGTGACAGCAGCACAGAGCATGTGAATCAGCAGAAAAGAAGATGGGGAGCTACTGAGGCATCTTTGGAGACACAGATCTTTACTGCTAAAGGGCTGTGGTTGGCTTGGGCTGGTACAGAAGCACAAAACATAATGCACAACATGTGTGCCCTACTTCTTTACTTAAGCTTTAGTTCTTCTTTAAAGGACATCAAAAATGAATTGATGAAAACATACTCAGCGTGATCTGTTGGACCTCTGTTTTAAAGGGATCCTGTCATGGGAAAAATTTCTTTCCAAAATGTATCAGTTAATAGTGCTGTTCCAGAAGAATTCTGCATTGAAATCCATTTCTCAAAAGAGCAAACAGATTTTTTTATATTTCATTTTGAAATCTGACATGGGGCTAGACATATTGTCAATTTCCCAGCTGCCCCAAGTCATGTGACTTGTGCTCTGATAAACTTCAATCAGTGTTTACTGCTGTACTGCAAGTTGGAGTGAAATCACCCCCTCCCTTTCCCCCACCCAGCAGCCAAATAAAAGAACAATGGGAAGGTAAACAGATAACAGCTCCTTAAAGGAAAAGTAAATGTTTTTCTTTCTGTAAATTTGCTCTAAACAGCCCCCCAGATTAATGTACCTTAGTCCCTGCTGCAAGTCTGCTTTGATTTCTGTGTTATCAGCAGCTTGTTTCCCCTTCTTCCTGGTGCAGAGTGAAGCCCAGCCCCTTAGTTTACTGAGCAGTCCATTTGCTGCTGTTCCACAATAGAGAGGAAGAGGGAGCCAGTGTGTGCATTAGTAAGCTAGTTTCCCCAAGCAAAAGCTGCTACACACACTGGTCTCTGCTATGTCATAGTATGCAAATGATCTCCAGGACTAGTCACAGAGATAAGGTCAGCTCAGTAAGCTATGGGGCGGGGCTTCACTCTGCACCAGGAAGAAGAGGAAACAAGCTGCTGATAACACAGAAACCAGAGCAGACTTGCAGCAGGGACTAAGGTACATTAATCTGGGGGGCTGTTTAGAGCAAATTTACAGATAGAAAAAAAAAAGGTTTACTTGTTCTTTAACACAAGATAACAGCTGCCTGGTACATCTAAGAGCAGCACTCAATAGTAAAACCCATGTCCCACTGCGTACTATTCAGTTACATTTAGAAGGAAAAACAACAGGAGGTTCCCTCCTAAAGTGCTGGAACAAGTCACATGACTGGGGCAGCTGGGAAATTGACAAAATGGCTAGCCCCATGTCAGATTTCAAAACTGAATATAAAAAAATCTGTTTGCTCTTTTGAGAAATGGATTTCAGTGCAGAAGTCTATTGGAGCAGCACTATTAACTGATGCATTTAAAAAAAACATGTTTTCCCATGACAGTTTCCCTTTAACCAGTTTCTGAGAGGTTAGAGGTATTACACTTCTTCTAGAAGGTGTTAGACCAGCAGGTGTCAGGGACCCTAACTGTCTATGCATTTTCTTCTGTTTTCAGTTAAACCATGTCTTGTTGATGTTAAACATGCAAATATGTCAGTCAGGCAACCTTTAAAGTCTGACCTTCATAACCTGTTTGTACTGTATAAATGTCAGTTATTGATTGTTAGTGATTGAAAGATTTGACCCAAATAGTTTTTGACATACTGCAAATTTTTTATGTACGCCTTTTTTTTTTCTGACACACAACACCATTAAAGTCTAATGGTGTAATTTTCACTGCAAAACTTGATTTGCTCATCACTAGTACTTTCTCTGAGATTCTAGGGGGCAAATTCACTAAAGCGCGGAAATGCATAAGCGTTGGCTTCGTCGGCATTCGCCGCACTTCGCCAGGTGAATTTTCGCAAGCGCTATGCAAATTCACTAAGATGCGAATTTGCGCTCAGGGCGGCGAACGGTAGCTTCGCCAGGCAAAGCGCATTTACACTAGCGATGCCTAATTTGCATACGGCGCAAACTTAAGCGTATAATAGAGGTGTATGTTACAGCCACTACATTACACTACACAAGCCCAGGAAACCTTTAAAGGGGTTGTTCACCTTTGAGTTAACTTTTAGTATAATGTAGAGAGTGATATTCCGAGACAATTTGAAATTGGTTTTCATTTTTTATTGTTTGTGGTCTTATAGTTATTTAGCTTTTTATTCAGCAGCTCTCTAGTTTGCAGTGTCAGCAATTTGGTTTCTAGGGTACAAATTACCGTAGCAACCCTGCATTGATTTGACTAAGAGACTGGAATATGAATAGGAGATGAACTGAATAGAAACATAAGTAATAAAAAGTAACAATAACAATACATTTGTAGCTTTACAGAGCATTTGTTTTTAGATGGTGTCAGCGACCCCCATTTGAAAGCTGCAAAGAAAAAGAAGAAAATTGCAATTCATTAAAAAACTATGAAAAATAAATGAAGACCTATTGAAAAGTTTTTTAGAATTGTCCCTTCTACAATATACTAAAAGTTAACTTGAAGGTGAACCACCCCTTTAATAAATAAAATAAAGTTCTAAACATGTTCCCTCTGTATAGTTGAGTTGCCATATTTTAGGAAATGTAGGGGGGGAAGGAGGGTGACCCCAAAAAATTTTCACTCTTTTTCCAGACTATAACCCTACAAAAGGTAAACGACGCCAGCGTTTTTTGGGACTTAGACATTTTTTTTTTTTTTCAAATTCCTATCTATTCTATTGAACCTCGCCAGGTCTGACCTTACGAAGTAACATCTAGCATAAGAGGTAACGTTCAAAAAATATTTCATTTTAGTGAATTAGCGTAGTTATGTCCCTTCGTCAGTGCGCAACTTCGCCTGGCATAAGGGTGCGAAGTTGCTCAGGTCTATCTACTTTGCTAGAGCATTTTTGCCAGGGACACTGTTAGTGAATCGGCAAAATTGTGAATTGACGTCACGCTGGTGAATTAGCGCTAGCGTTGGATACTTCGCGCTTTAGTGAATTTGCACCTTGGTTTCCTTTTCAGATTTCTTAGCTTATCAAAGTGTAACACTTTTTTTTTTTTTTTTTTTAGGTTAAACCCACACCACTGTTGTTATCTTTGTTAAAATCTGCAGGTGCCCTGAAGGAAACCTTTACAATGAAAGAGGTAAGGTTTCAGCAAATATGTTTCACATAATTCTGAAGATGAAATAAAAGGTTTACATCATGCAGAATTGTATAGTTCATTGCATTGTCTCCATACTTGCGCTATAGGTTATTTACCATCTTGGTCAGTACATAATGGCCAAGCAGTTGTATGACGAGAAGCAGCAGCATATTGTCCACTGTTCAAATGATCCTCTTGGAGAACTATTTGGTGTACAGGAATTTTCTGTAAAAGAGCCAAGGTAATAAAATGCATTTTGACAACTGTACAATTTAATGTTAATTTCTAGCAGTATGGAAAATAAATGTTTTATGTCGGCAGTTAGGGCAGTTTATTGATAGGTTGTTTTGTTTTCTCCTCAATCATTTGATTTCAGTTTGATTTCATTTTTTAATTTTGTAATACTTATTTTATTTTAGGAGATTATATGCAATGATTTCTCGGAATTTGGTTTCAGCAAATGTAAAAGGTAAGTTATTAAAATGTTGTGTTTGCAGTTAGTATACTGGCAGATTCTTTTCACAGATTCTTTGACTTGCCTTTAGCTCTAAATCCCAGACTGGTGTTCCCTTATAATTGAGAATAAAATAACTACCAGTGTAATAAAACAAATGGTAATACTGCAAATCAGGATACCTCCCATAGTCAATATCCAATATAGCAGAAATGTGGCTTCTGAAACAAACACAGGAAAATATACATTTACTATTTTTGTTTGTTTTAACACATATGGCTGTTGTTTCACGTTCCTTTGAAAACAAATTTGTGGTGTTTTAATACAGATGGTCTCTTGCCTTACCCAAGACTAAAGGGATATTAAAATAAAAGTATGAGACCTGTTCGTCACAATTCTTGGGACCTGGGGTTTTCCAGATAGTGGATATTTCTGGAATGTGTATTACCATGCATGAACCAAAAGATTATTTGAACATTAAGTAAACTTAATAGGTTTCATGCAGTTTATTTAGAATCAAATACAAGGTACTGGTTTATTATTACAGAGAAAAAAAGGAAATAATTTTTAACAATTAGAAGTATTTATTTAAAATGGCCCTATTGTAGCATGTCTACATGATGTTTCTCCTACTGTAATATTAGATGCTTGTTTAGTGGACACTGTCAGAACTCGGGTTTCACTCAGTTTCTGTCCTGTTTTGATTAAAGTCCAAATAATAGGAGAGTGACTGGAAGGTCAGTAGTGCCACAAAGAAAAGTAAAGCCTTAAAATGGAATGAACAGTAAACATTTCAACAGAAGATTGATATTCACCGCTTAATATTTCCAATAGACAAGTGTTTTTTTTTTGTTAAACTTGCCTTTGTTATATACCTGCTTTACAAGCCTGCCATTACAGACAAGTAAGCCATCCAAAGCATTCATTTGCAAATGGTTCCTCTGTGGTGATGCTGTACTTCTAGAAATTAGCCCAGCAGGCGCAAACTATGTACTTGATTACCAGTCTATTCTGTGGTTTTTAGTTGTTTTATATAAACAACTACTTCAAGTTATTACAGTAATAACTTATACATTTCCATGTAGAATCATCTGAAGGCATTTTTGGAAATGTGTGCAGTTTTCCTGACAAACAGACCAGTCCGAAGGTATGAAATGAATCTATAATTATTTTGAAATAATTTATAATTAACAGTTCCTCATTGGAATGTCATTTTGAAATCAATGTTAATCTCCATTTGTTTTTGTTTCCTTCCTGTTTGAATAGGAAGAAGGTCAAAGAGCTGTCTACTGAACATAACCGTGATTTTCATTGGACCAGGAGGCAGCAAGCCTACACAGTAGCCCTCTCTTTGACTGTCTTTCTTTTCAAACCAGAAAAGTAATATGACTTGCTTTAGAGGCACCTTTGAGTCTTTTTAGATAAATTCCCATAAAAGACTTAACTATCGTTTAATAAGATGTAAACTTTGTACCAGTACCAGTTTGTATTCTTAAAAATGTGTTAATTTTTGCAAAATCCATCAACTATGTATTTGAAGGGAGGGAAAATAAACCCTGGTATGTCTGAAAGTTCAGATATTTTTACACAGACACAGTTCAATCTGCTCACTAGCTCATGGTTCTATTTTCTCTTTAAACCATAAAACAGCAACTGTGGCGTCAAAGCAGATGAAACAATTTTGAAATTCTGCCTTGTGTATGTGTACTGCCAAACAGATGCACCTGTAGTCTCTAGGGTTGCCACCTTTTGTATTTTTTTTTACCAGCCGGCGTGGGGGCGGGGCACAAAAGGGGCGGGTTGTGATGTCACAAAGGGGCGAGGCCATAAAAGGGCCGTCCTGTGACGTCAAAAGGGGGCGGACCGGTGATGTTTTGGGGGTGTGGCCACGAAGCGGAGCCTGGAAGAAAGAGAAAAAGGTAAGTTTAAAGGCGATTGGGGGCTGGCCGATGGGTCTTTTTAAGGGTATTACAAATTTACCAGCAGCTACATTGCCGGTAAATTTGTAATCCCGGCCTTGGCAGGTGTTTTACTGGCTAGGCCGGTAAAATACCGGCCGGGTGGCAACCCTAGTAGTCTCCCAGTCCACATAGAAGCCACCAAAAAAACAATCACAGCCCTTCTTAGACACCCCAGGAACTTTTTTCATGCTTGTGATGCCCCCCACTCAGCATTTTATATTTAGATGTGGTTCACAGGTGAAAAGTGAAAAAAAAAAATAGCCACTTTTCATTGGCATCACCGAACACAGAGTGATCTCAATGCTATTGTTACACCTCCCTGATTGTTTAATGGTAATATGCGTAATGTATTTGGTGGTAATAATAACCTTCAGAGGGTTTTCCTGTTTGCAGATAATACAGACTGTGTGTCAAATGGGGACTATTGCTTATTTTGATCTAAAGGTTTGCAAGCAATGTACAGGTGAAATCCAACTTGCATTTGGAACACTTTACAATGTACAGTTCACTTTTCAAGAGTTTTATGCCAAGAAGAAAGGGAGCGTAAATTTCAAATCACTTTTAATGGCAATTTGGCTTGCATCAAATTATAACCAGCATAATCTGGTGTTTGTTATTCCATTTGCATCAAAATATTTCAAAGGGGCTGTTCGCTAGTGATGTGTGGGTTGAGTAAAAACCGACCCTAACCCTCCCTCCCTCAACCTGCTCCCGCCCCAGCTGACTTCTGGCTTCAATTTATAGACCCACACCACCCTGCCAATGACATCACACGGCTATTAAAAGGGAAGCCTGCAGTACTGCCACCTGCAAAGGGGAGTGTGAGGTTGGCCCAAACCCACCCGACCCGCGGGGATCGGCCCGGCTCACACCTCACTACTGTTCACCTTCCAAACATTTTTTTAGTTTAGTTATTTTCAAATTGTTCACCACAAATATATTTTTTTTCAGTTGCTTTGCATCTCTAATTTTTTTATAATTTTTTCAAAATTGAAGTTTAAAATTAATATATGTGTGTCTCGCTGTCTCAATGATCCAGGTATAGTTGAAGCCAGCTTTAGATTGGCTTGCTCAGTGTCAACAGTTATTTGGAGGAGAAGATTAAATGATATAAGGTGGCTCCTGCTAATGCCACTGCACCACAGCTTGTCTATAAAATGTGTCCTTTATACACATTTTTGAAAGTTACATATTAGTAATACTTTGAACAGTGGGATTCAGGGATTGCAGATTTTCTCAATTTTATTTAGTAAAAAAGGTTACCACATATTTTTGCAGTAGTGATTGTTCCTAGCAACATATTTAGATGTTTTTTAATTTAACGTAGGAAGTACTTCAGGAACTACATGAGAAAGTAATAGCTCCAGCTTCTGACTCAAAACCATGCAACTTATCCCAGAGGAAAAGTAGCAATGAAACAGGTAAATCCATGGTTTCTGGTCCAGTTTTTTTTTTTTTTTTAGTTTTTCATGCATTTCCTTTATCAAAACAGCTTGCATACATAGATAATTCTGTATTGTTTTCTGTTTGTGTAGAAGAGCTATCGTCAGTTGATCATCCTGCAGAGCAACAGAGAAAGCGACACAAGTCAGACAGTATATCTTTAACCTTTGATGAAAGCCTTTCGTGGTGGGTGATAAGTGGCTTACGGTGTGATAGAAATAGCAGTGAATCGACAGACACTTCCTCTAATCCGGTAAGTAAGGCTACTGGTACAGAAAAGTATAAAAAAAAAATTCCCCTAATGGATATTTACCAGGGAAGGTAAATATATAGAAAAGACTCCGTTGTGCCATTGGAAGAAACATTTTGTCCTTCCTTTTTATGATTTACAGGCATTATACCGGCTCAAAATTAATTTGTCAGTTGTAAAGAACCTCTGCACCGGTCTTTCTCTTTTCCTTTCTCTCTCTCTCTTTTTGATTTCTTTCTTTCCTTTTCTTTCTCCCTCTCTCTCGATTTAACAATAGTGTTACAATTAAAAATATTTTATACACTTTTTAATAAAAATTTAAATTTTGAATAAAGTGTGTTTCTAACCAAAAGACCCCTTACTGATCAGTTGCTCTGTACCTCTTTCAAAATGATTTCAACTCTTACAAATTTTACTGAAGCGCTGAAGTCCCAGTACACTTTACATAGATTAACAAAATCAAGGATTTGGTTTGGATATCACTGAATATCATTCTTTGCAAGGTACTGTCAAAACCTGCTGTCCCAGTGTGCAGACAGAACTCTGTTCTGTTTTTCAAATGATAATTTCTGATTTTTTAAGCATCTTACACCTAATCCGCACAATTTCTGCATGTCTAAACTTTTGTAAATTTTGTATTGTGGAAGTTCACTACTCTGTTGGTAAAAGTTTATTCATTACGTCACTATTTTGTAGACGGAGGTAATCTGATCTAGGTACTGAACAATGTCCCAAAGCCCTATAGAATAATGATGTAGCCATTTTTAGTTCTCTTTTGTATTGCAGTGTGTCAAAGCATGTTTCTTGTGTGTATGACTTAATATTCCTTTAATTCTAGGATCCAGAGAGACACTCTATCAGTGACAACACTGAACAAGATTCAGATTCTGATCAATTTAGTGTTGAATTTGAAGTAGAATCTGTGTGTTCAGATGATTATAGTCCTAGTGGAGATGAACATGCTATATCGGAGGAGGAGGAGGATATCAGTGATGAGGTAGGACCATACTATATTGTGTTAGGAAATCCGTTTTCACTCCACTAACACTAAATGAATAATAAGCTGCTTCAGTGCCAAATGTTTAATGCTTTAACCACCAGGGATTGTAAACTATTGGGATGATAGTGCACTAGATTTCTTGGGTTCTTTGTATAGTGACTTTAGCCCATACAACCTTATGCAAAGGTTTTCTTTCTTTGCCACTAGATGACAGCACAGTTACAAACATATCTAATGTATTTTGATGTATATATGGTGTATGTATCTGTTCATCCTCTTTATTGTCAGGTGTTTCCATGCTCTAGAACTTGCATCATGCAAATCTAAAGAGGAAGTATTTTTAGGTTTAGAACTGCATGTGCAAGTTTTATATGTAATTATGTGGTCTATAAGGCTGGATGACCTACAAGTAATACAGCTGTGCTCATAAGTTTATATATTTTGGCAGAATTTATGATTACTTAACCATTTTCAGAGAATAAGCAACTGAGTTTACTCTTTTTAAATCATAATCACTACACAAACTTCCGAAATGACCCTGATCAAAAGTTTACATACCCTGGCGATCTGGCCTGATAACATGCACACAACGTGACACAAAAGGGTTAGAATGGCTATTAAAGGTAACCATCTTCAGCTACGATCTGTTTTCTTGTAATTAGTGGTTGTGTATAAAAGTCAATGACTTTCTGGACTCTGACAGACTCTCTGATCTAGCGTTGCACTGATGTTTTTTGGATTCTAAGTCATAGGGAAAGCAAAATAATTGTCAAAGGATCTGCGGAAAAATGTAGTTGAACTCTATAAAACAGGAAAGGGATATAAGAAAATATCAAAGGAATTGAGAATGGCAATCAGCAGTGTTCAAACTCTAATTAAGAAGTGGAAAATTAGGAGTTCTGTTGAAACCAGACCACAGTCAGGTAGACCAACTAAAATTTCAGCCACAACTGCCAGAAAAATTGTTCAGGATGCAAGGAAAAACCCACAAATAACTTCAGGTGAAATACAAAAAATACTAGAGGAAAATTTGCATTGCTGGGGAGCTGCGCATGGGATGTACTTGTACATTCCAACAGGACAATGATCCAAAACACAAGGCCAAGTTGACCTGTCATTGGCTACAGCAACATAAAGTGAAGGTTCTGGAGTGGCCATCTCAGTCTCCTGACCTCAATATCATTGAGCCACTCTGAGGAGACCTCAAACGTGCAGTTCATGCAAGACAGCCCAAGAATCTACTGGAACTGGAGGCTTTTTGCCAGGAACAATGGGCAACTTTACTGTCTGAGAAGCTAAATGGCCTTATCCACAATTACCACAAAAGACTTCAAGCTGTTATTGATGGTAAAGGGGGCAATACACAGTATTAAGAACTAGAGTATGTAAAGTTTTGATCAGGGTCATTTCAGTAGTTTGTGTAGTGGTTATGATTTACAAAAAGTAAACTTGTTGTTTGACAATAAATGGCTTCAGCCAACCACTAACCATGAGTGAAATAAACATTTTTGTGTTATCATTCATATTCTCTGAAAAATGGTTAAGAAATTATAAATTCTGCCAAGGTATGTAAACTTATGAGCACAACACTTACACAGACAGCCCATAAAGGAACAGTTCAGGGTAAAAATAAAAACTGGGTAAATAGATAGGCTGTGCAAAATAAAAAATGTTTCTAATATAGTTAGTTAGCCAAAAATGTAATATATAAAACTGTTTACCCAGTTTTTACTTATACTGAACAATTCCTTTAAGAAGCCAGCTGAGCAAAAATAATGCAATGTCAGGGCACAATACATTAGTTAGTAGAGGGATTCATATAGCACTATTAACTTTACCCCGAAAATGAATACTTGAGAAACAGATTATATCAAATGAAGTGACATATTAAAGAATCTCACCAAACTGGTATAGATATTTAAGTAAATATTAACTTTTTACATCGCTTGCCTTGAACCACCATTTTGTGATGGTCTGTGTGTTGCCTCAAAGATCACCTGACCAAAAATAATTCAACTCTTAAAAGGCAAGGAAAATCTAAAATAGAATAAGGCAGAAATGCTGTATTTTGCATACTAAACATAAACATGAACTTACTGCACCACAAGCCAAACAAAAAAAAAAAGCAAAGCTGCTTGAGTTCTGCATGGCTGGTAAGTGAGGCAGGGCTCCCCCTGCTGTTCATGAGTATGGTTGTTTCCCTGCCAGAAGTTAGGGACAGACTGACAATTCCTATCCACAGACTGCATACAGTCAGGTTTCTTATAAAAACGGTACACATTTTTAAATTAAAGTATATTGGAGATGGATTTCTTTTTCATTAAAGAAAGTAAAATGGTATTTTATTTCTTTGCCTGCCCTTGCCCTTTAACTGTAACAGGAAGAAGTTTGAAGCAAAAGACAGAACTCTGTCTGTTAATTGGCTTGTGTGACCTATAACTTTATAGTTTGTTTGGTATGTTTGTGTGCACTGTTGAATCCTAGGATTACAGGAGGCTGTCCTTATTTTTTAAAATGGCAGTTTTCTATTTATTAACCAATGGCACATGCTAATAAAAAAGTATATAATTATGAAAATGGTTTATTTACATGAAGCAGGGTTTTACATATGAGTTGCTTTATGCAATATCTTTTTATAGAGACCTACATTGTTTGGGATTTAATCACTTAGATATTTTTTTTAACCACATAGGTATATCAGGTGACTATATTCAAGGCTGAAGAAAGTGAGAACGATTCTTTTGATGTTGATACTGAGATTTCAGAAGCTGTAAGTTAATATTTTTTTCACTGTTCTTGATAAAAAAAAAAAAACTATTCTGAATGTAGATAAACTCACTCTTCTATTGTGCATAGAACCACTATATAGAACCACTATTGGGGAAAGAAAATGCCGTAAAAGAATTACATACAACGTTCAATCAGTCTGCACTTATGAAAATTTGGCACCATTTATGGGAAACATATCATTTTAGTGGTCTATTCACGTGCAGTTTGTTTAGACAGCAGATAAAATATGGTTATAATATGGTTTTAAAGGGGTTGTTCACCTTCCAAACACTCTTATGTTCAGTGCTTTTCAGATTGTTCTCCATAATAAAGACTTTTTTTCAATTACTTTCCACTATTTATTTTTGACTGTTTTTCCAAAATCTAAGATTAAAGCTGAATGTTGGTGTCTGTGGTGTTTGAGTCTGGCAGCTCAGTAATTCAGGTGCAGAATCTAAACTGATACAATTTTGCAACATTTAATTGATACATTTTACAGCAACATCTCTGGAGTATTAGCAACTATTGTATCAATTCTAACAGCTGCCTGTAATGAAACCCAGAGATTCTGCTCAGCAGGGACAAAGATAAGAAATGTTTCCATTAAATGTATCCGTTTAGAACAGTTGGGGGGGGGTCGGCGGTGAAAAATGATAATTTACACTTCAATATTAGAAAAACGGTTACAAATAGAAAATAGCAGTAATTGGAAAAAGTCGTTATTTCTGGTGATCTATCTGAAAACAACTAGTTGTTTGAAGGTGGACAACCCGTTTAAGGTAATGGCAAATTATCTTTAGAATGAAAGGGGAAGTATCACATTATATAGTGTCTGTGCATATATATATATATACATATATGTATACATGTATGTATATGTGTGTGTGTATATATATATATATATATATATATATATATATATATATATATATATATATATACTAGTTAGTGTGTATGCATATATTTTAGATAAGCATATATATCATAGATATGCATGTGTTTAATATGATATTTTATAACTATTACATATGTAACCCCTTCACTGTTCCCATTTTATCACAGTGCTGGGTAGTGCAAGTTGTATCCATGGTGACTGACAGGGAGGTGGGTGGGGCAGAGCTGTCTTTCAAAGAAAGGGACTGATCTTGGCAGCTCTATAACCGTCCCACCCCTTGTCAGTTGGGATTTCGCCAGAGAAAGATCTCTGCAGCTGCAGAGTAACTGAATTGTAACTGAATAAAAATAAAGGTAACTTTTTCTCCATAATCAGTTTTGTATTGTATATGGACAACACTGTTAAAGGACCAGTAACATCAAAAAATGCTGTTTTAAAGTAATAAAAATATAATGCAGTGTTGCCATGCAGTGTTTGCTTCAGAAACACTACTTTTGTTTATATAAATAAGCTGTTGTGTAGCCATGGGGGCAGCCATTGAAATGAGAAAAGGCAGCAGATAACAGATAAGCTCTGTAGAATATAATGTTATCTATTATTCATTACTTATCCTGTGCCATGTAGCCGTTTTTCAATTTCCGCCATTGCTACTTAGCAGCTTGTTTCTATGCACTATAGTTATGTTTCTGAAGCAAAAAAAAAAAATCAGTTTTAACATTGCAGGACAACGCTACATGATATTTTCTTTACTTTAAACACTTTCATTTTTTGATGTTACTGTTCCTTTAATAAAACTGCGCTAAAATTTCATCCAGCACAGGTTTTTATGTAATTGACACTATGGACTACAGCGTTTTGCATAAAAGCTGCATACCCCTGAACATGTCTCCTTGTGCCTGACCAATGCCATATGTTCTAGCTGGCCCCTTTCTAGGAGTGCCTTAAATAAAGACAACCTATGGAGGTTCAGTAGAGCCAAAGCACATTTTGGGCTGAAAACTTCTTCAGAGGGCTGTCTGGACCACAGGTTTAGCAAGGATTAACAAGGTTGCAGAGAGAAATGGTTTGAAGGGTTTTGAATGGTTTGAAAGCTTTCTGCACCATACCTTGTCACAGCAGCTTTATGACATAAGTTTTGCTACATAGGTAAAATTACATTATAATGTTAGTTGGTCTTTAAATAAGAATGTGGTGGTACTACCTCTCTTTTGTTTTCATTTTTTTGTTTAATTTATTTTAATGTTTCTCGTCAACTGACTTTCAGGATTATTGGAAATGCTCAGAGTGTGGAGAAGTAAATCCCCCTCTTCCAAGTCATTGTCCTAGATGTTGGACTGTCCGCAAAGACTGGCTTCCTGAACAAAAGACAAAAGAGCCTCCACCAATAAAGAGAAAAAGAATGGAGACCGAGGAAGATGAAGGCTTTGATGTCCCTGATTGTAAGAAAAGTAAACTAACAAGCTCTCAGGATGCAAATGTTGATAAAAAAGAAGCCGAAAGCTCACAAAGTTGCGAGTCTCAGGAAACTGAGGATTGCTCTCAGCCTTCTACATCTGGCAGTATTGCTTCATGCAGTCAAGAGGTGACCAAGGAAGATACAAGCGAGGAAAGTATGGAGTCTAGTCTCCCGCTTACCAGCATCGAGCCATGTGTCATATGTCAGACTCGCCCCAAGAATGGCTGTATTGTTCATGGCAGAACAGGTCATCTGATGGCATGCTATACTTGTGCAAAAAAGCTCAAGAAGAGGAACAAACCTTGCCCTGTGTGTAGAGAGCCAATCCAGATGATTGTGCTAACTTACTTTAGCTAGAACATTCTAACAGAACTTCATATGAAACTCCGAAAATATCATACACTCGTAGACTTAATATTATTAATTTAAGAACATTTGCTACATGCGTATTTATATATTTTTTTCATATGGTACAAAATAAATATCCAAAATTGAAGGCAAATAACATCAGTCCAAAAACTGCTCTTACCAACATACCAACCAAGGACCTAATATATAGAGAATTGTGCACTATTTTCCCATATATTCCAGTTTAAATATGGAATCTGAGGGTATGATATGTTTAGTGCAAGTAGATTCTATTCTGAGGTCTAATGAGATGCAATTTGTTTTATTTAAATTTCTTTTTTTTTCTCCAGTTATTTATAAATGCAGATTTTTCATTCCTTTGCAGATTTGTCAGATTTATTGTTAATAATAGATAGACATTAGGAGTGCAAAACATTAGTGCAGGGCTGCTACATTCTAGGCTATATCTTGGGGTGAAATTCTAAGTTTTGTGGAATTTTAAGGATGACATATATTTCCTCTTAACATGTGTGAACATGTTTTCATTAAAGGGGTTGTTCACCTTCCAAACACTTTTTTCAGGTCAGTTGTTTTCAAATTGTTCCCCAGAAATAAATACTTTTTTCAATTACTTTCCATTATTTATCTTTTACTATTTTTTACAAAATCTGTGTAAAGTTTCAGGTGCAGACTCTAAATTGATACAATTTTGCAACATTTAATCGATACATTTCACAGCAACAGCGCTGGCATATTTGCAACTATTGTTTCAATTCTAACAGCTGCCTGTAATGAAACCCAAAGATTCTGCTCAGCAGGGACAAAGATAAGAAATGTATCCATTAAATGTATCGGTTTAGAACAGTTGGGAGCCTCCCAGAGCTGCTTTAGAAGGTGAAAAATGACACTTTACACTTCAATACTAGAAAAACGGTTACAAATAGAAAATAGACTGTAACTGGAAAAAGTCGTTATTTCTGGTTATCTATCTGAAAACAACTAGTTGTTTGAAGGTGAACAACCCCTTTAATTTCAGTTACAGCATACACCTGTATGAAAAGTGTTATTACATGTTCATCCGATTTCCTGCTTTATGAAGATTTAGGAATACATCAGATGTCCGATTATTCATTTATTTGCAATGGAAATTAGGTAGTGTTCCTAAATGTTAGTTGTAGAGAATTATGACATTTTTATTTACTCTGCCAGGGGCACATGGGGCAATTTATTTGTAGCTTTTTACTCTGGAGGAACCACTATTCTTCTTCCCACTGGCAGCTGCTTTACATTTTTCTACTTCTTTTACAAGCAATACCCATTTGAATAAATTGGAGTGTACCAAAATGTGAAACAGCCGCTGGTGGGGACATCCATCTTCATCATGCATCAATCATTCATCTTCATTGCAGTAGTTATCCCTGAGTTACTTGTGTAAGAGACCATTTTTAGCCTGAAATTCAGTACAGACTACAATATAATTGATAATTATTGGAAGCAAGATCAGCTTATTGGGTTTATTTAATGTTTACATTTTTTTCTAGTAGACTTAAGATATGAAGATCTAAATTACAGAAAGATCCAGGTCCCGAGCATTATGGATAGTAAATCCCATACCTGTACACTGGATCTTTCTCCGGTCACAAACCACCCTGTGGTAGTTTTGTCAGGCAGATCCATTGGAGTTAATGGGAGGCAGCTGGCCATTAGCCGAAAGGTAGCCTGAGACAATAGTGTAATGTGCAACAGGAAATTCCCCATTTAGTTGCACCTTATGAACATAATGTATTTTTAAGGAAAATAAGCCTGCTTTAGAGCATATTAGAACCGTTCTACTATCTCACAATGCTACAGCAAATGGGACAGAGTTACTGTTTTTAGTAGGCACTTTTTGTGGCATGTTGCACTTTGTATGGCGCTCTTTAGATTATGCGTGGAGTTTTTTTTTCCAAGACACTTGTATCCTATTGGATAGTACAGTAATGGTCATTGTCATCAAAGCACTATACGATAATACAGTAATTAATTAGTTTACATAGCCTCAATTCCTTCTGTGTCAGAGGGCAAGTTTAGCTTCGCTACTCTCTTCGCTTTGCTGTACTACAAAGCTGACATTTATATAAGATGAAATTGTATAAATCTAGTCTTATTTTGAGAAGGGCAGAAAATGCTCACAAAGGGGTTTTATGCAAAAATACTATCGTCCTTTTATTAAGAGTGCAAACTTAGGGCCCTTACACACGGGCGTTTTGGACCTGCGCTCCCCTGCGTTGCGTTTGGCTGCGTTCAGCCGCAGGGGAGCACAGGTCTAGACGCACCTCATTCTTTTCAATGAGGTTGTACCCACGAGACGCATCTAAGCATCGAACGCAGGTTCAGACGCAACATACTGCATTTTTCCTGCTTTTGGTGCCCACATGCGTTCGTGTGAGTACTGCCCCATTGAAAATAATTGAGTGCGTCTATACTTGCGCTCCCCTGCGGCTGAATGCAGCAAAACGGAAAGCAGGGGAGCGCAGGTAAAAACGCCCGTGTGTAAGAGCCCTAAGTAAACCTTGTTTTCCTTGTCTTTTAAATCCTGTTCTAACTAGAAGGCTGTGTGTTAATGAGGTAGTATTTACTACACAGTGGTGAATCCATGGAAACCAAAAACTTTTATTTACTACCTCTTCAGGTAAAACCCAGTGAATATTCTATTATGTAATGGGAAGTCACTTTATATAGTCAGACAGTATGATGATTTTTTTTTCCTAAGCACACGATTTATAATAAGATTGCTGTTCCTTCTCAAAGAATAGAAGAACAACCGCTTATTAGTGACTTCAGGATTAATATACATTTAGCCCTTGTCTCTTCTTTTCCCTTATTCATTGGTGCCAAGTTCCTGCTTGCAAAAAACTAAAAAAAAAAAAAACCCTTATACATGTATGGGATCCATTATCCAGAAAGTTCTAAATTACAGAAAGGTTGTCTCACATAGACTCCATTTCATGAAAACAAATTAAGATTTGTACATTGTACAAGATCTGAGCTATAATTAATCCTTATTGGAAAACCAGCCTATTGGTTTTATTTAAAGGGGAATCCAACCCCCTGGCGCTAACCCCCCCTCCCCCCCCCACACACACCCCTGTAGGCCGGCCTA
>CM044436.1:80716962-80756592 GCA_024363595.1 Xenopus borealis
CCCCCCCCCCCCCCGAACTGCCTTCCGTGTCTTCCCGTCCTATTAAATGAAAATTCACCTGCGCTAAAGCACACGCGGTGCTTCCTTTTCCGAAGTTGCCTCACAAGGAAACTTGGGAACACGAAGTGCCGCCTGTGTATATTAGTGCAGGCGACTTTTCATTGTAGTAGACGGGAAGGCAGATCGGGGAGATTGTTGCCCAGAAGAAGAGGCGATTAGTCACCAGGTGATTAAATCTGCCCATGTGTCACAAGCCTTAGGTAAGCTCTGCATGTTTTGTTGCTCAGGTTATTGCCATTTGCCTTAAATGAATGAATATGATGAAGCTAATTTTTCTTCTACCAATTCTTGGTTTCAACTCAGATCTGAAGGACAATACCTCAAAAGATGTGTCCCCACTTAGCCAGGAATCCAGCACCCATGTTTCACTTTAATTTCCCAGGCTTCTCACTGGGCTTGCCAAGGACATTTGTACAGGCGAGTCTGAAAAAGCACCTGCTCCATTAGCAAGAAAGGCAAGCGAGTATTTATATTGGTTATTACTGCAGTAAGCATTGTTTTCTGAATCTCAACTCTGCCAGGTTCTGTCTGTCGTAAGAAGTGACTGCAGACATTCAGCTAAAATGTAATGGGATCGGTTATCCAGAAAGCTCAGAATTACAGAATGGCTACCATATTTATCCAAAATTCCAAATTTTTAAAAATTATTTTCTTTTTCTCTGTAATAATAAAACAGTGACTTGTACTTGATCCAAACTCAAATATAATTAATCATTATTGGAGCCAAACGAGCCCATTGGGTTTGTTTAATGTTCAAAGGGTTTTATAGTAGACTTAAGGTATGAAGATCCAAATTACAGAAAGATCCGTTACCTGGAAGACCCCAGGTCCTGGGCATTCTGGATAAGAATTGTATATTGTGGTGTATTGTATATTGTGGTGTATCTTTTGGGCTCTGGGCCCGCCCTGCAAATTGTTTTCCCAGGCCCAGCCCATGTGGTGTGCAAAAAAACACATTTGACCCGCTTCGCTCAGGCCCGGATTTGTGGAGAGGCCACCTAGGCCCGGGCCTAGGGTGGCAGGATTTTAGGAGGCGGCATGCTGCCCAACCACACCCACGTTGGTTCAGAAATTAAAATTTTCTGTGATAACTCCCATTGCTCAGTCCCAATGATGAAAATTAGAGCAAATAAAAGGGAGGGGACAGGGGCGACAAACGACAGCGGGCCTAGGCATGCCCGCTAGGTAAATCTGGCCCTGGTTTCGCTTCACCAAAAAAAAAAAAAGTCTGTGGGCGACAAATTGTTTTTGACTTTTTTTTTCTCCCATTGGAGTCCATGAGCTTCATTTCTGCTGCAAAACTCCCTATTCATGGGACTCCAAGACACTCAAAAAATTGCAGGTGACCTCAGTTTCCCTTCTATTGTGAACTACCCACACACTACAATATATACGTACAATATATAAAAAAGTAGATAGCACAAAGGGAAATAATCTGAAAATCTCAATGGAGTACATACGGGAGGTAGGATCGTGGGACAGCATCAACAGATACGATTGACATCTGGCCGACTTTCAGCCAGATATCGATGTCGGAGGGCCCCATACGCTGGCCAATAAGCTGCTGACCTGGTCTGTCGCCAGCTTATATCGGCCGTGTATGGCCACCTTTACTCAGAATATTTACTTCACTGTTTTAATGAGTATTTTTGGGAACAAACGGGTGACTTGTTATTCATCCCCACTTTCATCGCTCTTTGGGAATTGCTGAAGCTGATCCATTTTACTGGTTACCGAATATTATTTTGCCCGAAGTAGTGTTTTTTTTCCCCCAGCACATAAATAACAAACAGGATTGGTTTCTTGCATGCTTGCTCTATGAGTAGGTGACATATTGCTGCTATCCTTGCAGTATGAGAGGTTTTATTTTTTTTCAAAATACAATTCAGTGTGTGCCATTTCTTAGCATTTCTGGTGTAGAAGTGCAGACCACAACACACAGTCGATACTAAAATATTGTAATCCTTAAATGAACTTAATAAAATGATTTAGGTACATTTGCTTGTTTTTCTTACTACAAAATGCTTGTCATTTCATACAGAATTCTCGTGCCCCCTTCTCTTCACTAGAGCAGTTATGTGAAAGTAGGTCTGACGTTGCATGAGTGTGTGTGACTATTGTAGAGATCCAATAGAGTATTTCTGTCACATAAACTGCACCAACCAGAAAAGTAATGCATGGATAATTGTCAGGATTGCCCGCGCACCATACACATAGCAAGAGTCACGCAAACTGTGTATTGCCCCTGCTAGTAGTTTTTTTTTTTATTTAACATTTTCATAACATTTACATAGCAAAGCAGGTTAGAAAGACAAAGGAAAGACAAGAAAAAGTGAGCCCAGTTAATCATATTAAGCCCCATCATTCAGGGTCTAATCTGGTATGGTTGGCTGGCCAATTTTCCAGGGCACCCCTGTGCTATATGTATATATATATATATATTATGTGACCGGGTGTCACAATGTTTAGCAGAGAAAGTGCTGGATGGTGTATACATTGCACCAGGAATCCGGCACTTCATGTTTTTAAAGGCTGCAGGAATATTTTTGTCCTGAAGCCTATTGGGAAAAAGAAAACCAGTTTAGGGTTCTGGAGCAGGTCAGGGAAGAGCTGGGTGGGTTCCATGACCACCCGGAGCCAGTCCGGGTTTTACCTGTCTGTGTGCTGCTCACACAGGTGCAGTATTTAGGTCAGCAGGTCTGACACAGAGTGAGCTTCCTATATGCAGACTGGCTGAAAGTTGAGCCAACTCTGTGACTGATTCCCTTAAAGCTATGAAACTGTAAGTTGCTCTGTTTTTCCCAGTGACTGTGATCATTATATTTGTATTATTAGTATAGATAGGGCCACTGAGTGAGATAGACAGGAGCCAGACGGCTATGTTTTATTTTAATTTTGTTTGTTATTTTGAGCAACTTACAAATAAAGCAACTGAATAACTTTACGACACAAACTTGTCAGCACTCCTGTTTCTGCGCGGCTGATCCCTGCAAGACTGTGTCACCGGTCACAATATATATAAAGCCTGCAAATATTCCGCACACCAAAAGAAAAAGACAACCTGGGTGCTAGTCCAAAAATGGAATTTAAATAAGAATGCAAAAAATGGCAGCACTTCCAAGGATTTATCAACCAAACAAAGTGTCAAACAAAAATATGTTTATTTGTGTCCGACGTTTCAGTTCCACACAGGAACTTTCTTCAGGGAAAAAACCCTGTTATTGCTTGACCAGACCCTGCTAGTAGTTTGATCCCACTACTATACTTGTTGTACAGGGGTGTCCAAACTTTTTGCCAGGGCCAGATTTGGTGAGGTGAAAACGTGTGGGGGGCCGACCATTCAGCCTGACATTCTTTGAACCATTAACATTAAATGCAAATTAACTATTTTATGACCTTTTTATTGCAAATGGCATACATTCCATTGTCTATTGCTAACTCCTTCAGCACACTGGCAGCAGTATAGACCAAGTGTCAGATCATTCCATTGATGTGTCCAAATATTACTGTGCTGGCGGGCAGCATTATTATTACTTTCATGACGCATGCTGCGGGCCAATTGTGGCCTGTTTTCAAATTTACACTGGCCCTCAGCCTCCGTCATGAAAATGATAATAATGCTGCCCGCCAGCACAGTAATATTTGGACATGCCTACTGTAGTAGAAGGTTCCTTTCTGACACAATGTAGGACTAATCTAGTGCTTTTAGTCTATACTCAATCGTCTTCTAACTCACTCATATACTGTATATAATAGTCAATTCAGTACCCCCTATTGTAAAATTAAAGGATATTATAAGTCACTGAGGAGTTTAATGACCATTTAAAAGCACAAGACTGAAGTGTTTTTATACAGGTCATGGAGCTCCGAGGTAACTTGTAATATATTTTGCAACAGGGGGGTACATTATTTATTATATAGTGAATAAAGTACCCCCTCTTGTAAATTATAAGGATATTATAAGTTACCAAGGAGTTTCATGACCATATAAAAACACAAGGCCGAAGGCTGAGTGTTTTTATACAGGTCATGGAACTCCAAGGTAACTTATAATATCCTTATAATTTACAAGAAGGGGTACTTTATTTAATATAATACAAGTTTCAGTGAGTCATGTGACAGCAATGACATCAGAACTCACCGTTTATAACTGATGACATCAGATCTCTCAGTTTAGAAGGATATAATTTACAAGATATTTACGGCTTTTGTGTATTATATACTTATATATTATATAATACGCAAGTTTTAGTGAGTCATGTGACAAAAATGACATCACTACTCCCCGTATATAACTGATGACCTCACTAGTCACCATTTATACGGATCTAATTTACAAAATATTCATGGTTTTGTGTATAAAATGCCATTATGGAGCACCAGAAATCTCCTGCTGCTGATCCCCAGTAGAACAGATACTACATTGAGACCCCATGCACACTGAATGCATGATCATCAGACTTCTTTACTAAAATTGGGAATATTTGCACCTCTTCAGTTAAGCTGGCCATAGACACAAAGATCCGATTGTTTGAATCCTTGAACGATCAAACATCCCCCATCTCCCGACCTGCCACTAACCTTCAGATCAAATAAAGTAGTAAAAGCACAGATTAGCGATGTTCTGCCCCTACAGGGATTGTACGGAAGTTGTGTCTGACAACCTAGCGACAGTCTCCCACTGAAAATGGTACGATTGGCAATACACGCAGAGATATTATCTGTAGCCGACCGAAATTTTCTAACCTGTCCGACTTACTAAATGACCGATCTCGGCCGGGCGAAAAATGTCGGGACTTTCCACACACGGTCTGAAAATCGGATCGTTGTGTCTATGGCCAGCTTAAAGGTCCCCATACATGGGCTGATATACGCTACAAACAGACCGAGTCAGCAGCTTATTGGCCTGAGCCATCTGACTGGCTTCCCCAACTTTCAGACAGATGCTGATTGAGCAGGTTAAAAGAAAATACCATTGGATTGCGGCCTCATCTTTTCGTTTATGAGGTCACGCGATCTGACCGCTCCTTTGACCTCCATTCTGATTCGATTGTTGGGCCCTAGGGACCCCGATTGGATCAGCCTATCACCCACTTCAATGTGTGCATATCAGGGAAAGATCTGCTTGTTTGGCAACATTGTCAAATGAGTGGATCTCCCTAACTGATTAGCTTTGTTCAGACACATCTTGATCCTTTCAATGGAATTTTAAGTATTTGCCCCATTTACTCTCCTATGAATCTCCCGCTAGGCATATCCACCACATTATATCTTTGCAAAGGGCTGTTATGGTACCTCACCTTAGGAATGTAGGCTGGCTATTCTCTGTGTCCCTGACCCAGCTTAGTCTTTTAAAGGAGAACTAAAGCCTAACTAAAAAAGTAGCTAGAAATGTTGTACTTTTTTTTTGTGCTTCTGTACCAGCCCAAGGCAACTCCAGCCCTTTAGCAGTAAAGATCTGTGTCTCCCCAGTAGCTCCTCATCTTCTTTTCTGCTGATTCACTGATTCACATGCTCTGTGCTGCTGTCACTTACTGAGCTTAGGGACCCACTCACAATATACTGATTATACAGCAAGGAAAATAATGATTGAACAAGTCAATGTTTTTATCCAGGCCCGGACTGGCAATATGTGGGTTAGGGCAAATGCCAGATGGGCTGCTATAAGGTCCCATAGAAAGTCAGTATTTAGTGGGCTGGTGGGGACTGTTTGGGCCTCTATGTGGGCTGATTGGCCTCTGTGTACCTGAAATGCCAGGGCCTATTTTGATTCTAAGTCCAGTCCTGTTTTTATCAGTAAATATATGTGTGCAACAGTAAGGTAGTGAAGGTCTTGAGATAACTCTTTGCTTTTATTTATCATGAGATGCTTCTTGTGTGATCACTTGTTAATGAGAAACATTTTTATAGGCCATCAATTAGGATTAAACCAGCTGATATTAGTTTTCACCGATAGGGGACACGATTGCTTTCTAAATACCGACAGATTTCGGCAGGTTTCTTGGTTTTCCATGCCATTTGCACCTCTTTTTCTTCATGTGTTCAATACTTATTCCCTGTGTCATTCCACTTTATTACACACAACTTGTATGGACCTATTTGTTTTGCGTTCTTTGTATGTGTGGGTTACTTGAGTTGTTACCGACATCTGGTGTAAATTTCATGTCAATAGAAAATATATTTACTGAGAAAAACATTGTCATGTTCAATACTTATTTTCCTCACTTTATATAATATAAATGTCACAATACAAGACTGATTAGTAAACAATTATTGGTACAATCATCCTGTAGCATCAATTTATATGACAGGCAAAGCTCATTTTTAATGCTGGTAACTGGGATTTTGATGACTGGTCTCACTATGTATTTTAGGGATTTTATTGCATTCTCTATCATTATTGATGATTTAAATTTGCCTGGAAAAATTGAGTGCAATATTTTTATTCTGGGGCCCACTACATGCCACATAGTTTGGGATTCATATGCACATTAGACATCAAAATCTTATCCCCCTGCTGTTCTAAATCAAGGTAGCTAATGGCAAGTGGGAGATTTGATGCCATAAAATAGAAGCTTTGAAGTGTGTTCTCAGAATTTCTTAAAGGGGTTGTTCACCTTTAAACAAACTTTTAGTTTGATGTAAAGGGGGATATTCTGAGACAATTTGCATTTCGTTTATTTTTTATTAGTGGTGTTTGAGTTATTTTGCTTTTTATTCAGCAGCTCTCATGTTGGCACTTACAGCAATCTGGTTGCTAGGGTCCAAATTACCCTAGAAACCAGGCATTGATTTGAATAAATCATCCATTCTGTAACATACCCAAGTTAACTGTAAGGCTCAGCAGACCAAAAAGGGGTTAGTGTCCAGCTAGTTGTTAGAGCATGGGTTACATGTGACTCAAACACCTGAGGCTAGGGCCTTTGTCAAATGGAAGATTTCAGGCATGGTGTAGTGCAACTACAACTCTACAACTCTCGGGCTACTGTCCAATAATACAGGAAAGAATGGGTGCCAGAAGGTTCTTGCAGTATAACAAAATAACTTTTATTTGTCCAAGACAATTGATCCACAGGTTTACTCACAGTAGTACAGAGGCATTGGCAGTATACAGGCTAACCTGCTCACACAGAGCTAACAGAGGAAGATGCAGAAAATAGGCACACTTGCTCACACAGAGCTGCCAAGGTAAATGCCAAAAAGTTCCTCCAAAGACAGCACAGCGGAACTCCCTGAGGTGATAGCGTCCACCTGGATAGAGGCACCATCATGGTTTCAGCACCTCAACCTGGATCCTCACACGGGATCAGAGAACTCTCTAGACCCAATACCTATTAGGCTGTGTCCCTATCTACAGGCCTGTCTTGCCTGAGAGGAGAGCTACCTCCTTGCTATCCCTCCTAGTTGGAGCAAAGCTGCTCTTACTATCTGTACTCTCTATCTCATTCTCCTAGAGAGTCTATTACAGATATATCCCTGCCAATCACTAGCCTCATTCACAGGGCCCTGCTCCCTGACTTCTCATCTGGAGATACTGGTCCCTCTAGGGCACAGCCTTGCTGTACATAGTCCCCCCTGGGTCAGTCAGGCTCCAGGAGCCAAAGGAGACCAACAAAGTATGGAACCAACAATGAGGAACCGTTACACAGGAACTGATGCAAATGGGGATGATCCCTTACGTGTTTATTACGTCAAATAATACACAAGGTTTCGGGGGCTGGCCCCTTTGTCGGTTCCTGTGTGCCGGCTCCTCATTTTGTTGGTCTCCATTGAATTCTGGCAAGGGCCATCTCCCTAGAGGGTTGAGCACCAGATTCAGGCTAGTGAGTGCTTTTTCTTTTTCTTTCAGGAGCCAAAGGCCCAGACCCACCCCTTCTCTCTCACTATACCAAGTGTAACAGGATGTGGTCACAGCGCCTCCTGGCCAATAGTATAACTATGCAAATCACATCAAGCTACATGGGCTTCTGCCCAGCAACTAGGAAGATCAGGAGGTTAGGGAATTCAAGCCATAAGAGACACATTAACCCTATGAATCCCTACAAATATTTTATAGATTGCAAACTTTAGCTAAGTATTGCAGTTTGGTGATTTAGAACAGAAAACATATATGTTCTGTTAGACAGAATGTGTTAAACTACTGTTTTGTGGTTTTGTTCTTGCAGTATAAAGTGAGCTAATATTGCTGGAAGTTTATGATCAGGAGTCAGAAAACTCCATATTTGGTATTTGCATGTACAGGGACATGGGACTTTAAATCAGCTGTAGTTTTGTACGTATGATTGAATTCTAATATGTGTCTTTATATTATGAAAAATATTAATATGAAAGTGTAGGTTTTCCAGAAAGAAAAATGTTACATTGTTTTCTTAAAAGTCTGCAGAGGAAACACACTTTTAGGCAGAGAATGAATGCACAAAATGTTAAATCTGGCACTGACTGCTGGGAGCTTTCCTTCTGCAGGTAACTGACTTTCTTTAAGCAATAAGCCCAACGTTATATACTGGAAATGCATGGATGCCTGAACCTGCCTGTCACAAAGGACACTTGCACCGTTACTTCCAATACATTTACATTCATCCTGGCAGTCTGGGACAGAACTACGGGGGGTGCAGTGGGTACGATTGCACCTGCGCACTCACCCCCTCAGGGCCCGCCGGATGTGAGCGACTTTGCAAATCCGGGGAACGGGAACTACTTGTTGCGTTACTGAGTCAGGTGCAGGAATGTGAACTGAGAGATTAAAAATGCATTCCTTTACATTTCAGGCTGATCTCTGCTCCCTGTAGCTGCACTCAGATGGAAGCTGAGCCTTCAGTGAAGTTACAGTATATGGATTTGTGGAAGAGAGCGTATCTACTTCCCTCCCATGGCTCTATATATATATATATATATATAGCTTTCTACAACAAGGGCGTAACTACAGAGGAAGCGGACCCGTATTAATTAGCAATTTAATATATCTTCGTAGGCTTTTTAGGTTTGGTAACCTAAATTGAATTTGCTGTGGGGCCCCACAGAATCTAGTTATGCCAGTGATCTACAATGTGAAGGCATAGAGACAATGCCCTGTGTGACCAGGGCCTCTGAGTGAGGGGACGGGGCTCATACAGGCCTCATTCCGCTCACCCATCACCAATATAGCAATGAATAAGGGAGGTTATATGCACAATGTACCAACCATAGCTGTGTAACAGGAGGGTGTTAGAGACCATACAGTATGTGCACACCCTGGATCTCCCTGGCTGAAATTCTCAAAAATAAAACGATATGCAGTGGGACATTCCCAGATAAAACCCACATAGCAAGTCTTGCTCTCATCATACCAAGATGAATGTAACAAGGAGCACCAAAGGAGAATTTGTTTAAAAAATCCAAAAAAAAAATCCATCATTGACCTGTGCAGATAACATCATTAGGCTTAGCTGCTCAACGCGTTTCGTGGCTTCTCGCCACTTCATCAGGAGTGAAGTGGCGGGAAGCCATGAAATGCGTTGAGCATCTAACCCTAATGATATATTATCTGCACAGGTCAATGATGGGTTTTTAAACTGGATTTAATAAACTTTTGAGTTTTTAAACAAATTCTCCTTTGGTGCTCCGTGTTACATTCGCGGCCTACACGTGCAGCACGCTGGAGTTCGGTGTCAGTAAGTACTCCCATGAATACATATCTCTCATCATACCAACAAATGCAAAGGTCAGATTAGTTTACAAAATAATTACAAATAATTACAAAATATCCCTCAGGGAAAGATAAATATTTAGTATATCGTTAGTCATAGCCATGTTATAATGCTTTCCTTAATGAAAATCAGACCTTAACCTTATCCTTGCCACATAATGTAGAATGTATGGAGCTCACAGAAAAGCAGCAATGTGCCATTCAGTCTGTTTTTACAGGTTACTGATGAGTCAACTTCATTGTGACTTTATCAGTTTTAATACACTCTACATCAGTGATCCCCAACCAGCAGCTCGCGAGCAACATGTTGCTCCCCAACCCCTTGGATGTTGCTCTCAGTGGCCTCAGAGCAGTGGCTTATTTTTGTATTCCAGGCTTGGAGACTGGAGATTGGAAGTTTTGGTTGCATAAAAACCAGATGTAGTGCCAAACAGAGGCTCATGTAGGCTGCCAGTCCACATAGGGGCTACCAATAATCAATCACAACCCTTATTTGGCACCACCTAGGATATTTTTCATGCTGGTGTTGCTCCCCATCTTTTTTTACATCTGAATGTTGCTCACGGGTGAAAAAGGTTGGGGACCCCTGCTCTACATTATCCATTATACTCTAAAAGAGTGACAGCATTTACAATGTTCTCTTAACACACACTAAAATGAACTGCAACTTTCCCCTAATGGTTGTCAATTGTAGCCAGGGCCACCATCAGGGGGGTAATCTTGTACTTTTAGAAATATCTGGGCCCCCCTTGACTGCACCAAAGCCGTGCCACCTCTTCTGAAGTCCTGAACAACCGAAGTCCCAAAGAGCCAAAACTGTGAAAAGACCTGAAGCCATGAAAGGAGCCAAAGTTGAAGTCCTCTAGCCACGAATTCCATTCTACTAAACACTAATGCATTTTTAAACCCCAGGCAACAATGTATTATTTTAATACTCTATAGGCCCATGCCACCACCAATGTTTTTTTTTTAAATATTCTCTGGGCTCGCCAGTAAAAGATTTCATTGTTTATTTGTATATTGTTCATTGTCACTCAGGAATTCAAAACACTGTATCTTGTGAGTTAACATTCCGGTAGACTGTCCAGTATCTGCAGCCCCGGAGTAATGTTCATGCAGCCATTTAAGTTTTATTTGTAAATGAAAAATAAAAATTTAAATATAAAAAAATATATATTTTATGGGGCCCGATGTTTTTTTAACTTATATGGGGGGGGGGGCCTTGGTGCCTATTTTTTTTTTTACTTTTTTCTGGGGCCATCGCGCCAACATTTTTATTTTAAACTTATGGGGTGCCCTGACCACCAATGATTTAAAAAAAAAAAAAACTTTTAAGGGGGTCCTGGTGCCACCGGTTTTTTTTTACTTATAAGGGGGCCCTGACATTAATGGCTTTTTCTAACTTGTGTGGGGGGGTTACCATTTTTAGCACTGATGTCTGTGTGGACTTTTAACTGTGGTGTGGAGTGGGCGGGATCTGGGGTTTGTAATTGTGGCATCTAAGAATTGTAATTTTTCTCATCTTGCCCTTTACTTGAGCAGTCAGAGTTGCCTGAGGAAGGATTTGTGACGCTGAGATATCTTTGTCATGTTCCTACCTGTATGATGTTGTATTGTTTGCTCTTCTTAACTTTGTAGGAAAATTGCATAAATAAAGTGAGATAATAAATACATTTGTAGCCTTAGAGAGCATTTGTTTTTTTAGATAGGGTCAGTGCACATATCAGCACTTGCACTTACCTTTTAAAGGAACAATAACTCCATAAAATGAAAGTCTTTTAAATTAATGAAAATATAATGTTACTACTATAAACAGTTCATACAGTTGTGTTCAGAATAATAGCAGTGTGTTTAAAAAAGTAAATAAAGTTCAACATCCTTATAATAGCTTTTATTTCCATACACACAAATGCATTGGGAACACTGCACATTCTATTCCAAATTTGTGTTATTGCTTTACAGAACATGAAGAAAAGGGAATATCAGGCTGTTTTAAAAAAATAGCAGTGTGTGCATTCTTCTTCACAAACTCAAACATTCACTTTATAAACAGAAAAGAGTTTGCTTTCCTATAAATCACTGAACTAATATTTAGATCTGCTGCACATCTTTATTGTGTGGAATTGACCAACTTCTGACACCTGTTACATTCCACAATTCTTCTGCATTTCTTGGTTTTCCCCTCAGAAACAGCATTTTTTATGTCACCCACAGGTTTTCTATTGAATCAAGGTCCAGGGATTGGGTTGGTCACTCAATAACGTCAATCTTGTTGGTCTGGAACCAATATGTTGCTCATTTACTGATGTGTTTAGTAGGGTCCCTGTCTTGTTGAAACCCCCATTTCAAGGGCATTTCCTCTTTGGCATAAGACAACATGACCTCTTCAAGTATTTTGATGTATTGAAACTGATCCATGATCCCTGGTATGTGATTAATAGGCCCAATTTCATAGTATGAGAAATATTCCCCACCATGCTTCATTGTCTTCACAGTGTACTGTGACTTTAATTCAGTGTTTTGGGGACTCTGACAACTTTCCTATGGCCCCTAGACCCAAAAAGAACAGTCTTGCTTTCATCAGTCCACAAAATGTTGTGCCATTTCTCTTTAAGCCAGTCAATGTGTTCTTTGGCAAATTGTCTTCAGCGCGTTTTTTTTTTTTTAGTCCTAATTTGTATATGCAAAATAGAGGTGGGAAGAGGAACATTTTTTACGTCCTTGTTTTGCGACAAAAAGTCATGCAATTTCCCTCCCCGCCCCTAACTTGCATATGCAAATTTTGATTCAGTTCGGCCTGGCAGAATCCCAAACCGAATCCTGGATTTGGTGCATCCCTAATTTTAGCTGAACAGCCTATTATTTTATGCACTTCTTTATATGTTTTCCTCTCTTCAACTTTAATCAAAGTACACTGTTCTTCTAAACAATGTCTGGAACAACCCATTTTGCACTATAATCAGCACGCACAACATTACTGCCTTATTTAATTAATTAACAGCCATACCTGACACCTGTTTTTTCCCCAGAATAAATGACCTCACTAACTGAATTCCACACTGCTATTATTTGGAACACTGCTATTATTTGGAACACTGCTATTATTTGGAACAATCCTCAATTAATGATTGAATTACACAGTATCAGCAGCATGTATGTCTGTTTTTTATTACTCTACTACACGTACTAGTAAATTATTTGCTATGTAGAAATCTAATTTATACCAAAAACCGTGATTGATCAGGTTAGTGACTGGTTGGACTGCTATTATTCTCAACACAAATGTATAAACAAAACTGTGTGGCCATGGGGGGCAGCCATTCAAAGCTGAAAAAAGGGGGAAAAAAGGCACAGGATACACAGCTAATAATAGAGCTTATCTGTTACCTGCTGTGTATTCTATGTTTGAATGGCTGTTCCCGTGGCTACACAGCAGCTTGTTTACATAAACTATTTCAGAGTATTTGAAGCAAACAAACCAGTTTCACCAGTGAAGAGCAACATTACATTATACAGGAATGGGACCTGTTATCCAGAATGCTCGGGACCTGTGAGTTTTCAGATAATGGATCTTTCTGTTATTTGGATCTTCATACCTTAGTCTAAGGCCAGACGGGGAGATTCGGGGGCGATCCGTCGCCAGGCAATTTTGAGCAATTTTAAAAATCACGCCGCTCCGTGTGAATAAGCGCAGGCGTTTCTAAGCCTCGCCGGTGCGCAGCAGTGCCTAGCTATTCGGGGAGATTTGGGGGTGATCCGTCACGGCGAGAAGTCGCCAGGCGACGGATCGCCCCCGAATCTCCCCGTCTGGCCTAAGCCTAAGTCTACTAGAAAATCATGTAAACATTTAATAAACCCAATAGGCTGGTTTTGCTTCCAATAAGGATTAATTATATCTTAGTCTGGATCAGATACAAGGTACTGTTTTATAATTACAGAGAAAAGGGAAATCATATTTTCTTAAAATAAACTGGATTATTTGTATAACATGGAGTGTACATGTATAGGAAACAGCCATTCCTTAAGTCTTAGCTTTCTGGATAATGGGTTTCCGGATAGTGGATTCCATACCTGTACTGTAATTCCTTTAAAACACTGTCATTTTTTTTTTTTGGTGTTAATGTTCCATTAAGTTATATATTTGCTTTTAGTCTTCAGAATGTGTCATTTCTAAGTCATTTACAAGACATGGGAAAAGACCTTGTAGATTATAAATATCATTAATCACCGAGGAGTTTTGTCACTCTATAAAAGTCTGAAGTCTGGCTGACAGAAGTCCATGAGTAAATTTAATTGCAGAATAATACGTTATAAATAATAAAGTCACTACCAGACATATAAGGACACTTTGATAACATATAACAGAAGACTCAAATAAAATCAGGAAAAAAAAATAATCAGAAAAAAACATGTTGCGCAATGTTTTCATACCATGAAACCTTATTCACACGTATTCAATACTGCAGCACTGTGGGTATTTGTGCAGCGTGAAACAACAATGTAGAGCTACTGTATTTCATGTACAAATATGTGACATTTACTGTAAACATCACTACGCATTGGTACTTGGGGAACGGAATGTTAACAGGGAAGTTCCATTGTGATGTCACAAGCACTGGATTAGAAGCTTAGAATTATTGCTTAAAATATGCTTGCCCTTTTTTGAATTGAGAAAATAATCTTAGTTAAAATAAATAACCAGTTTAGTAAAGAAAATAAAAACTCCACAATTTAGTTTCTGTTGGTCACGGAATGTCAATGTATTCCTAAATGAACTAATAAAACAGCGTACTGTTGTATACATAACTTCCAAAGCAAATTGTAGTTACAGCTAAAAACCCAGACAACTTCTTTGGTCTGATAGAAGAAAAGGCACCCTGCTTGCGCCCAAATATCTTAAAGGGATACTGTCATATGAAAACATGTTTTTTTTTTAAAAGCACATCAGTTAATAGTGCTGCTCCAGCAGAATTCTGCACAAAATCCATTTTTTTAAAAGAGCAAACAGATTTTTTTAATATTTGATTTTGAAATTTACCATGGGGCTAGACATATTGTCAGTTTCCCAGGTGCCCCCAAACCATGTGACATGTGCTTTAAACAAAATTCAGTCACTCATTACTGCTACAATGCCAGCAGCCCACCAGCAGCCTATCAACTGAACAATGGGCAGCTAACCAGATAGCAGCTCCCTGACACCTCTGCTGAAGGATGTGTTTGCATTGCTAAAATATTGTTTTTAAAAAACCTTTTTTTCTGCTTGGGTGCTATTCTCATGTCTTCCACTGTGTGGGACTATGGAACACAACTTGGGTCATGGTTAACTACAATGAAGAGGGGAGAAATGAGCTGTCTTAAAGCATTCTGAAATGCTGCTTCCTTCTTAAAGGGATACTGCCATGGGGAAAATTTTTTCAAAATGCATCAGTTAATAGTGCTGCTCCAGCAGAATTCTGCATTGAAATCCATTTCTTAAAAGAGCAAACAGATTTTTTTATATTTCACTTTGAAATCTGACATGGGGCTAGATGTACTGTCAATTTCCCAGCTCCCCCAAGTCATACGACTTGTGCTCTGATAAACTTCAGTCACTCTTTACTGCTGTACTGCAAGTTGGAGTGATATCACCCCTCCATTCCTCCCCCCACCCCAGCAGCCTAACAACAGAACGATGGTAAGGTAACCAGATAACAGCTCCCTAACACAAGATAACAGCTGCCTGGTAGATCTACAGCACTCAATAGTAAAAACCCATGTCCCACTGTGACTACTTCAGTTACATTGAGAAGGAAAAACAACAGCCTGCCAGAAAGTAGTTGCCTCCTAAAGTGCTGGCACAAGTCACGTGACTGGGGGCACCTGGGACATTGACATATTGTCTAGCCCCATGTCAGATTTCAAAATTGAATATAAAAATATCTGTTTGCTCTTTTGAGAAATGGATTTCAGTGCAGAAGTCTACTGGAGTAGCACTATTAACTGATGCGTTTAAAAAAAAACATGTTTCCCAAGACAGTATCCATTTAAACCAGAATCAGGCATAATGGTGCCTCTACACCAGGTCTGGATTGGGAGTCAAAATAGGCCCTAGTATTACAAGTACAGAGAGGCCCAATGAGCTCCCCACCAACCCTATATAGTGACTTTCTATAGCAGTTAGGATTGCCACCTTTTCTTGAAAAAAATACCGGCCTTCCTATATATTTATCTTTTTTTCCTATTAACAACATTGGGATCAACCCTCAAAAATACCGGCCAGGCCGGTAAAATACCAGCCAGGTGGCAACCCTAATAGCAGCCCATCTGGCATTTGCCAGAAATCACAGATTGCCAGTCCGGGCCTGTTCCACACCAGTGTTACAGTTAATCAAAATACATTTGTTGGTTCAAGAATTACATTTTAAATGGTAGAGTGAATTATTTGCAATGTAAACAGAAATAAAAAGTAAACAATAAAAATCATGACAGTATCCCTTTAAATGCATTGGTAAAGTATGCACATTGCACCACTGTAACATGGCAACTAGAATTGCTCTCTATGTACTTGATTGTAAGACATTCACTTCCATACATACAATGCATTATATATTTATATACACACAGAGACCATTGTTTAACCGTAACAAAAACATTGTCATTTCCTGCAGATATTGATTGGCAGCTTCTCTTTATGCAGCAAGGGCAGAGCAATGAGGCAGTTTTGGGTCAGTACATTTCTCTAGTTCAGCTTCTTGGGACAATCAAGTGCAGAGTATTACCAATATGGTACTTAGGAAGGAAAGCAAAGTACAAATTTGTAGGCGGCTATTTACACTTGACGTTGGCAGATTTAATAAAAAGTCATATTTCATTGCATAAAGATTCTGACTTTCTTCGATATTAACAGTATGAAGTGTTGACACACCTGAGGCTGATACCTAAAATAAGAAAACAATTATTAAGATGAAAAACAAAATTAAAGCATTAAAGCAGATGGAAAGCAGGAAAAGCCAGTTCGGGGAGATTGTCGCCCGGCAGGAGAGGTGATTAGTTGCCAGGCGACTAAAATCTCCCTGAATCTGCCCCTACCCTTAGCCTTGAAACATTTCAGATTTTCCAAGATAAACATCTACAAGGTGTTGAATGATTGTTTTTGAAGCCATAACCCCAGATTGGAGAGGAGGTGACATGGTTAATGGCACAGTAAAAAGAAAACGTTGGTTGATGTACAAATGACACACTGGAACCCCTTTAGGGTTATATATTGGTTATAATACACAAAAGCTTGAGTATCTTGTAAATTATATCCGTATAAACGGTAAGTTCTGATGTCATTTCTGTCACATGACTCACTGAAACTTGTGTATTATAATAAATAATGTACCCCCAGTTGGAAAATATATATAGATAAAATAAAGTAGAGTTCCATGACCTGTTTTTATATGGTCATGAAACTCCTCGGTAACTTATAATATCCTTATCATTTACAAGAGAAGGTACTTTATTCACTATATATATTTTAAGAGCATCAGTACAATAATCATGTTAATAATGTGTATGTTTTATATAGTTACTATACTGAGGGTGTAGTAAGTGAATTTGACTACTTTTTAATTAGGGTCTTGAGCTGGCTCTGATAACTCTCAAAAAATTCACCGGACAGAAACGTAATCTAAAATGGCCATGTGTTAGAGCCCTGTTTTAAGAATTAAAACTTTTTTTCTGAGGACCAATAAAAGTTAGACACAAATACTTACAATGACTGTGTAGACTCCTGGTAGGAGGAGAAGATAATATTCACCATTACTATTGGTTTTATAAGGTTTAATGTGGTTTATGTCTTTGACTTCCACAATTGCATTAGGAATAGGAAATCCTAGCAGGTCATACACTCGTCCTTTTATTCCTGTGAGAAGATCAAAGGATTTGTTACAACTGACATATGAGTCAAGCTCTGGCCTCTGTCTTAGCTTTCAGTATGGTGCCATTAACACTTCATAAGCTACTTGATCCATATTTGATCTATTAGTCCAGTTCCTTTTTTTCTTTAAAAAAACAAAAAAAACCTTACTGGAATGAAGCAAATCTGACGAGGATCTTTCCTGCAGGAACCTGAATAAGCACTGAAGGACTAAAGTAATATATAACATATCCAAATTAAAGTCAATGAGTTCTGCAAAGGCAGTTTCCCCTGCATTATCTTATGGGCAAGCAGTTTTGGAGTTCTGTTTTTTTTTATATATATTTTTGTAATAATTCTTTCTAGATAAGAACATTACTTGTTCTGTTAACACTAGTTAAATAGGGTAGTGTGTTTCATCACCTTTATCTATTGTTGAAATGAAGATCAGAGATTTTTTTTTTCCCATAAAAGGGATCACCGCACCAGAGGCCACCCCTTCAGACTAGAAGAAAAGGACTTTCATTTGAAGCAGTGTAGGTGGTTCTTCACAGTGTGGACAGTGAGGTTGTGGAATGCACTACTGGGTTATTGCTTTTTACAGGGGCTTGGGTGATTTCTCGGACAAGCATAATACCCAAGGCAATTGTGATACAGGTATAGGATCCATTATGTAGAAAGCTCCAAATTACAGAAAGGCCATCTCCCACAGACTTCATTTTATCCAAATAATCCAAATTTAAATTTTCTCTGTAATAATAAAACATTAGCTTGTACTTGATTCCAACTAAGATATAATTAATCATTATTGGAACAAAACCAGCCTATTGGGTTTATTTAATATTTACATGATTTTCTAGTAGACTTATGGAAAGATCTGTTATCGTATCCCGAGCATTCTGTATAACAGGTCCCATACCGAACTAAAATCTATAGTTCGTATAGATATGGGTGTATGTATAGTTTAAGTGCAGGGATCCCCAACCTTTTGAACCCATGAGCAACATTCACGAGTAAAAGGAGTTGTGGAGCAACAATAGCATGAAAAATGTTCTTGGGGTGCCAAAACAGGGCTGTGATTGGCCAGTTGGTAGCCCCAATGTGAACTGTCAACCTATATTGAGGCTCTGTTTGGCAGTGCACCTTGTTTTTATATAACAAGAACTTGCCTCCAAGCCTGGAACTAAAAAATAAGCACTTGCTTTGAGGCCACTGGGAGCAACATCCAAGGGGTTGGAGAGCAACATGTTGCCCATGAGCTACTGGTTGGGGATCACTGGTTTAAGTGTATGGAGGGGTGTGTGTATGGATTCTGGAGGGATTGAACTTTATGGACGTTGTCTTTTTTCAACTCAACATAACTATGTAAGTTGAAACAGTAAAAAACTGCTAGGAGCACAAGTTAGCAGACTGCATTGTAATATTAAATTACCAAACACAGGCTGAATGCTGTTGTGTTCCATGTCGCCTGTATTGGATGGTTCAGTGTGGTGCATTGCATGCAGTCTCTATAGGTTCTGCTAACTCACGCATTACTGCTGTGTCGGACTGGGCCAGCGGGACACGGGAAAATACCCGGTGGGTCCACAGCCCTTGTGGGCCCTGCCGGGCCAGATCTGCATTCGCAGGCACATGGGGCTGCTAGCCAGGTTCCCCCTTCTGACCTCTGGACCCCGCAGCTGCTGTGGCGCGCCCCTGAGTGTGTGCACGCAATACCCCCCCGCAGTGCTGCCACTCTGCTGAGAGTGTGCACTTATGCGCAGGCCCGCACATGCACTACATATTGGGCGTCAGGCGTGTGCATAAAAGCATTATCTTGGCGGAGCGGCAGCACGGCGGAGGGGGGCGTTGCTTACACGCTCAGTGGCGCGCCGCTACAGCTGTTGGGTCTTGGGTCGGTAGGGGGTTCTGGGTAGCTGCCTCGGTGGGCCCCGGGCCCTCCAGTCTACCATACAGTCTACTGTATGGTAGACTGCATAAAAAAGCCAACTGACTGGATTGCATGAAGCAACGCCCATGTGGAAGAATCCTTAGACTGGATCATTAACTCAGCCTGTGCATGGGCAGATGTTTCAGGTAGGGATACACCGAATCCACTATTTTGGATTCGGCCGAACCCCCGAATCCTTCACGAAAGATTTGGCCGAATACCGAACCGAATCCGAACCCTAATTTGCATATGCAATTTATGGGTGGGAAGGGGAAAACATTTTTTACTTCCTTGTTTTGTGCCAAAAAGTCACGTGATTTAGCTCCCTGGCCCTAATTTGCATATGCAAATTAGGATTCGGTTCGGCCAGGCAGAAGGATTCGGACGAATCCGAATCCTGCTGATAAAGGCCGAATCACGGCCGAATCCCGAACCGAATCCTGGATTCGGTGCATCCCTAGTTTCAGGTCCCCCATTCTGGCACATAAACAAGATTCTGGCATGATGTAAAGCTTGCCTTAATAATAATAATAATAATAATAATAATAATAATGTCTACAAAATGCCAACTAACTGCTTGCTTTGATTGTGAGTTCCACGACTAACAAAAGCCAAGATTCAAATATTTTTTATGGTGTAAGTAAAGTTTTTTTTGCTTGACTAACATCATAAAATAGGATTTGGAATTCTTTCTTAAGATGACAGGTCCCCTTTAAGAACAAAGAAAAATACATTTGTATATTTTGTTGTTTATATATTTAAGCCTTTGGGCGCAGTCTTTAGCAGCTGTGATGACTCTTTGGGATGTCCTTGTTTTGGCAGATATGCTTCTGGTTATATGGATTAGTTTGATGGAGTTTGTGCACCTCAGTTTTGAAATAGTGCCACAGATTATCAGTTAGATTGAGATCAGGGCTGGCCCATTATAGGATATCCCCCCTCATTGTTCAGATGCTCCACTGTAACCTTGGCCTTATAACTGGGAACATTGTTCTTCTAAAACAGGTATTAATTTGCTTTCTGAACAATCAAGTTTGTAGTGTCCAGTTCCTTAAAGGGGTGGCTCACTTTTAAGTTCACTTTTAGTATGTTATAGAATGGCCCATTCCTAGCAACTTTGCAGTTGGTGTTCATTATTTTTGATATAATTTAAATTATTTGCCTTTCTGTGACTCTTTCCAGCTTTCATGTGGGGTTACTGACCAAAAACTAAAAAAGACAAAAAATACTGCTCTGTGAGGCCACAATTTTAATGCTATTGTTACTTTTTATTACTCTTCTTTCTAAGCAGGCCCTTTCTTTTTTATATGCCCATCTCTCGTTCAAACTACTGACTTGTTGCTAGGGTAAATAAGACCCTAGCAGTTGCTAAAAAGAAGCTGTATAGTTGTGGTTACCTGGAGAGCTGCTGAACAAAAAGTATAAATAACTGAAAAACCATAAAGACTATAAAGTGACAACCAATTGCACATTTTCTTAGAATATCAATACTTAAAGGTAATTTAAAAGTGGTCAATCCCTTTAACCTTGGGGCCCAATTTGTTAGTTGACTATAAGGGTGTATACAGGGTTAAATTGGAAGGAATTCTCTTTCTATTGGAAATCAATGGTTTTGACATGATTTCTACATACCCATATGAACTTGCTTCATGTATTCAATTAGAGCGACTTTATTTTCATTCCAAAACTGGGACAGCGTTAATACATTTGGATACTTGCAACATGAAATTTCAATGGTAATTTCAAAACACTGGCCATAGATGTAATTGTAATCCTGCATCCCACCTAAAAATAAAATATATATCATGTTATCAAGTTGATCATTTTTCTGAAATTAACAAATGATTAATTCCTCAGTTCCTCAGGTCTGCTGAACAATGAACAGAGGCACAGTATAACCCATCATTGGAGAAATCAGAAGAATTTACCAAATACCCCATTTTTCAGGGGAAGGAAATAATTTTTTGGAATGAATCCTCTCTTCAGCACGATTCTGTAGATTTCCCTGCCTGTTCTGCTTCTTCTAGCCCAGCTCAATCTCTACCACAGGGGACTGGATGGGGGGGAGACAACTGTCAAAATCTTCTGCTGGTCCACAATGATGAGGTGGCCAGTGGGTGGCATAACCCCCCCAAAATGTTGCCACCATAGGCCCAGGCATTTGGTGAGCCAACTTTCCCTTGTTTGTTATAGTTTATACAGGATCAGTGGCCAGCTTCATGTTGTTGCTAGGGTTGCCACCTTTTAAAAAAAAAAAAAAAACGGCTAGTGCTGGGAGGCAGAAAAAAAAAGGGCGGGAAGCGACACAAAAGGGGCGGGGAGCGACATAAGGGGCGGATTAATGAAAATTACACACAGAAGGGGCGGGGCCATGACACTTAAAGGACCAGTAACATCAAAAAACGAAAGTGTTTTAAAATAATAAAAATATAATGCAATGTTGCCCTGCACTGGTAAAACTGCAGTGTTTGCTTCTGAAGCACTACTATTGTTTATATAAATAAGCTGTTCTGTAGCCATGGGGGCAACTAGTCAAAGCAGAAAAGGCTCAAGTTACACAGCAGATAGCAGATAAGCTCTGTAGAACATAATGGTATTATCTGTTATCCATTACTTATCCTGTGCCATATAGCCATTTTGCAATTTCCGCCATTGCTACTTAGAAGCTTGGTTATATGAATTAAAGTAGTGTTTCTGAAACACACAGATCAGTTTTAACAGCGCAGGGCAACGCTACATGATATTTTCTTTACTTTAAAACACTTTCATTTTTTGGTGTTACTGTTCCTTTAAGTCAGCCCTTGCAGGTATTTTATCAGCTAGGCCAGTAAAATACCGGCTGGGTGGCAACCCTAGTTGTAGCTCCCACCCTTCCCAGCTATAGTCAGAGGTTTGGAAGTTTTAACCTTGAAAGTAGCAGGTAAGTTGCAGGTAAAAAGTAAAAAATGTGTAAAATGTAGAATGAAACAATTCTTAACGAATCAGATTCACACTCCTACTGCTTCCAAGCTGTTGTCCTCTGCTACTTTCTTGGGTTTCTGGGAAAGATGTCAACAGATATTTTATTACCAACAGAGTGCTGCATTCACTTCCCATTTACTTTAATGCAAGAGCATAGTTTCCAAGCAGGGGGCTGGCGGGATTAGTTATGAGGAGCAGGAGCTGCTGGTTTTAGGGACTCAGGTGTTGATGATTGTCTTGGGTGCCTATACTGTTTGGCCTGGCACTGGGAAACTGCGGCAGCACTTGGACAATTCAGCCAAAGGACAATTCAGCCAAAATGGTCAGTTGCATGTTTTTTAACTGAAAAGCTGAAGTTCCTAGTGCTGCTAGGCAGAGATGGCTTTATGGAAAAGCAGAAACACTCAGGGGCAAATTCACTAAGATCCGGAAATTCGCTAGCATTAGCTTCGCTAGCGTTTGACGCTTTTTGCCAGCTCTACACAAATTCACTAAAGTGCGAATTTACCCTCAGTTCAGCGAACGGTAGCGTAGTTGCACTAGTGTTACTTAGCGCGGCAGAGCGCTGTTACGCTAGCGAAGCCTAATTTGCATACGGTGGGAACTTTAAGTAATAATAGAAGTATATGTTACAGCCACTACATTCCACTACACAAGCCCAAAAAACCTTTAATACATTAAATAAAGTTGTCCTATTGCCCTACATGTGCCCCCTGTATAGTTGTGTTGCCATATATTAGGAAATGTAGGGGGGAAGGAGGGTAACCCCCCAAAAAAATATTGATCTTTTTCAAGATTATCACCCTCCCTTGCGAATTTACGATCCTTTGTCAGTGCGCAACTTCGCCTGGCATAAGGGTGCGAGGTTGCGCAAGTCTATCTACTTCGCTAGTGTAAATTCACCAGAGCCGGTGTTAGTGGATTTCCGGAGTTACGAATTGACGTCACGCTGGCGAATTAGCGCTAGCGTTAAACGCTTCACGCAATAATGAATTTGCCCCTCAGAAAGACATTGTGCAGAACCTTTCTTGAAAAATTAAGTAGAAGAAAGAAAACACTAACAAAAAATAACAGTACTTTAACAAAGCAAATGCCCTTTCAGTATAGTCCCATTCTACAAAAGCTGCAGCAGCTACTGACGTTTTTATGTTTGTTTTGTAATTTATTTTTACTTATTTGCCTTCTTGTTCTGTTCAGATTCATTCCTATATTTTTGGTTGCTAGAGTAAAGTATATCCCTGCTGGATATACTTCTGGAATTTCAAACTGGAAAGCTGCTGAACAAAAAAAAAGGAATAATGAAAAAAACACCAACATATAAAAAATAAAGATTAATTGTTTGTATCAAACTAAAAGTTTAATTAAACTTTAAGCTTTAAGAATAAGTGGACTGATAAATGTATTTGAACTGATGTCCAGAGAATACATTACAATAATGCAGTAATAAATGCTTTTCAAAGTTGTATTTGTCATTTGACTGTTATACTAGAATGGGGTTCCCTAACTTTTTGTATTTGTAAGTCACATTCAAATGTAAAAAGAGTTGGGGGGCAACACAAGCATAGAAAAAGTTCATTGGATGTCAATTAAAAGCTGTTTTTTGTTAGCCCCCATGTGAACTGTCAGGCTACAGACTCCAAGATTTATATAATAAGCACCTGCTTTGAGACCACTGGGAACATCCAAGGGGTTGGTGAGAAAGATGTTGCTCCAAAAGTCACACTATGTGGAGATCACTGCACTAGAACATCTACAATTGCACAGCCATATCTGTCTTTAGAAAACCACAAGACAAACAACATATCTGTAAACTGGCTTACCTCGAACCGGGTACCACTGATAACCATTGGTGATGCCACCAGGAAAACTACCAGTGCTTGGACACTGAACGCCTTGATACATGTTCGTATGTTTGGTTGCATACAATGTTGCAAGATGCTTGAAGAAATCATTGTCTGGGCTTATTCCTTTGTTTTCTAAAAGGATGAAAATGTTATCTATAAGTTTGTAACTGGATCCGATTCAAAGTTGCAAATGATGTAACTACTTTAAATATAATACCAAATGTTTTTTTAAATATTTATTTAAGCCAACTACATTTTATTCGAGATTGATTTTCCTGTAAGGGATCTTCAGTTTTAGGGTGATGGCACATGGTATGTTTTTCACCTGTACCAATAAAGCAGGTCACTTTAAACACTCTCTGTCTGTTTATCCAGTGGGCTCGAGCCGGAACTGGCAATCTATAGGTTCTGGAAAATGCCAGAGGTGCTTATTGGGCCGATAGGGTGTTGCTTGGGCCTCTGTGTACTTGGAATGCTAGGGCCTATTGTGAGTCCCAGTGCAGACCTGAGAAGATACCTGGAGAAGATACATGGTTGGCCCCATGTATGGCTGCCATAAAGGGGTTGTTCATTTTCTAACACTTTTTTCAGTTCAGTTGTTTTCAAATTGTTCACCATAAACAAAGTCTCTTTTAATGGCTTTCCATCTGTTGTTCACTGTTAAATTAACTTTAAGTATGATGTAGAGAGTGATATTCTGAGACAATTTGCAAATTGGTTTTCATTATTTTTCTTTGTATTTTTTGAGTTATTAAGTTTTTTTTTTGTTCAACAGTTCTCCAAATCGCTATTTTGGCAATCTGGTTGCTAGTGTCTGAATTACACTAGCAACCATACACTGATCTGAATAAGAGACCTGAATAGAAAGATGAGTAATAAAAAGTAGCAATAAATATGAATTTATAGCCTTACAGAGCATTTGTTTTCATTAGATGGGAGTCAGTGAACCCTTTATGAAAGTTCGAAAAATTCAGAAGAAAAAGGCAAAAAACTATAAAAAAAAAAAAATAATGACCAACTGAAAAGTTGCTTAGAATTGGCCATTCTATAACCTACTAGAAGTCTGGCAACTCAATGATCCAGGAGCATTCTGAACTGTTTGCTACATTTAAAGGAATTGTTCAGTATAAAAATAAAAACTAGGTATATAGCTAGGCTGTGTAAAATACATTTTTTTCTATTAAAGTTAGTTAGCCACAAATGTGAGCTAGAACAGCTGGATGTCTATCAAGCCAGAACACTACGGGGCAGATTTATGAAATTCAGGTGAATAGATCGAATTCCGATCGTACCATTTAATCGCTTATTTGAATATGCAAATTTGGCCACATCGATCATCGAATACCGAAAATTCAACCATATCGAATAGATCGAATGATTGGATATTTGATATTTCGACCATTCCATGATTGAAGTACTTTAACTTTAAAATTTTATTCGACTGCCTACTTCGCCAGATTGAACCTACCGAAATGCAATAGCCTATGGGAAGCCCCCCATAGGCTTTTTTTTTCTATCACCTGCTCGAATATCATTTGTACGATCGAACACAGAGTTAGAGAGCTGCACAGCAGGAAGTAGTGTTCTGGCTATTATGTTAGACATCCAGTCACCCCAGCCTTTATACATTACATTTTACCTAACTAACTATATCAGAAACATTTTTCATTTTGTACAGCCTATCTATTTACCCAATTTTTATTGTACAATTCTAACAGCTGCCATTCATGAAATTCAGCAAGGCTAAATATAACAAATGTATCATCTAAATGCATCAATTTAGAACAGTTAAACAGTTGGCCAAAACCCCCAGAGCTGCTTTAGAAGTGAAAAATTAAACTTTACATTTCAATATTAGAAAAACTGTCACAAATAGCAAAAACAAAGAAACTGGAAAAAGTCTTTCCTTCTGGTGAACATTCTGAAACCAACTGAGCTGAAAAAGTGTTTGGAGATGAAAAACCCCTTTAAGTCTGGGACACAGACATTTCATTATCCTTTTAAAAAGAAACTGTTCACTTTAGTGAGAACAAGGAGGTGGTAGTATGGGAAAAAATAAAACACTGAACCGTTAGAAGTTTATAATAAATAAAAATTAAAGATTGGGTAAGAAGTATTTATAAAGTGGCAACATATTCCACAGTGCTTTGCATTAGATATAGCTTATAACAAACATACAGATATGAAATGATACAAGAATTAATAGCCAGAACACTACTTCTTACTTTGCAGCTCTCTTGGTTTCCACTGATTGGTTACCAGGCAGTAACCAATCAGTGACTTGAGGGGGGCCACATGGGTCTGAGCTGCATGCTAAAGAGCATGAACACTTATGTTCCATGTGGCTCCCCTTCAAGTCACTGACTTAGAGAGCTGAAAAGCAGAAAGTAGTGTTCTGGCTATTATGTTACATATCCAGTCACTCCAGCCTTTATACATTACATAACTATATTATATTATATTAACTTTTTTTTATTTTGCACAACCTATTCATCCAGTTTATAGATTACACTGAAATATTCCTTTAAAAATGGACTACAATGAAAAAGGGTACAAAACAGAATGTGTGCTAATGGGAAAGATCAGGAGTCAGCAAACAGAGATGTAGCAATGAAAATTGCACTTAGGTGACAGTGGCATATACTTATATGAATGATAAGCTAGTTGGAGATAACATACGGAACGCATATTAGGACATCGTTGCGTAAAATCGCAGTCCTGTATGCGCTCTCGTACGGCTGGGGAATGCGGCGTCCAAGCTTTTAATACTCACCCTTCCAGCGAATCTTCAGTAGGGGATGGGTCTTCGCTCCTCAGTCTTCCGATGTCAGGCCTCCCTCCTCGCTTCTCAGCCCTCCCATCTCAGCAGTCAGCCAATAAAAAATCAGCCCTCCTTCCTCAGCCCTCCCTCTTCGCTACTCAGCCCTCCCACCTCAATCGTCAGCTAATCAAAATCAACCCTCTCTCATCAGCCCTCCCTCCTCGCTACTCAGCCCTCCCACCTCAATAGTCAGCGGTTCCATATTTGCCTCCATTATTCACAGCCAATCGCGTCTTAGCAGTTTTTAGTGGGCCAATCACGTCAAAGCGAGGGCTGATGAGAGGCTGATTTTGATTAGTTGAGGATTGAGGTGGGAGGGCTGAGTAGCGAGGAGGGAGGGCTGATGAGAGAGGGTTGATTTTGATTAGCTGACGATTGAGGTGGGAGGGCTGAGTAGCGAAAAGGGAGGGCTGAGGAAGGAGGGCTGATTTTTTATTGGCTGACTGCTGAGGTGGGAGGGCTGAGAAGCGAGGAAGGAGGCCTGACATCGGAAGACTGAGGAGCGAAGACCCATCCCCTACTGAAGATTCGCTGGAAGGGTGAGTATTAAAAGCTTGGACGCCGCATTCCCCAGCCGTACGAGAGCGCATATAGGACTGCGATTTTACGCAACGATGTCCTAATATGCGTTCCGTAATAACACACATTCTCACATTTTAATAACCATCTCTACTAGCAGTTTTAGCCATTAGGACTGTGACACACAAGGCATTTCACCTGTGTACACCAGCCACATAGCATTTCATGTTATTGGAAGCCATGACAGGCAGTAAAGAGTGAGTGTGCTAGAGCCCAATTGGCCACCTTCACACAGGACCACCCACAAGTGCATGCAAACATGTGCGAGAGCACTCGGGAGCTACAGGTCCTACTGTGCTCCTTAGAATGCTGCTGGAGGCATCCCACCCCTGAAATCTTGACACCCTAGGCCCAGGCTTTTGTGGTCAGATTTCAATACAGCAGTTTGCTGGAGGTGAGTTATTATCTGATGGGTTATGAAACATGACTAAATCCCTTTAATATGTGCGATATACAGACAAATTAAAATGCATGCTGGACAAATACCTGAATTGTCATTATCGTAAGGATAACTAGCCACTACAGCTCCACCATGGAAGTTGGCAGACAAGACAAAGGTTTCACTATTAATCCAGTCCATCACTGCCCTTGTTTCTGGCTGAATAGGATCAGTGTTTACAGCAAAGGCATCAGGAAAGTTTCTGTTCAGGTCATAGCCATTTTTATTCAATCTTGAAAGAAAAACAAGCAGTGTTGTGATGGATGGATAGGCCAATGTGTGCATACACTGAGTATATATTATGTATGCACATTGCTCAGATGTTGAATCAGGAATAATTCTAAATTTCATGTTCCCTTTCTTGTTGGTTCCTATGTCAAATAATTAATAATAATTAAGAATATACCAGGGCCTGGTGTGAAGTTCCTGCTACTTGATGGCCCCTTCATCAACTCATTTTGACCCATCATCTATAATATACCCATTTTCTTAATGGAGTCTGGGAATTTCTGGATAGCAATCTATCTATAATTTGGATATCTGTATCTTAAGTCTATTAAAAACACATAATCATGAAATAAGCCCAATAGGATTGTTTTGCCACAAATATGGATTCTTGCAGCTTAGCTACAATAAGACTCTTCAACTGGGCCCTGTTACCTAGTACCCATGCTTAAAATTATGAATTTTGCTTTGAGTTTGGCATTTGTAATGTCTGTACTTCTATATAAAATGTCCCATTCAATAGTTAGTAAAACTTCCAAAAGTATATTACGCATTGTATTTTTTTTTTTACTGGGATTGGTATTGGGATTTTTTATTTAGTAGTAGTGATATTGTGCTTGGATAACCGGAGTGGGCTGCCTTAATTTTGGACTAGCAATATTTATCCCCTCTGTCTTAATTTTTGGAGATTTGTAATGTCTGATCACAGGCATGAGTACAAACATGACGGCACTAAACCCACCTTATAACTCTGCATTTAGGACCAATGTACTGGGGAGTATAAGCTTTTTTTAACCAATATGTTGATGCCAATAAATATATTAGGTTGGGATAATGCCATTTTTATTGTTATAATAGTCAATACCTATCACCCACCCACAGCCCCTCTTCACCGAGAAATCCTTACCTGCCAATTGTGCCGTAACAATCTTCTTGTGATGCATCAAACCCATCTGGATTCATAGAAGGCATGATATGGATCCTGGTACTGTTTATCAATTGTGATATCACAAAATCAGTTTTATAACTTGTGACCAAGTATTCTATTAGGTGAAGCATTAATTCCCTGCCAACCACCTGAAAGACAAGGATTGATAATGGGATATTACACAGAGTGAAGCCTGCCCTCATCTATATAAAATAATCAAAAAATAACAAAATGTTAATTTTTAAAGTCAAAATGTCACAGTCGGCACCCTAAACCAGAACAGATGCCAAGTTCCCTGGTCTCGGCTCGGCTTCACCAGTAGTGTGACCACCTTTGGCTTCGGGAGGAGCCCTCAGCTACTCAGATGCCACCTGGACTTAACGAGAGGAACAAGGCGAGGAGTTCTGGCAAGCAAAGGGGCACGACTGTTGTTAAAGTCAGTTAGGCCGAAGATCACGGTACAATAGGATTAGGCAAGTTCGTAGTCAGGCAAGCTGGGTTGAGGCAGGCAGATATCAAGGATCGTCAGACAGGCATGGGTCAAACCGTGTAATGAATCAGAAGGGATGAGACAGAATCAGAGTCGAAGTACAAGCTGGGATGAATAAAATCTGACCCTGGACCTTTGTTTATCTAAACATGTTGTAGTCTCTTTTGAATTTCTTCATGTGTGAACTATGCATCATTAGATGTATTACTAGAATTGGGACTATTAATAAGGAAACCTTCATTAGCTGGTTCCTCATTTGTGTAGACAGACGGAAAGTACACATTCAGAATCTGAGCTTTTTGCTTGTTCTCATCAACCAGATGACTCCCCTCTGATAATAAAGGTCCCACCCCTTCCTGCTTCTATTAACTATTAACATATTTAAAAAATTATTTTGGATTCTTTTTACAGCTTACTGCAATATCCTTTTCCATATCGATTTTAGCTTGCATGAACGCTTTTTTGCATGATTTATTGGCCTCCTTGTACCTTATAAATGATTCGGCTGTCCCAGCTAACTTGAAAGCCTTAAAAGCTCGTCTTTTCTTACCCACACTTCTATAGAACCAAAAAGGTTTTGCTTTGCAACAACGTTCCTTGCTTACAAGGGGAATATACTAACATGTATATTTATTAAGCAGCATTTTAAAGACTTTCCATTTTTGTTCTTTGTTTAACCCAATGAAAAGCATTTCCCACTTAATATGTTGCAGAGATGCCCTTATACTGTCAAAGTTTGCACACCTGAAATTTAGTGTTTTAGTTATTACCTTATAGAACTGCCTCTGCAACATAATCTCAAAAGAGACCATGTAATGATCACTATTCCCTAAATGCTCACCCACACAAATGCTGGATTGGAGTTCAGTATTATTAGTTATTACAAGATCTACAAGAGTAGGTTCTTGAATGAGCTGGGATAAAAAGTTGTAATTTAGCATATTTACAAACCTGCTAGCTTTATCTGTCTTGGCAACCCCACCCATAATAATAACTTGACCTAGTTGTGAAGCTGCTTCTATTTGTAAGAGTAGCTGGGCTTCATATTCGTCACTTACAGTATACGAGGTGGCTTATAGCATACACCAGTGATAATTTTCTTTTTTTGGATCCTCCAAAATAGTGGATTCGGTGCATGCCTAATATATATATTATATATATATATATATATATATATATAATATCAAAAACAGGGGGTTGTGGGAGCACTCTAAAGGCTTTTAAGTATATATAAGTATAATAAATGCTAATGCATATACACCCAAAACAGGGGTTATTTTGTTACAAAGTTTTGATCATAAAATTGATAAGCCATGACGTGGTATGGTGGCTTATCAATTTTATGATCATAACTTTGTATAAGCATATTTATGAAGAATTCATAGAAAAACATTGCTGGCAAATTACAGCACCTTATTTGTGTTAGTGTCTGCCACTGTTGTGCAACTTATTAAAAAGCAAAATGGTACATACCTCATCACCATGCATGTTTGCAACATACTTCATTTCTGGAATGCCAATCATATGCTGGAAAGGATATAATCCTATGACCAAAACCCATAGTTGGTTACCTTAAAGTCATAAGAAATAAGCATTAACAAGTGCTAATGTAAAACAAAAAGAAAAATCTATACAAGATCAAACACTGGACTACTGTACATTCATATTGCCCTTTTATACTTGGGCATCAAAAGTGACAATGATTTTGGAAGGAACATTTTGGAATACAATTAATCTCTTTGTAAATATAAGGAACGATTATTAATTTTACCTAGGTATATTATATATATTTTTTTCAGGACAAGCTTTTAAAAACTGTTGTGTACATCGATGTCTGTTAAAAATATAGGATTCCAGATACCTACACAATTAAAAAATATACTTATACTGAAAGCCTTGTGACTCAGAAGCTTTCCTATGTGAAATATTTATAATTTTATAGACATTTCTAACTTGTATAGATCACTATTTCACGAATTGATTTTCAAAGCACTGCGCTAGAACTACACTAGAATCTATTTTACCACTTCAGATTGCAAAGCAAAAAAAGCCTTTAACAGATTCTGTGCTGCTGCTACTTTGAGCCTTCTCAGCACACAGACTAAAGTGGTTAGGGCCCTTACAAACGGGGGTTTTAACCTGCGCTCCCCTGCGTTTAGTTTTGCTGCATTCAGCCGCAGGTGGGTGCTGGAATAGACGCACTCAATTCTTTTCAATGGGCCTATACTCACACAAACGCAGGTTCAGACGCAACATGCTGCATTTTTCCTGTGTTTGGCACCTACATGCGGTTGTGTGAGTATAGGCCCATTGAAAAGAATTGAGTGTGTCTATTTTTAACGCAGGTTAAAACGCCTGTGTATAAGGGCCCTAAAACAGAACCACTTTATTCAACTCTGTGCTTTTAATAAGGAAATAGAAGGCAATCGAATTGGATAACTTCTGGTGTGCAGTAGGACCAGTTTCAAAACGTTCCTCTATTTTCACACCTTAGTTTAGCCAAGGGATCACAGCTTGAGACTCAAAGGAGGATCCTCACATAATAACACACTTGTTGCTAGGGCCACTACTGTGTAATATTTGATGCATACCTGCATATTTGTGAGGTGGGTGTGCTCAACCAGCTGGACCTCTCTGTAGATTAATTCAAAAAGTGCCATGCTGGGTGCAAAATCGAATTGGATAGGGCCATGCTATACACTGAGACTCAGGCTTGGGATTTTAATGTGGTCCATGGGACTCAATATGCATATAACTCAGCAAATCAACAAACCAATCCAATAACAGAATAAAAAAAGAAAATACTACATATAAACCTTTTTGTTTGAGACCTTGAAGAAAATGTGTTTATACAACATGGATGACTTATTTGTGTCAGGGGACAGAACAAGGGAGGAATTTCAGTAGATTATTTTCTTAAAGGAACAGTTCAGGGTAAAATGAAAAACTGGGTAAATAGATAGGCTGTGCAAAATAAAAAATGTTTCTAATATAGTTAGTTAGGCAAAATGCAAACTATAAAGGCTAGAGTGATTGTCTGTCTAATATAATAGCCAGAATCCAACTTCCTGCTTTTCAGCTCCCTAAATCTGAGTTAGTCAGTGACTTGAAGGGGGGCCACATGGGACATGACTGTTCAGTGAGTTTGAAATTGATACTCAGCATTCAGCTCAGATTCAAAAGCAACAGTTATGACCCATGTGGTCCTCCCTCAAGTCACTGATTGGTTACTGCCTGGTAACCAGGGAAACCAGTCAGTGTAAACCAAGAGAGCTGAAAAGCAAGAAGTAGTGTTCTGTTCTGTTAGGTTAGACTTACAGTCACTCCAGCCTTTATACATTACATTTTTTCCTAACTAACTATATTGAAAATATTTTTTATTTTGCACAGCCTATCTATTTACCCAGTTTTTACTTTTATACTGAACAATTCCTTTAAAGGACAAGGGAAGTTAAACTAAAGAAGTAGCTAGAAATGTTGTACATTATGTTTTGTGCTTCTGTACCAGCCCAAGGCAATCACAGCCCTTTAGCAGGAAAGATCTGTGTAGCCAAAGATGCCCCAGTAGCTCCCCATCTTCTTTTCTGCTGATTCAATGCACATGCTCTGTGTTGCTGTCACTTACTGAGCTTAGGAACCCTCTCAAAATATACAGTACACATAGAATAGAAATGTCAGAGTGTAAGGCTGATTAGTAATTAATATGGATAATTATTACCAGGCCCGGATTTGTGGAAAGGCCACCTAGGCCCGGGCCTATGGTGGCAGGATTTTAGGGGGCGGCATGCTGCCCAGCCACACCCATATTGGTCCAGAAACACTGGGTATAAGCAGATGATACAATAGATTTTTACATTTCCCACGTGCCAGTCCCCATTGCTCTGGTCTTGATGATGAACATTTCAGAATAAAGGGCAGCGTATGGGGTTGACGAACGGCAGTGGGCCTAGGGGCGCCCGCTTTGTAAATCCGGTCCTGATTATTACGTGACCACACAGAAACCACATTTTCTGCTTGATAATTTGTGACAACAAATTATTAGATATAGTTACATTCCACTGAGTCCACTGAGCATGTCAATGTTGCAGGCACTTTCCAAGATGGTGACCCCCTGTGACAAGTTTAAAGTCCTGGATCATTGCTGCTATTGACAAGCTGAAACTTTAGGCTGGTGCAATAAGTTCAGTGTATAAATATGTGTTGTGTTTGGTAGCCGAGGATGAGGAGAGTATAACAGTGCTTTATTAGCAGGTTCATGCAGCCATTAAATAACATCAGTAACTCTTACTTTCATTTTCAAGCTGTACAGAAAGTCCTGTGTATGTACAGTGACACCCGCAGGCCATTTGTATAAACACCACAATATGGCATTTTTAGCCCTATTTAATTTTAGGGTTTCGTTCTCCATTAAGCACTTTAGATTCTAACCTTGTGTTAACCCTAAAGTATTACTGCAGTGGCGGTATTCCCACACATACAGTGAGCTAGTGGTGGTGTAGGGGCACCCTAGATATCTGGCTTGACAACAGACAGCAAAATATGTGCCACACACACATTGTATTATAATGGTGCCTCGCCCATTTATTTGGCCACAGAGTATGAAAAACTCTGAACCCAAAATTATCTAAATGCAGGGTTCAGTATTTGAATGTGGAAATTGCAGAGAAAGAAGGAGTTATAAATAAATCAGTTTACAAAATACCTACAGACAGGAACACTTGACGGTTTCACTTGTGTATTAAGGTAGTCCAAAAAAACAGTGTATGTGAGCACAATGCATCTGCCATATCCCGTGACAGAAAGGAGACATTTTAAGATATGACCTATGTTTTGCCGACCAATACTTCCTACAGGACCTTGATTGTGCTAAATGGGAGGCTGTAAGGGGTAATTCACGATTAGACAAGGACATGGAATGCCATTTATACAAAACAGTACTGTGGCAGCAGGAGTTATTAAAGATTATTCATATAAGTATTGGTCTGTACGATAATTGATTGGGTATTGATAACAGGGGGGTTATTTATTAAAGTCAGATTTTTCTGGTAGGACTTTAAAAAGAAAAAAACACATTTTTCAGAGGAAAAAAATTGATTTTTTTTTTTCCATGATTTATTAGACTCTGGTGGTCAGAATAAAAAATTACTCTAACTCAGACCTGAGTTCATGTAGAAGTCAATTGCAGATGTCCAGTTGATATCCTGATCTGCACTGGGTTTCGTTCAATAATCCAAAGATTTTGTAGTTTTGGGTATAAATCTGAAAAGGTCGGAGGTTTCGAGAGTCAAATATGAAAACGTTGCCATTTTCATGACAAATCTAAAAAATTCATAGGTTTCAGATTTTTTTTTTCCAGCATAAGAAATTTTCAGAAAAAATGTTTTGCTAAATAGGGGGGAAAGTCTGTGCAGATTTGCTTGCAGTAGTTTTCAGACATTTTCTTATTTTGATAAGTAACCCCTAGGTGTTGATTGAAGGGCAGATTCTTATGCACCAGATGATATGTGTGGATCCCATTAAAAACTACCGATTTTGACCAAAATTCTTGCCAGAAATGGCTGCTGTCATATTAGGGGCCTATTAATGATTGCTGGAGCCTTTTGGCTTGAGAAATCGGAAACCCAATCTCAGTTTCCTACCTAATGCTGAGTTTTGGGCCAAAAAACTTGGACCACAGCAATTTTCCTCAAATGGTGTTTTGTAACAATTAAAGACTTTAAACACTGCCAAAGTTTTTATATATTACAAAGGTCCATGTAAATTGTAACATTTAAGAATCCATCCCTGAATTACTAAACTGCCAGAGAATAGACCAATAAAGTTTACATTTCATTTTAGAGAAGTGGTTAAAAATACAAAACAGAAAGAAATTGAAAAACACATTTATTTTTGGGGGCAGATGTACAAAATTTGTGTGAAGAATTCAAAGTTTGATCAAATTTGCAAATAATTTGAATATTCGAATATTCAAATTAGGTGGATTCGACCATTGAATATTCGAATTCGAATAAAATTTTATTTGAATATTCGATGGTCGCAGGTTCCAAGCTGCCAAATTGGGGACCATTATTTTTGATCGAATAAAAAAAATTTGATCGATAAAATCGTTCGAATCGATTGATTAGAAAATATTAATCGATCAAATTATTTCTATTCGATCGTTCGTTCGTTCGATCGATCGATCGAATTGCGGTAAAATCCTTCGAATTCAAAGGATTTTACTTCAAATGGTCGAATTTTAAATTTTTTTTTCATTCGACCAATAGTAAATCTGCCCCTTGGTGGACTAACAGAAACCAACTGAGCTGACATAAAAAGGGTGAACACACCTTTTTTTTATGTCTTTTTTGCATTTTAACAAAATGGGTACAAGCCTTATTTACTCAAGCTTAATATAATATTACATGAGATTAAGATAACCATCTGGGTATAACTTTAACATTGCACATTGGGCAGAAGAGGAACTCTTGTACATAAATGAAAGGGAGAAAGTGAAGGAAACAAACCAAATATAACACGGTTATAAAAAATATAAAGAAAGGTTACTGATACATATCTATAATGTCTAGACCTTTTACTGTTTAGATTTGCAATAATTTTGCCATGGGGACCATATTTCAGAATGTTTGTCCATTTGATCTTTCAATAAAGCATTTAAATACAATAAGTTTTGTGTAGCAGTTCTTCCCTCTAATTCTCTGATTGAAATATTACTCTGCAACCATTGTTTTGCGAGATTGATCCTGGCTGCTGCTAAGATCTGAGATAGAAGCTGGTTGTGCGATTTATTTAACTCCTTAGTAGGGAGAAAAAGCAAGGCTAGGTAAATATCTTTTTGTATTTGTTTCTGAAATACTGTTTGAATGAGATTAAACATTTCTTCCCAGTATGCAACTGCCTCTGGGCAAGTCCACCAGGTTTGTATGAGGTTGCCTATTTCTCTGCACCCTCGAACGCACATAGAAGGGGAGGAAGGGTTCATTTTATGTTTTCTTTAAAGGAACAGTAACACCAAAAAATGAAAGTGTTTTAAAGTAAGGAAAATATCATGTAGTGTTGCCCTGCACTGTTTAAACTGATCTGTTTGCTTCAGAAACACTACTATAGTTCATTTAAACAAGCTGCTGAGTAGCAATGGCGGAAATTGAAAAACGGCTACACGGCACAGGATGAGTAATGGCTAACAGATAATATTATGTTCTACAGAGCTTATCTGCTATCTGCTGTGTAACTTGAGCCTTTTCTCCTTTGAATGGCTGCCCCCATGGCTACACAACAGCTCATTTATATAAACAATAGTCATGTTTCTGAAGCAAACACTGCAGTTTTACCAGTGCAGGGCAAGACTTCATTATGTTTTTATTACTTTAAAACAATTTCATTTTTTGATGTTACTGGCCCTTTAAGGAGTGATATACCGCCTTGTCAAAACTTTGTAGGCAGACTCTTTTATGGCCGTATTTGAGGAAATTGTGAACACACTTTTTAAAGTAGAGCAGCCCTGTTCCCAGAACCCCTGTAGTCATCAGAACCATATAGAAAATTCACCCTTTCACTGCCAAGCAAACTTCAGTGGCCCTTGTTATGTACCAGGAAATCTCATAGTTCTGTGTTTTCTGCCCAACCTGTCACATATATCAAGCACACCGGTGACTATTATTAACCATTGTTTATATGAAGGCAACCCATTCAACTTTGCTTTACAGAGGTTATACATTATTCATGTACAGTATATTGTCTCTAAACATTTTATAAATATATTTTGCCCTTTGACGTACAAAGGCAGTGTCAGTACACTCCTATATTTCATCTGCCTTACAAACAAACAAAAGGTTTACACTTGCCTCAGGCACACAAAGGCCTGATCTCATTTTAAGCAGGTGTGGTGATGTATTCAGAGCAAGCATACTGGATGGAAGTTGCTTTGTTTATTCACCTACATCTTACAAAAATTGCCGTGTCACATCAAAGTCCATTTTTAAATAAGTGTGCAGCAATATGCTTTAATTGTATTATTTATACATCAATTACATCTAAAGAAAAAATAATGCATTTAATATGTAAAGTGTGATGTGGTCAAAGATCTAAGACACTATGGGGACAATTCACTAAAGCGCAAATCGTCTACTAGCGTTAATTTGCCAGCGTGACGTAATTTCACAGCATCGCCAATTTACTAATAGTGTCCCTGGAGAAATTTGCTTGCAAAGTAGATAGACTAGCGCAAATTCACACCCTTATGCCAGGTTGCGCATTGACGAAGGGACATAATTACGCTAATTCACTAAGATACCCATTTTACTGAACATTACCTCTTGCGCTAGACTTTACTTTGCCAGGTCAGACTTAGTTCAATACAATAGACAGGAGTTTGAGAAAAAAAAAAACCTTGAAATTTTTTTCTAAGTCCCAAAAACACAGCTGGGGTCTTACTTTTTTTTAGGGTGATAGTCTGAAAAATTGCGTAATTTTTTGGGGGATTACCCTCCATCCCCCCTAGATTTCATAACATATGGCAACTCAACTATACAGGGGGCACATGTAGGGCAATAGGACAACTTTATTTTATTTATTGAAGGTTTCCTGGGCTTGTGTAGTGTAATGTAGTGGCTGTAACATATATTCTATTATACGTTTAACTTTGCGCCGTATGCAAATTAGGCATCGCTAGCATAAATACATTTTGCCTGAGGAAGTAAAGGTAGTGAAACTTCGCTACTGTTCGCCTCCCTGAGCGCAAATTCACATTTTAGTGAATTAGCAGCAGACTGGTGAAAATTCACCTGGCGAATTGCAGTGAATTTCCACACTTTAGTGAATTTGCCCCTATAAGGGTCATTGATGACCACAAGCGCAGTTGCATTCCTGCAGCTGTGGGGGAACCCTGGATAATGAGCTTATATGATTTCACTAGCTACTCTTAACAGGAAACACTTGACTACTAAGACATGCTAAGAAATACAAAATGCAAATATACAGTATATATATATATATACATTTTGAAACAGTAAATGGCCTTCCCAAAATTGCTAGAATAAAGAAGAAAATGCAAACTTCATTGTATATTTTGTAGCATTAAGTCTTGCTTTAAGTATTTAAGCAAGTACCGTGCTTCTGGAATAGTTCAAAACTAGTCTACTGTGGATATTTCTGGAATAGATTTTAACCTAATCTGCGTATTGAGTGCTATAGTAACCACAGGAGCAGGCATTTTATGACTCAGGACACCATGATGCTGCCTGTATCATCATCTTTCATCTTTGAGGTGGAAACTATTTGGCAGTTCCTGCTCATCATTATACATAAAGAAAATGCAAGTAATTGTTACCGTCCGTGAAGAAATTGTTACTGTCCGTGAAGAGTCCATGTCCATGAATTTAATTGCATATTTATAGAAAAAGAATGCATTGTTGAAATAATAACAGAGAGTAGAGGGTACAGCACTCCCTAAAGACAGAAGTATACTCAATAACCAGCTTTGTTTTTATGCTGGCTAACTGATCCATGCAAAACATTTGCTATTGTGTGGTTTCTCATGCTACATGTACAAGGAGATTACAATAACTTGAAAACTAAAAACATCTTAGTGCATTAAGGCTACCATAGATATATAACATAATATATAAAATTACAAAATAGTTCTGCACTCAAAAGGCTCAGTTAAAGTAACTGATTATAGAGAAACTCCATTTGTTTTATTATTTTATACACATTTTACCTGCACATAGGCATGCTGTGTTGCTGTTTGGTGAATGTTCCTCCATGTTCCATATATATATATATATATAT
>CM044436.1:80757123-80773913 GCA_024363595.1 Xenopus borealis
AAACAAGGGTAATTTTTCCCTTGAGAAACAGTTGGCTCTAAATAAAGGTTTTTTAACTTTGTTTATTTTTCATTGCATACAAACAAATTTTTAAAAAAATAATTTGATGTTACTGTCCCTTTAACATGTCGTTCACTATGAATTTATTATTGCAGTAAAAAATACAAACCATTGTTATGTATCATCAGACTCTGTAGTTCATTAGTAGTTCATTGTAGAGCAGTGATTAGTATATCAACACCAAGTAAACAAAATCTGTAACAACTTATAGAACATTTTGTTTTCTGGAGCTGTCTCTAAAAATAAGTAGACAGCCTCAAGTCTTGAATAAATGGTAGATTGCCTCTGTTTTTGCAATTTCCACCCTGCCCTTTATGTCACAAATAATCACCGTAAAAGGAGTTTACTTAAGTATCTCTACTGAAACAATATCCTTTCTCCTCATACTTAAACAAAAAGGATACAATTTCAGTAAATATTTCTGCTCAATTATATAAAGTAATATAAGATGATATACCCAGAGGGGAAAGGGAAAAGTGACTGGTGCTATAATCAGGTTTCAGAGCTTAACTAGTGTAGCTCAGAAGTGGGTTACTGTACAAAGCTCACTTTTGTACATGCAGGTACAGGTCAGATTAAAATCGGCAATAATGAATGTGAACAAAGGGCCTTAATATGCATCTTCTAGAGAGGTAAAAAAAAAAGGTAATTTATACAGCTGTATGAAAGCAAAGAGCAGCTAAAAATTACAGCTATGAGGTTACCTTTAAAGGACAAGGAAAGTTAAACGAATAAAAAGAAGTAGCTGGAAATGTTGTACATTATAGGGCACATTTACAAAATTCGTGTGAAGAGATCGAAGTTCGATCGAATACCAATCGAACTTTTTTTTCAGAGGATTGAATATGCAAATTTGGCATCTTCTATCATTTATCGAATAGATCGAATATTTGATCATTCGATGATCGAAGGATTTTAAAATTAAAATGTATTCAAATGCCTACTTTGCCAGATTGAACCTACCGAATACCAAAAGAAGCCTATGCCAGACCCCCCCCCCCCCCATAGGCTTCTTTTGCTTCGATCGTTCGAATCGTACATATTTTTCAGAGGCTTGAAGGAAAAAGTACGATTTTTTTCGTGAAATCAAACGATCGGTATTCGATCATACTATTTCATCGAGAAATCGAATATCGAGGAAATAAAAGCCTAAACCTATTCGATAGTCGAATGCTTATCGAATTTCGAGGGGATTAGAGGGATTTTAGGGGAATTTTCGTAAATTTGCCCCTAAGTTTTGTGCTGCTGTACCAACCCAAGGCAACCACAGCCCTTTAGCAGTAAAGATCTGTGTCTCCAAAGATGCCCCAGTACCTCCCCATCTTCTTTTCTGCTGATTCACTGAATCACATGCTCTGTGCTGCTGTCACTTACTGAGTTTAGGGACCAACTCAAAATATACAGTACACATAGAATATAAATGTCACTGTATAAGGCTGATTAGTAATTAATATGGATAATTACTACATGGCAGCACAGAAACCAGTGCAACTAGAATCATAATTTAATAATCAGTCTTGTAGCATTAGTTTATATAACAGGCCAACCTCATTTTCTGCTTGATTATTTGCGACAACCCCTAAGATTAGCATCTCAACAGCTGCTCAAAGCCCACTGAGCATGTGAGTGTCACAGACACTTTCTAAGATGTGACACCATTTTATATCGGTGAATGTTATACACCCAGGTCAAGTTATTTATTGAGTAAGCCATGGCTAAACTTGTTTGCTGATTTAATTAATTAAATATATAGAGTTCACAGTTTCCCTCATCCAAACCAACAATTTTGTAAAGTCAGCATTGTTTTACTTTTATTGGGAAAGAGCCGCATGTAACCATTGTTTCTTGTTTAGAGTGCTTTATATAAACTCTGGTTGAAATGGATACAATCTCTGCTGAATGTTTATATTCAGGGAACAAGATAATATGTCAAGGACATGTAGGACAAATTTCCTACAGTTTCCATGACTGCTGAGGCCATTCGCTGTGCATGCTCGTGGCACTTCCATCTGTGTTTTTGGATATATAAATAATAGATACATTAAAAAACCTGCAAAATAATTTTTATACTGAATTTATGCATCTGACATATTCCATGATGTCTTAATCCCTAACCCCCTGTAAATTATACTGCAGCATAGAGTAGTATACAGTGAAACCTCAATTTTACATACCCTCATTTTTACACTGTTTTTGTGGTCCCACCAATATATAATGCATTCCCTGATTTTACATTTTACCAGATTATACAATTTCTTTTCTCATCCCCTGAAAAACGTTAGATGGGGGTTCTACTATACAGAATATCACATCTTATTCAATTAGCCATTTATTATAAACAAGGAGACATTCATGAAATTCTCTAAGCATAGTTAGAAATAAGTAACTTTATTCTTCAATCTTGTATATAAATAAAGAACTTTTTATGTGATGTAGAAAATGTTTTGTTTTTTTAAACTTTATCCGAGGAAACAGTTTTTCTCATTACGTAATATTATAACTTTTTTTTCCTAATCTCAGTATGGCACCACAAAGGCTGATGATGAATCAACCACACTTAAATCTGTCTGGCGCCCAAACAGAAACATTTCTATACTATGTGTTTAGCTTAGCAAAATGCTTAAATTATACTAGCATTGAATTTGAAACAATTTGCAAACCGTGCCTTTATGCTGAATTAACTTGCAAATTAGCCTTACAAGTCTTAAAAAAGTGCTCTAGTAAAGTGCCCCACTAGTGTTCTTATAATGAATCCTAAAAGGCATGATCAGAGGCAGATTTACCTAGGGTAAGCGCCACTAGGCCCGCTGTGGTTTGCCGCCCCTGTCCCCTCCCATTTATTTGCTCAAATTTTCATCATAAGGACAGAGCAATGGGAATTGGCACACAGGAAATTCTGAAGCAATGTGGGTGTGGTTGGGCAGCATGCAGCCCCCTAAAATCCTGCTGCTCTAGGCCTGGGCCTAGGTGGCCTCTCCATTAATCCGGGCCTGGGCATGATAAAAATGTTGCATTACAAATAACTGAGAGCCATGTTTAAAAAAAGAAAGCAAGGTTATTCCTGTATTGATATTGTTAAATAAAAGCAAACATTATTCCATTTCGATAAGCTTGCCAACAACCTATGCTTGTGGAAATAAAGCATACTAGGGATCCACTGAATGTAGAGCCTTATGACGTATCTTCCATTTTACTAAGCATTAATTTCCTCTTGTTTACTCTCTGTGGGAAATTCACTAAGGTGCGAAATGGCAAACGTTGGTGAAAATTCCCCAGCGTGACGTCATTTTGCAACTTCTCCAATTTACTAACAGTGTCCCTGGCGAAAATTCTCTAGCGAAGTACACTAGCACAACGTCACACCCTTAAGCCAGGCAAAGTTGCGCACTGACGAAGGGACGTAACTACGCTAATTCAATAAGATGCTCATTTTACGTGCGCTAGACTTTACTTCACCAGGTCAGAACTGGCGAAGTTCAATACAATAGATAGGAGTTTGAAAAAAAAACTGGAATTTTTTTCTAAAAAAAAAAAAAAAAGCCAGTGTCTTATTTTTTTTAGGGTGATAGTCTGAAAAATAGCGTGATTTTTATGGGGGGGTTACCCTCCTTTCCCCCTACATTTCCTAACATATGGCAACTCAACTATACAGTGGGCACATGTTTAGGGCAATAGGACAACTTTATTTTATTTATTAAAGGTTTCCTGGGCTTGTGTAGTGTAATGTAGTGGCTGCAACATATACTTCTATTATACTTTTAACTTTGCGCTGTATGCAAATTAGGCATCGCTATCGTAAATTCGCTTTGCCTGATGAAGTAAAGGTAGCGCAACTTCGCTACTTTTTGCCTCCCTGAGCACAAATTCGCATTTTAGAGAATTAGAGGATCCCTGGTGAAAATTCGCCCATCGAAGTGCGGCGAAGGCGTTGATAGCGCATTTTTGGTGCTTAGTGAATTTTCCCCTCTGTCTCTGAAACAGAGATTAACAAATAGTGGTAGACTATCCTTGATACATATTTTCTCTGCTTCAGTGTCGGACTGGCCCACCGGGATACCAGGAAAACTCCCAGTGGGCCAAGGTGTCAGTGGGCCCTCATGGTGTTAAACATTTCATGGCCATTCCCTATTTCTATGAGAACAAAGAGGCTAAATAGATGGAATAATAGATTATAGCATGTAAAGAAAAGAGACTAGGAAAATAGAGGATGAGTGAGGAGAGGAAGGATTATAGTACTGAGTGTTGGCCCCTGGTCTAAGGTTTTTTGGTAGGCCCTTGGTCTAAGGTTTTTGGTTGGGCCCCTGGTCTAAGGTTTTCTGATGGACCCCTGGTGTCCCAGTCCAACACTGCTCTGCTTGGCTGTAAATGTGTAAAGATGTGTATTGAGAAACTATGTAATGTATTGTGTAGGTTGAACTATGCCTGGGAGCTGTTTGCCTTAAAGGAACAATTCAGTGTAAAAATAAAAACTGGGTAAATAGATAGCATGTGCAAAATATAAAATGTTTCTATTATAGTTAGTTAGAACACTACTTCCTGCTTTTCAGCTCTCTAACATTCAGCAACTTTAAGGGGGGCCACATGGGACATTACTGTTCAGGGAGTTTGCAATGTATAGTAACATTCTGCTCAGATTCAACAGCAATGTGGCCCCTCTCAAGAGACTAATTGGTTACTGCCTAGTGGAAACCAAAGGAGCTGGAAAAAAAATGTTAGACTTCCAGTCATTCCAGCCTTTATAAATTACATTTTTGTAATTTATATTGAAAAGATTTTTTATTATGCACATGTACTATCTATTTATCCAGTTTCTATTTTTATACTGAACAATTCCTTTAAAAAGGTAAAATTAACTATTATGAGACAGATTCCACCACTGGCAAAATTACTTAAAATACTGATTAAATTACTGTTTGCATATATCTGAACTGAATCAATTCTGTGACACTGTTTTAATTGGCCAAAAAGCTGTTTAAAAATTTTGACTTGATAGAATAGCAAATACCATTTATTTTAAAACAATTATCCATTTGTAGACATAGCGCATATTCATTCTCCATTAGTATATTTTAGAAGTACTGGAAACTAGTACTACCACCTCCTATTTACTTAAAAGGTAACTAAACTGAATGAATATGGCTAAAAATGACACATTTTATATGTCCGGGAAAAAAAAAATCGAATTTTTTTTCCAATTTCTTGTTTGGTCAAACTGTTTTTATTTAAAAAATCAGAACAATAAATAACCCCCTTAGTGTGCTATACATCACAACCAATCACAACCCCTGCTCTCCTCCACCAACTGAGTGGGTCCCTAAGCTCAGTAAGTGACAGCAGCACAGAGCATGTTACTCAGCAGAAAAGAAGATGGGGAGCTACTGATAAAGGGCTGTGGTTGTCTTGGGCTGGTACAGAATCACAAAACATAGTGTACAACATTTCTAGCTACTTCTTGAGCATTATTTCTCCTTTCCACAAGAAACCTGTAACCCTAGCACTGAGGCTTCATGGTACAAATATATGAGTTTAACATTTAAATAAATGGGAGACATGAAAGGCACACAATGGTTCACATTTGCTAAAGGGCTTTGAAAAATGGTGCGGCTGGGCAGCATGCCGCCCCTGTAAATGTGCCGCCCTAGGCCTGGGCCTTTGTGGCCTCACCACAAATCTCGGCCTGAGTGAGGGGAGGAGGTATAATAGTTTGGGAAGTTGTCCCTCAGCCTAAGGTTTTCTGGTGGGCTCCTGGCATCCCAGTTCGACACTGAACCCAATATTATCCCGCAGTGGGTAGACATATTGGGGAAAGATCCACTCGTTTACCAATCTGATCGTGTAAGGCCACCTTAAAGGAGAATGAAAGCTACCAAAGCAGCCACAATAGTGCAAGCTATAACACTATATTTATTCTGCAGAATGCTTTACCATACCTGAGTAACCAGCTTTCTCTGTTTGTTTAGGATAGCAGCTGCCATATCAGTTTGCCGAAAAGATCAAATCTGCAAAGAAATCTCTTCCTGAGGGGGGTTATGCCTGGCTGCATGGCCTGCACCCAGGCTCTGTGCCCAGGGTCAGACTGGGGGGCCCGTGGCCCACCGGGGTTGCTGTCGGGCGGTTAAAAAAGTTTGCATTCACGCATGCACACGCACGTGGTGCAGCGCGCTGGCATTGCAGGGGTGCTGCAACTCCAGCGCGCTGCACCACATGTGTGTGCATGCACGAACGCGAACATTTTTGAACTGCCCAACAAAGGTAGGGCGCAGCAGGAAGAAGCCTATTTATTCTCGGTTCTGGGTGGGGATCTGCACCCACAAGACCCAGAGGCCCACAGGTTTTTTTTCCCTGTCTGACCCTGCCCACGCCTGTCTGACTTTGTCCACGCCCTGTAGTTACGTTACTGAATACTGGCTTTTCAGCACTTTCTTAGTGTCACAAGGAAATGCTCACTGCAGCATTCCAAAAATAGTGCTTAAGCTGCAGTTGCTAAAGTGACTGTAGTCATTCATGTCATGTCATGCCTTTTTTTACTATTTAACCATTTAGAAGCAGCAAAAAAAAGCTACTCATCACGTCCACAGGTAAAACTGTAGCTTGTGCAGGATAAGAGTGCTATGACACAAGCAAGTACAGACAGAAAAAGCATTATGTCTTATGACTTAAGGTACATAAAACGGAAACATTTTGCTCTACCATTTAAATAATAAATACTTGAGTTTCTAGTAACTGTCTGTATCTACAGTAATTGCTTGTTTTCAAATAAATTGAACTGTTTGAATGTCTACAGCACATTAAGAAGTTTGAGGTCCAATATAAAATTGAAGAGCAATGGATTAGGTGCCAAATCACAAAGCAAATTGTTAAGATTTTAACTGCCCTGTTACCCATAACTGCTGTAAAACACAGATCTGCATTCAGCAGGCCTAGTCTTATTATTCCAGCCCCAGGCTCCTTTGGGCTGATTTCTAACAAATAATTGTGGTGGTGGTGGGGTTCTGAATTAACTTAGTTGATTGATAAAATATAGATTGCTTATCCCCCAAAAACAGACTCTGCGGCTCATATCTATATTGACTGATATCAATACTGGTCAAATGAACAAGAATAAAATGAGCAATGCCCATAGCTGTTGATTGAATTTTATTAGACTAGTTGCTTTTTTATGAGGTCTGTTATACTGACTCAGGGTCGGACTGAAGGGCTGGGGCCCACCAGGACTCCCATTCATGGCCTCCCCTCCACCCCCTACCAACGCCAAGCAAGTGTGCGAAAATAGCTGCGATGCGTGCATGCGAGAAAATCAAAGTAGTAAAAGCACAGATCAGCTGACGATCTGCCCCTGACAGGGATCGTACAAAAGTTGTACGATTAAAAACCTAGTGACGGTCTCCCACTGAAAATCGTACGATCTGCAATAGACGCAGAAGATATGATCGCCAGCCGACAGAAATTTTCTGACCTGGCCGATCGACCAAACGACCGATCGGCATGGCACAACAAATGTCGGAACACTCCACACATGATCCGAAAATCGTACGAATCGAGGATTCGTACTATCGGATCGTTGCGTCTATGGCCAGCTTAAGTCACTGACTTAGATGAGGACATTTCTAAAATGCTTGTTTACCTAAATTAGCAACACATCAGTAGCTACACTAAGGGTATTGGTCTTAAAAAAGGTTTCTGTACCCCCATTTCAATAAAAATATTCTATTATACAGTACAGGTATGGAACCTATTATTCAGAATGTTCTGGACCTATGGTTTTCTGGATATATGGGGTCTTTCCATTATTTGGATCTCCATACCTTCAGTATATTAAAAAATAATTTAAACATTAAATAACATTTAATGAACCCAATAGGTTGGTTCTGCTACCAATAAGGATTAATTATATGTTAGCTTCGATCAAGTACAAGGTGCTGTTTTATTGTTACAGAAAAAAAGGAAATAATTTTTAAAGATTTGGATTATTTCATTATAATGGAGTCTATGGGAGACCTTAGCCATTCCATAATTTGGAGCTTTCTGGATAACATGTTTCCGGATAACTGATCCCATACCTGTACTACATTGCATCCTATAAGGATTAATTAAATCTTATTTGTACCAGATACTGTTTTATTATTACAGAGAAAGAGGATATATTTTATTTTAAATTTGAATTGATTGAAACTGAGTCTACGGGAGATGGCTTTTTCATAATTGTGAGATTTCAGGAAAACAGATCCCAAGCAGTGAATGTTAGAAGGGGTTGTTCACCTTTGCTAGGCACAGACACAATCCTGAACCAAAATATGATGTGACTTGCGTATATTAGTGCATATCATTAGCGTAACCTGGCAAACACAAGATATATTGGTACAATGACAATAGTGAGGCCACTGAGCCAGAGTCGGGGCAAGCAGTGTTAGTATAAGTGATGGCTTAAAGTTGCCATAAAAATGTCTACTGTCATAGGTAAATGTATGTTACGTATACTGCCTTATAATTTAAATAAATGTGCACTCATTAAACATGATTAAATACATTTAATGCTACATCTATATAAGAGGCAGATAGACCGGTATAGCACACACAGCCATTAAATTCAGCTGCCATACATTAATTTGTGTGGAAATTAAACAGCAATGATCCATGACCATGAAAATACAAGTGTAATGTATAAGATCCAAAGGAATGTATTTTTTGTTTTGCTGTTCGGCCAAGTTGTTCAATGGGTGCTTTTACCGAACTATATAACCCTTGTTCTCCCAAAGTTCTTTACACAGCAGATAAGATCTACAGAGATTATATTTTATCTGCTAATGGCTATATAGCAGCTTATTTATATAAATCATAGTGTTTCTGAAGCAAAAACACCAGTTGTACCACTGCAGGACAATAGTACATCATAATACACAAAAGTCATGAATATCTTGTAAATTATATCCTTATAAATGTTGACTCGTTTTGTCATCAGTTATAAACGGTGAGTAGTGATGTCATATTTGTCACATGACTCACTAAAACTTGTGTATTATAATAAATAAAGTACCACCTTTTGCAAAATATGAGGATATAGGAAGTAACCTTGGAGTTCCATGACCTGTATATCGGTCGAAGGTTATGAGACTCCCCAGTAACTTATGATATCCTTATAATTTACAAGAGGGGCTACTTAAGTCACTATATCATTGAATTACTTTAAAACATTTTCATGCTTTGGTGTTACTGTTTCTTTACTTAAAGGGGTTGTTCACCTTTGAGATAACTTTTAGTATGATGTAGAGAGTGATATTCTGAGATAATTTGCAATTGGTTTTAATTTTTTATTATTTACGGTTTTTGAGTTATTTTGCTTTTTATTCAGCAGCTCTTCAATTTGCATTTTAAGCAGTCTTGTAACTAGGGCCCAAATTACCCTAGCAACCATGCATTGATTTGAATAAGAGACTGGAATGTGAATAGAAGAGAGTCTGAATAGAAGGATCAGCAATAAAAAGTAGCAATAACAATACATTTGTAGCCTTACAGAGCATTTGTTTTTTTTTTAGAAGGGGACGGCGACGCCCATTTGAAAGTTGCAAAGAATCAGACGAAAAGACAAATAACTATAAAACTATAACAAATAAATAATAAAAACCAATTGAAAAGTTGCTTAGAATTGGCCATTCTATAACATAATAAAAGTTACCGTAAAGGTGAATCACCCCTTTAAATATAACAATTACAGAAATTCTATTCAACTTACCTGCTACAGAGGTCCCGATACTGTGAAGATACGTTATTGATGAGTAATTTTTATTAATATACTTCAGATAGTTTTCCACAGCTTTATTGTCATGGTAGATAAAATCCAGACTACACACCACTGTGGTAACTCCCAGAAAGAAACAGCATGTCAGTGTCTGATGGATAAAAGAAAATTTAGACCATTAACTCGTGTTGGGTTTTATTTTCTCATTTTGCTCATTATATAGATATCGATGTTTAAATTAAAAGGGTTCTGTCATAAAGTGATTGTGTATAAAATAAGCATGCACATAATCCACTATTTCAGGATTTGGACAAATTGGCATATGCAAATTAGGGCAGCAAAGTGTCAAAGAGAACCGTGAGTGCAGACAATGGATTTAAAGATTTCTGTAAAGCTATTGTTTGGCTGCTTATAAACGTGTTATATGTGTGCTCCCACTGAAGCCTTGGGTGCTGCAACCTGACTATCTTCCAACCTTGATTGTGCCACAAAAAGAGTTCAAGGTATTCACTGGGGGCCACCCAGCCCGATGCTGCCCTTTAATATCATGATATACTTCGGACATTATTTCACTACCCATGAGCAAACAAAAGCAGCAGACTGAAACAGAAATATGCAAGGACTGTACAAAACAGAATACAGAATCATTAATGCTCCGTATTACTAGGACCATTTATCTTAGCCCTTAGTAAAGTAGCATTGCAACATTACAGGAGAGGCAGAAAAAAATGTTAAAGAATGCAAACTCTAGGCCCTAATATAAAAATGCAGAGCAGCTGTGCGCTTAAACTTATTGCCAAGTCTTAAACTTGGCAATATGTGTGGTGAACCTAATCAGAATCATAACTGAGGGGCTTAGTAGATACATCAGAAGAGCACAGCATTGGAAGCCTCAAATGGCCCCTACCTGCTTGATAAATAACTGGTTGATTTCTGGCCAGATAGCAGTCACATCTGTTTGGTTCCGTACATGGATAATAAACTTTCCAATTGAGTTTGCACCTAATAGTGTCCCTTAAGAGAAGTTTAAATTACAGCTGTCTGCTTGGCAGTAAAAATTTCCAGTAAAATGACTCTTCTTTATAATACAAAGAGTTATAAATGTAAAATATTTGCCATCCATTATATGCCCGGATGCAGCTAGACAGAACAAGGGTACAGTCACACTGTGCAACACTGCAGGACTTAAAATTCCTTTAAAAAGGTAAAATTATCTCTTATGAGACAGATTCCACTACTAGCAAAATAACGTAAAATACTGATTAAATTACTGCTTGCATATATCAAGCACTATGTGCTGAATTACTTTTGTGACACTCTTTTAATTGACCAAAAAGCTGTTTAAACAATTTTCACTTGATAGAATAACTTTTAAATGGAACAAATAACATATTTTATTTAAAACAATTACCCATTTGTAGACACAGTGCATAGTTTCGATTGAGACATTGTGCCGGAAACTAATATTACCACCTCCTACTTACTTAAAGGGAAACTAAACTCTAAAAATGAATATGGCTAAAAATTACATTTTATATACTGAACTTATTGCACCAACCTAAAGTTTCAGCTTGTCAATAGCAGCAATGATCCAGGACTTCAAACTTGTCACAGGGGGTCACCATCTTGGAAAGTGTCTGTGACACACATGCTCAGTAGGTTCTGAGCAGCTGTTGAGAAGCTAAATTTAGGGGTTGTTGCAAATTATCAAGCAGAAAATGAGGTTGGCCTGTAATATAAACTGATGCTACAGGGTTGATAATTAAATTCTGATGCTAATTGCACTGGTTTCTGTGCTGCCATGTAGTTATTAATTATTAATCAGCCTTATACTGTGACATTTGTCTTCTGTGTGTACTGTTTTGAGTCAGTCCCTAATCTCAGTAAGTGACATCAGCATGGGGAGCTACTGGGGCATCTTTGGAGACACAGATCTTTACTGCTAAAGGGCTGTGGTTGCCATGGGCTGGTACAGAAGCACAAAACATAATGTACAAAATTTCTAGCCTACTTCTTTTGGGCAGCGACAGACGAGGAGATTCGGAGAGATATAGCTGCCTGGAGACTAATCGTCTCTTCTTCAGGTGACTAATCTCCCCAAAAATCTCGGAGCGCTTCATTTTTTGAAGTCATCTGAAATTGCTTTACAACGAAACTTCGGACGACTTCGAAAAATGAAGCGCTCCTAGTGCCATCTTGCCGGCGATTCACATTCTAGCCGGCTAGATGGCTTTTCAGTGGGAGCAGGGGGTGCAATTGGGCCAGAGCCCACACAACCGCAGGGCCCCAGACAGATTACACCACTGGCTGCAACGGAATAGAAATTCTGCACAGATGAGGGGGGAGGCTGCATGGCATTTACCGGGGCCTGCCCCTGCCTAGTTCTGTTACTCCAAAGTCTCCCCTCTAATCTCCTCGTCTGTCTCTGCCCTTAGTTTAACTTTCCTTGTCCTTTAAGATCTTCCTCTTTCTTTGACACACACATTGAGCTGAATAATGCAGGGAGCCATGAAGACTGGTTCCTCCTAAGGTTTCTTGTTAGGGTGAACAACAAACTGAACACTTATTTCATGCAAATGTGCTGCCTTGTCACAGCAGAAGTTTTCTATTGTCATTTAAAAAGCCAAGTGATTCCCATTATATTACAGAGAAAACACCAGAGACATAGTAAGAGAGAGACAGAGAAAGTAAAAGAGAGAATCAGAGAGAGTAAAAGAGAGAGACAGAGAGAGTAAAAGAGAGAGACACAGAGAGAGTAAAAGAGAGAGAGAGTACAAGGTAGAGAGGGAGACAGAAGGAGTAAAAGAGAGAGAGAGAGACAGAGAGAGTAAAAGAGAGAGAGAGATAAGTGCAGGTAGAAATGTCCCTAGAGAACAAACGTTAGTCCCAGCTCCCAGCGTTACCCAGTTCATCCTCGCCGCTGTCCTGGAAACGCTCAGTAGTCACCAGGAGGAGTGCATGTCTCTTTATCTGCTCATCACCGACACTGAAACTTCCCAAAGCATGTCCCTCACCTACATCTGTCCTGTCTCCAACTCAACCCACCCTCTGGCTGTCCTTTCTACCTCACCACAAACAATCAGCAGTTAGCTCCAGAGCAGCTGCTCTTACCCCTCTGTAACTCGCTGGCATAGTTCATCCCGGCACTTTAGCGCCGCCTGCTGGGGGTTTTTGTCTCGCAGGGCCCCATTCTGACCGTGCCTGATGTTTTCGCTCCCACTCTCTGACTTCAGTTCTTAAGTTTTTTTTTACTTGAGCTGCTGCAGGGGAGCATGAATGCGGGACAGGTGGGATTTTTCAAACCCAGCAGCCTTACAAGCACTGTTCGAAAAAGGGCTGGAGCAGAGGTCCTTGCCTAATGTAAACTATGTCCTCCACTCCATAGTATATAATCCAATATTACCAATATTTCATTGCTTCCTATACGCTTCCTTTATCTTAATAAATACCCTGTTTCAAAAATGATATTGCCTTTATTCTGCAGTGTGTTCTGGTAGCATTTTACATGAAATTGTCACTATATTTATTTTGCCTTGTGTTCTGGTAGTGTAATAATATAATAGTAGTATAATAATATAATAGTAGTATGATAATTTACTACACCTGCAGGTGTGCTTGATTCAAATTTGCTGTGACGTGCCCAACATGCCACATAATCTTGTAACTGAAGTCAGCATACTTGTAACGTAGGAGCGGCCTCAACTTTTGTAGCGTGTTAACCCCATCCAAAAACCATATTCTGCTGCTCTTGGTCCCTACATCACTCGTCTGTAGAAGTCATCTACTTCATGGAATGCAGGACTAGACTAGGGTTGCCACCTGGCCGGTATTTTTGATGGTTGATCCCAATGTTCTTAATAGGAAAAAAAGGTAAATATATAGGAAGGCCGGTATTTTTTCGAAGGAAAGGTGACAACCCTAGACTAGACTGGGATCCAAAATAGGCCCTCGGCATTCCTAGTACACAGAAGCAGGGCCGGGCCAAGGGGTAGGCCGAGTAGACAAAAGCCTAGGGCGCAAAGCTGGGGTGGCACCAGGTAGGGCCGTATTTTTATATAGGCACACGAGGGCCTGTGCCTAGGTCGGCAGGGTTTTTGTTTTTTTTAAATTTCCTCACCTCCCCGCCACGGATTTCCTATTGAAATCTGGTGAGAGAGCTGGGGGGGTGAGGGGTAGAGGGGCTGAGTGAGCGCTGAAGTGGTGTCATGAGCACAACGTGCTGATGTCCCTTTCACAAGGGGGTAAGCTTGGTGAGTGCCGGAAATGACGTCAAGCGCACAGCGCGCCGATGTCACTTATGCGACGTAGGGGGCGTATTTAGGTACGATGCCTAGGGCAGCATTGGACCTAAATACAACCCTGGTGCCAGGCACATACCTCCTCTGTCACCTACCCCCAGTCCGGTCCCCTCTATAGCTGTCTTTCTGTGCCTTTGCTTTTTTTGTTACTAATACGCATGCACACTCAAGCACACGTTGACACATGCACCAGCCCACTTAATAGTCACTTTCAGTAGCCCCTTTGACATTTGCCAGAACCCACAGATTGCCAGTCCGGGCCTGATGGAATGGGTTGGGTTAAGGGCAGAGGATTGTGTATGAGAGATAAAAGTCAACATTAACGTCAAAACACGGCTGTGTTCAGATTTACAGATACTAAATGACAGTGGAGAGTTGGGGAAGCAAAATCTCTGTATTACATACTCGATCAAGCTTTCCCATTATGACCGGTTAATTCTGAACTGATTTTGAACACAGTTCTCTTTTAAATAAATAACACTATCTAGCGTATTCCTTTCTTTTAGGACTAGAGGATATGGCACATAACTTTTAGCGCACTGAAACCTGAACTTTTATATAAACTCTGTAGAATACAGTGGGTTTATATTCTTGCAAAAGAACTAAACCCTAGTCCTCTACAGAGCTTATCTGTTAAGTGCTATTTAACCCGTGCCATTTAAACTATAATAGTGGATATACTATAGTAGCAAACACGCTAGTTATACCACTACAAAGCAACATTCATTATATTTTAAATACTGAAAAGGTTAATTTTTTGGCCTCATTTCCACTAGATTGACTGGTTTGTTTTGTTAACCTATTTTTGCCTGTGTTGTCATTTTAAAGGTTTACCTGAAAAAAATGTTGTCAGGCATTGAGTGCCCTGATTTAAGACATTACATCAGGGGTCCCCAACTGTTTTTACCCATGAGCCACTTTTAAATGTAAGAAAAGTTGGAGAGCAACATAAGCATGTAAAATGTTACTGGGGGTGCCAAAAATGGGCCTAGAGTATGCTCTGTTTGGCAGTACACCAGGTTTGTATGCAACCAAAACTTGCCTCAAAGCCAGGACTGCATTAAGTGTGTGTGACCTTTTTAATAATATCTTTCAACTATTCCTAAAATAATTTCAGGCCCTCAAAGGGATGATTGCACAGAATCACTAATGCCTCAGTTAAGAAATCTGTTTAAGGGTGGATTTACAGTAAAGTAACAATAGTGTCAGTCATATGGCTATGCATATCATTCTATCAGTTGCTTTTGTATTTGAACTAACATTAGTAATTCCTTAGAGACCAGAGTAAGTGCCAGGGATCAGTCCCCCCCAGCCTCCCCTAAGGTGTGTATCAGCTCCAGCATGACATCACTTCCTGTTCACAGTTATTTCTTGGGTCCCGGGTCAGAGAGTAGTGGATCTAGGTATGGGAACTTATTGGGTAGCAGGTGCAGGTCAAATTGCAGGTCAGTAGGTCCAGGTCAGGCATGGGTCTGCCCAACTGGACCATCACAGGGTCCTGGTGGGCCCACTGAGGCAGCTGCACAGAGCTGGGCTACAGTTGCCAGGAGCCCTAGGTAACCAGGCCGGCCGCAGCGCTGGCTGAGTGTGCTGGAAGTGACGCTGGCGGCACCTTGCGCATGTGCACTGGCGCAACTTCGCACGAGATGACACCGGCACGCATGCGCAGAAGCGCCAATCGGCGTGTGCATGCGTATAGGCACCAGAAGAGGACGTGAAGTGAATCGTCCCGATGTGGGGTAGGCTGCAGAGCAGGTACGTGCCTGGCACCCCCCAGCTTTGCACTCTAGGCACGTGCCTACTCTGCCTACCCCTTACCCTGGCCCTGCTGCTGCCTCAGGGCCCCCACTTTCCCGCACCATCCGCCTGCTGCCTCTGGTTTCCCCTCTGGCCCTGCTGCACATGTGTGCAAGAGCGTGCATGCGCACTGTGTTTTTCCGTGGCAGGAAGAACTACAGGAGTACAGGGTGTGGAGCTGGGCCAGCAGGGCCCACAATGGCTGAGGGCCAACCCTGCGTGCAAGATAACACACAGCACTTAATGATTTTATACTGAGAAAGAAGATTATATTTGAATTTTATAACCTCCATTGTTATGCTTGTGACATAGTTACATAGTAAGATTGTGTTAAAAAAAGTACATTAAGTTCAACCCCTCCAAATGAAAATTGCATTCCACAACCTCGCTGTCCTCACTGTGAAGAACCACCTACGCTGGCCTCTGGTGCAGTGATCCTCTTTATGGGTAAAAAGGTCCCCTGATATTTGTCTATAATGTCCTCCAATGTACTTGTAAAGTGAAATCATGTCCCCTCTCAAGTGTCTTTTTTCCAGAGAAAACAAACCCAACCTTGACAGTCTACCTTCGTAATTTCATTCTTTCATCCTCTAACACATCTCTGCACTCTAGTCAGCTCATTTACTGTATATACGTAATGGACAAGTAGCATCAAAATATTAAAAAAAATAAAACATTGTTAGTATACTACGAAAAAAAAATCCACCAACACATATTAAACTTTAAAATTGGAAGGTTTTTATTAAGAAATAACTTACACATAAAACCATGCTGGCTCATACAGCATGATATAGGACCCATTATCTAGAATGCTCGGGACCTGGGGTTTTTAAAGGATTTTTCTGTAATTTGGATCTTCATACCTTAAGTCTACTAGAAAATCATGTAAAAATTAAATA
>CM044436.1:80776683-80791055 GCA_024363595.1 Xenopus borealis
AACTCAATTTCTTTTTATGAGAAGGTAAGCATTGGACCTGTGTTGTTCTGTACTGGGTCCCTTGCTTTTCATCTTGTTTATTAAAGGAAAACTATACCCCCTGAACAATGCATGTCTCTATAAAAAGATGTTGCATAAAACAACTAGTATGTAAAACCCTGCTTCATGTAAATAAACCATTTTCATAATATACTTTTTTAGTAATATGTACCATTGGGTAATCCTAAATAGAAAATAGCAATTTTAAAACATAAGGACAGCCTCCTGGGATCCTAGGATTCAATGGTGCATACAAATATACCAAACAAACTATAAAGTTAGGTCACATGAGCCAATTTCCCCTGGCCCCCTGTTGCCCTTAAGCATTCCCCAATTTCTGAAGATTTGTGGTGCAAATCTGATGACCTCAGGGAGTGATGTGCCCATGCACTAGATAGAATCTTTGGCTTCAGGGTAGATCTACGTGTTACATAATTTCTGCTGGGAATGAGTAATTTTCCAGGGCCTGCTTGTGCGCGCTGCGTATTACCCTAGAAATGGACAAGTTGATAGCGCTAACATCTGCTTTATCCAACCCCAAAGTTATTGCGACCATTGCTCTCTAAAGGTTTATATGATGTGTAGGCTTTTTGTACTACATCTTACATCGTGTAATTGAGCATCTTCCCAGCTTTTTATGGTACCACTAACTATTTTTGTGATACACGTAAATAGAGACTATAAATAATATAGCATAACGTGTATAATGCATCTGCTACCTTTTTGGTTGCGTTTTTCTAAGTTTGTTCTCTCTAGAAAATGTAAACTTCAAAGCACAAAAGAAATGTCTTTTTCCTGTCTATGCCATACCTTAATGGAGACAAACAGCCGTACTTGTAACTGCAAGACTCTGATGTCTTGTATATTTGCTTCTTCACCAAATGTTAATGGAAAGAATAGTCCCATTTAAAATGTAGTCTGTATAACTTCTTCTAATGGGTTTATACACATAGTTTTAAAGGAGACATGTTCTGTAAAAAAAATATATTCTTAATAATAATTCATATTAAGATGGTTCTTTATATTATATGTCTTGTATGGTGTTGTTTGAAGAACACTCAAACTATTTCTTTATAGGGCATAAGTTGATATACTTATTGTCTCAGTTTATTTCTTTTTGGTTTTTTAAAAAAAAATAAACATGTATTCCTAAATTTGATTTGACACACGTTTCCATTAAAGAACTGTTAAGGTATTTAACAACGGGCATGTTTAATGACGTTCATCATTGTTTTAAAATCTGTACATTACAGTATTTTATATGTAATTGAATTTGCTGAAAGTCCAACCCAAGGAACACGCAGCTGCTTGAAGATGTGTATATACTGTATTTTTGTTTCCGTTAAAGGAGGCAGAATATGGTGCACATGAGCAGATTGAACTTTATGAAGATGTTATCTCACCATCTGCAAACAATGGAGACGCTCCAGAGGACAGAGACTACATGGATAATCTAGCAACCTCTGTTGGAGATGATGTAGTGAAAGGATCTGTTCCTAATATTGTGTATACCTATACTGGAAAAAGAATAGCACTCTACATTGGAAATCTAACATGGGTAAGTAAAGGGCATTATTCTTCCAGAAAAAAAGGCAGGTGGGAATGGGTACTGGGTAAAGGGGGAAAAATAGTGCCTCCAACCCCATCCTATGCTAAAATATAAATATTTTTTTATACATGCCAATAGTACTGTGCATTTTAGCAAACCGCACAGATTCTACTGGCTGCAATACACAAAGTACAAGTATGCATGCAATGTGGGGGCGTAGTAGGGATAGGAAGAAGCCGGGCAGCAGGGGAAATCAGAAGGGCAATGCACCCGGCCAAAACCATCTGGGGAGCACACAGAAGGCAATACTTTGCTGTTCCTTTTGTGCATTGAGATGCTTTCTGTGGTAAAATGCTATGTGTAGCAAATACTATAATTTGTGGTCTTTGTAATCAGTTTTATGTTTCGTAGACCAAAAGTATAATTTTAAGTCAACACAACACTATGGATGCATATCCCACCACATTTACCTTCCAAGATTTTAATACTGAAATTGTGGCCAAAACTCAGTTTTCTTTGGTTAAGTTGAAGTGCCACTATTTTGCATACATTACTTACATAGGAATGTGCAGAATTTTATTTTTTAAGACTGGAGTGCTGCAATTTTTTTATGCAAGGCCATCATTTTATAAGTTATTGGGTATATTAACTCTTGGCGTAAAGCGCCTGCAGGGTTTTGTTGTTAAACAATGTCAATAAAACGATCCTGTATGTCTTTAACTGACCACTGGGACTGGTGGATCTCTGCTCAACAAATTTATTTTTTTTGTAGCCTAAGAGTTTGTGTATTTGTGGGTTTCCTTTTAGAGGATAAATAGACCTGTTTTATTTCTTTGCATAATCTGCTTTCCGTTTCTGAATATACTAGATTAACAAACTTTTATGCACATAAGTGGAGCAAAACCTACCTTTGTATTTTAGCAAACCAGTATTATTTGCATACTTTTTTCTGTAGGTTGAATAATCATTATTTTCTTTTCTTTGGGCAGTGGACAACTGATGAAGACTTGACTGATGCTGTTCATTCTTTGGGTGTTAATGATATTTTGGAAGTCAAATTTTTTGAAAATCGCGCAAATGGCCAGTCAAAGGGGTAAGTCTGGTTGCGTTTCTAGATATTCTTTTAATTGGTTTAGTTAGAAAATATAATTGGATGTTCAGTTTTGACAAAGGTGAACTGTAACCATGTTACAGTTCATAGCAGTTTATATCTCAGGACAGGCTTTAAGACTATAAATGGATGAAATGTATACTTGTAAATACATGTAAAAATATAAATGTTCTGTTACCTGCATTGGTAATTGTGTATGAGGTCAGTGTCAGTCAGATCATTTTCTTTGCTGTTTTTTATACATCAATAGGAAAAAGCCTATCCACTGCCTATTGTACCCCCATGTGTGATTACGGACAGGCATCGGATCAGCCTTTTAAAGGAACAGTAACACTTAAAAATGGCAATATTATGTACTGTTGCCCTGCACTGGTAAAACTTGTGTCAGAAAGACTACTACAAACAAGCTGCCATGTAGCTATGGGGCAGCCATTCAAGCACAGGATACACAGTAGATAGCCGATAAGTTCTGAAGAATACCATTATATACTACAGAGCTTATCGGTTATCTGCTGTGTATACTGTGCCTTTTCTCCTTTTTCAGCTTTAAATGGCTGCCCCCATGGCCTTACAGCAGTTTGTATTTATAAATTATACTAGTGTTTGTAAAGCAAACACACCAGTTCACCAGCCCCACTGGCCTTATGTAATTTTATAGGGACTTCCATCAAATAAACTCTGGAACACAATGAATTTAGTTATCAAAATTAGTGTCACGTGTAGCGTGTTTTAAATCAAGAGGATTTATGTGTAGTGCGTTTTACTTTACTCATAGTTCCTATTGGCTATGTAGCTTTGTATTAATAAAAGGAAGCAGAGGTTAGTAGGCTTGAAATGTAGTTCATGGCATCATAATATAAAATTATTTAAAGGGACTATGTCATGATTTTTGTGGTTTATTTTTTTATTTCTAAAATACTGTTCACATTGAAAATGTAGTTGTCCTTTAGCTGCTATCTGGCTAGCCACCCATAGTTCTATAGGCTGCTGGGGAGGAAAAGCTGGGGCTTGATAAAATTCTGACTTGAAGTTTAGCAGTAAACAGTGGCTGAAGTTTATCAGATCACAAGCCACATGACTTGAGGGACCTGGGAAATTGACAATATGTCTAGTCCCATGGCAAATTCCAAATAAATATAAACAAAATCTGTTTGCTATTTTAAAAACCGGATTTGATGCAGAATTCTGCTAGAGCAAAACTGATTTTTTATTTAAAAAAAAAAAGTTTTCCCTCAACAGTATTTTTCTGCTGTCCCTTAACGTTAAGCTATAAGCTCCTACCATTTGGAGAGATTTTGAGCCTTTATTCCCCCTAGGTTTGATTACTATGTGTGCCTTTATCCTTTCCAGTTAGATGACTCTGATATATTGTAATTGTATAAGGCATTGAAATTGACATGTATTACATTTTTACTAAGTAAAATTCACATATGCATATAATGCTTTGCATAATACAGATGTTTCATAATGTGCTGTACAATTTCACTATAGCTTTAATCCTTTGTGAGTGTGCACAATATATTGATTGCTTGTATATATGACATCTCTGTTATTTAGTATTTGCCTTGCTTTAACTTTCCCTGTTTCAAAATAACAGGATATATTGACCAGAAATCATTTCCCTAAATTCTTTTTATGTATTCATTTTTTTAATTTCATAAGTTTATTTTAATGTGTCCTTTTTTTGTCTGAAAGGTTTGCTCTAATATGTGTTAGTTCTGAATCCTCATCGAAAAAGCTTATGGATCTTTTGCCAAAAAGAGAGATGCATGGCCAGAAGCCAATAGTTACACCTTGCAACAAGCAGTTCCTTAGTCAGTTTGAAATGCAGTCAAGGAAAAGTAAGTATTGTTAGTTTTTAAATGTATTCTTCTGTTGTATAGCATAACAGTGCTTTACAGAAAGTATACATCATTTCCTGCGATGGTTGAGATTATTGAAACAGCAATGCCAAAAAATTTAATTGTTTTAAAGTAATCAAATATAATGTACTATAGTTTTTATAGTAGTATATAAATAATGTTCTGGGTAGCTGGGGGCAGCATTTCTAAGGAGAAAAGACTTGGGTTACAGAGCATACAGCTAGTAAGTTGTATAGAAAACAATGTTGTTCTACAGAGCTGATCAGTTCTCTGCTATTTAAAGGTAAAATGTTGTATAATGTCCTTTTCAAATGAAACATGAAGCCCAAATTGTGTTATTTTTTTTTTAATTATATAAAAACATCCATAGAGGCGGAACAGGCAATTCCTTTCACTTTACATTTGGCTCTTCCATTTGTCCCTGCCGTCCCCACATTCCCCCCTCCCTCTTCCCCCATTTATTTGTGTAGCCAGTGCATGGACCTAGGCATCAGCCCATCCCATTTTATTGGAATCTTCCCTGATTGTGTAAGAGGGGGCATAAATGCTGCGCATAGGAAAACTGAGTACAGCCAAATTTTCTGTTCAGCGCAGACATTCACTTCTGTAGTTAGACCTCCAGGAGTGTGGGAAATCTGCTAACACTTGCATTGCTATGAAAGGGAACACATTCAAATCCACAATTTATAGTGAAAAATAATACAATGCAGTGGAAATGTATCCTCAGGTATATCAGATAAAATAACACCTTTATGTTATACACATCTTATCTGCTGTGTACCCTGAGCCTTTTCTCCTTTTAATGGCTGCCCCCGTTGCAACACAACCGCTTATTTATATTAACAATAGTAGTGTTTCTGAAGCAAACACAGCATTTATACCAATGCAGGGTAACACTGCATCATATTTTTATTACTTTAAACTTTCATTTTTTGGTGTTACTGTTCCTTTAAAGGGAAGTACACCAATGAATTAACTTTTAGTATGCTGTTGCTGAAAGCAAATTTTTATGATTTAATGCTTACGTTTCTGCACGCTTAATCTGGCAATCCATAAAGCAGATTACATGTAAGAATATTTGTCACTTTTTTCTGTTTTGGCACTCCAAGCACTCTGAAATTCAAAAACATTTGTAGTTCAGCCTAGCAGCTAGATTTTTTTTTTTAAAGCTGAGTGCTGAAAGACGAAGTCTAAAATATATTATCAATTAAATTTTTGCAACGGTCTTGAAATTTCATTGTCTACATCATACTAAAAGTTAATTGTATGGTCAGCTTCTCTTTATTATGGTGGTATGTTTTTTTGCCCTTTATTGATGATTGAAAGTGTCACCAATGCAACTAGGATAGTCCATTATCTAATGATAATCATTTTTTCTTCTCTAAAAGTTGATCTTCAGTTTAGTCTGAGCTACAGGGAACAATGCATCAAATAGATCCATTGCTAGACATTACTTATGCAAAGAATATATAGGGTTCTGTATAAACGTGTCTAAATTGTTACTTCATAATTCTCTATGCACTGACTAGTGTGTGAATGATAAGGGAAGTGGCCAGTTCAAAGGCAGACAATATTGGAACTGTTTTGTTGCTCTCAGTGCAAAGGTATCCTCCACTTTAGCTATTTCAGAGTAGCTCTTTGCTTTTTATTGCTTCTGTTCTATGAAGCAGAGTGCATTTTTTGTTTGAAAACTGTCTATTTCTATTGCCACACACAATCATTTTGACAGCTATTGCTTGTTGGGACTCTTTCACACTTGCAATTTTCATCATTTTCTTAATCATTCTTAAAGGGATATTGTCATGGGAAAAAAATTAACGCATCAGTTAATAGTGCTGCTCTAGTAGACTTCTGCACTTAAATCCATTTCTCAAAAGAGATTTTTTTATATTCAGTTTTGAAATCTGACCTGGTGCTAGACATTTTGTTAAATTCCCAGCTGCCCTTGGTCATGTGACTTGTGCCAGTTCTTTAGGAGGGAACTGATTTCTAGCAGGCTGTTTTTTCCTTCTCAATGTAACTGAATGGAACGCAGTGGGTCATGGGTTTTTTTCTATTGAGTGCTGTTCTTAGATCTACCAGGCAGCTGTTATCTTGTGTTAGGGAGCCGTTATTTGGTTACCTTCCCATTGTTAGGTTGCTGGGGGGAAAAAGGGAGGGGGTGATATCGCTTCAACTTGCAGTACAGCAGTAAAGAGTGATTGAAGTTTATCAGAGTACAAATCACATGACTTGGGGCAGCTGGGAAATTGACAAAATGTTTGCTCTTTTGAGAAATGGATTTCAATGCAGAATTCTGTTGGAGCAGCACTATTAACTGGTGCATTTAAAAAAACCAAAACCTTTTTCCCATTACAGTATCACTTTAACGGCACAGTTTCTTGCTTTTATGCACCTGTTTTTTATGCTTTTTGAATTTCATGCCCCTTTTTGACTAAACATCCCTTATTGCTGCTTTTTTTTTATCATACGGATATAAGATGGCTATGGGAAAGGAGAGGATAATGTTGTTTTTTTTCAGAGGCTAAAATAATTATGATGGGCAAATCTGACTCTTCAATTCACTAACCACATTGAAGTCAATGGGCATTGACATTTTTCAAACCGTGCACTTTTTTTTTTTTCAATATAGTCCGATGCTTTTGTTCTTTAAGAAATTTTGTAAGCACTGTCAAGACAGCTTGTAGCAACTAGAAAATTTAAATTTCTTAACATTCCAACAGAAATATGTAAATGATGCATACATTATTTTTAGTTTTTTAATGGTAAATCGTGAATTTTGAACCTTTCTAATTAGTGTGGGGTTTTAGGCTATAGACATATATTTAACCTTGGCGGTTCGTGCCGTGGTTTTTGAAAAAGCCAACCGCTGCATAAATACGCAAGCTGAAGTGCCCGTTGTTCACCTTTGGGACAATAAAGCTTGTTTAAAAGCCCATATCATAAAAAAACTTTGTCATTTATCTTTATTGCCTAAATTATTTGCTTTCAGAGATACATACCATAGAAGCTATGGATCATCTGCCATATGTCTCTCAGTTCTCTTCTGTGTTTTGGGATCACTGACACTCTGTGAAAAAAAACAACAGGTTGACTCTGTACAGAGCATGCTAGCGCTCTAACCTGCTTCATTTGCATATCTTCAATTCCATTGGCTGGAAAGATTCAGCCAATCGGATCAACAATATGCAAATGAAGCAGGAGAGAGAGATAACATGCTCTGTGCAGGTTCCATCCTCAACTTCCTTATATGGCAACCTGTCGTTTTTACACAGAGCCTGTCCCACAATCTCGGATTCATAGGAGAGAGAACCTATAGATTTTGCAGAGATGATCAGCTTCTATGGTATGTATCTCGGAAATCAATTATTTTAAGTGATGGATACATGACATGGGCTTTTAAACTAGCTTTATTGTCCCAAAAGTGAACAACCTCTCTACCTCGAAATCAATATGCAGCGGTGGAATTTTTTAAAAAACGACGGTGCCTTATGGGTAATCAGCGGCCAATTTAAAACTTACCATGTGCAGTGCTAAGCATTACCTGCGATGGGGATGTACCTTTTAGCACTCCAAAGGCTTTGGCCTATGGACAACAGGTTTATCTCTGATAAATGGCATTTAACAGTCCTTCAGTTTAATGGGAAAATCTGTGTTTGACTAGTGCCAGGGGAGCACTACCTATTTATTTAATGGTGGATGGTCCAGGATTTTTTCCATAGTCTGGGCTAATGCCTTTGTTCCTGTTAAAAGCAGACTTTTATGGCTACAATTTACAATGACCTTCTTGACCATTCCTTTTTGTGGTTTCAGAATGGGGTAGGCTGTTTCTTCATTTAGTGCATTAAATGTCTCTGTGCAAAGTTAAAATCTGTACTAAATGGGTCTGATGGAACTGAAATAATTTTTCTGACCTGCACAATACCTTGACCTCGGATTAATTGAATACATGAGGGATGAACTGGAACACAGACTGGAGCCAATCTAATCCTCCGCATAAGTAATCCACTTTATGATTATTTTTTGGCTGGATGAAAGTGAAAATAGCAGCAACAATGTTACAAAAAGCCTCCCATATCAAAGGCTGTAATGGAGGACCATCTTCATATTAATACCCTTGCTTTGGGAATGACAGTTTGGACAGGCAGCTGTGTGCCTGGATACTTTTGACCATCTAATGTATTTTACATTTCTAGAAGATCGGTGTTGGCATGTCGAGGAGATGTTTTTGTCACCATCCATTCTATATGTTCTAATTTTTTTTGAAGGGTTACTATCACAGAATGCAACTGGTACATTCAAATCTGTAAATTCATTATTTAAAAAAAAAATGTATTTCTTTTACAAGTTAGTGTGTCAAATATGATGAAAGATTACCAGGCAGAACTTCTTTTTTAGGTAGTTCCTGGGCAGTGTATTGTTGTGATTTCAGGGAGATATCTCCCCAATCTGCCCTCCCTTCTCAATGCCGATGGCTTTTGTGGCTCTATTATTCTTATTGCAAATGTGACGATTGCAGTTCTGTTTTGTACAGCTTCATTCCAAGCATCATCTTGCTGTTTTAAACTGATTGAACTTGAGCCAGTTTTTCTACTGCAGAGCAGGTTTTGTAGAGATGTAGATACTTTTTGTTGTATTTTTATTGTTGCAGCTACACAGGCTGGCCAAATGTCTGGAGAAGGAAAGGCTGGTCCCCCTGGCATCAATGCTCGTTTACCATTTCCACCAGGTGGCAGAGGGAGGGGCCGCTTCCCAACTTCAGGTCCTGGTGGTGACAGGTTCCCTGGGCCTGCTGGACCTGGAGGGCCTCCACCACCTTTTGCAGGTAGAGACTTTTTAGTGCAGAAATCTAAACTGGCATTTACACAGAACCAACATGTTTGATTTATTTTATTGTTCACACATTTCACAGGACAGACATATACGCATTTATCATGTTTTCTGAATATTTGAGATGGTCTGTGTGTTGTACTGCCTTTTTAACTGTTAGAAGTTAAAAAAAAAGAAAATAAAGGAGAGCATAGTAACTCTTATGGCCAGTTATTCATTACATTGTCAATATGTACTCCCCTTGATTAAAGGTGCAGATGTTTGTGTAATTTTAATACGTTTTTTTTTTAATCATAGTATGATATAGACAGTTGTGATTGCAAATGTTTTTTGTATTTAGTTTGAGGTTTTAAAAACACCACATTTTGTTCTACAGTATTTCGGTTTGGATTTTAAATTGTTTTCTAGCTGCAAGGGTCAAATGTAACCTAGCAACCAGGTGGTGCAAGGGACATACTGTACGTTGTGCAGAGGGCATAATAAGAAACATAAGTGATATGAATAACTGAAAACCTATTATTAATATGCTATCTGGTTGCCTTGGTCAATGGCCCAAACAACCAGATGGTATTTTAAATATTAGTGCATCAAGAAAAGTGCATCACAACTATTTTAACAATTTATATATATATATATATATATATATATATATATATATATACATACATACATACATACATACATACCATATACCAGAGTCTGATCAAGGAATTGATAGTCTTGCCTCTGTGCCCTTTGGAGCAAATTTCCCGCCACCCTTAGGCTTGCAGTGTAAACTACTCCCTAACCGTGTGTCATTTAGAAGTGATGCATTCTGGTAGTCAAAATACCTCTGCTGCACTGATTCTCTGCAAAGTTTACTTCTTTTTGGAAGTTATTGTATGTGCCTTTTCTACATAAGCCTAACTGAATAAACTCATGGCAAATTGAGGGGCATATTTTATGTTTGCATTTCTTTCTGATTGGCATAACACTGCTCTCTGTGTTACTTTTTTTATTTGTTGTGCTGGACAGTCAAGTTGTTTTGAGACTTTTTGTAATTTTTTTCCCGTCCCTATATTTCATTATAAATAAAAAATGTAGATATTGGTATGGGATATCGTATCTGAAAACCTGTTATCCAGAGATTTCTGAATTACAAGAAGGCTGTCTCCCATAGACTTAATTTTATCCAAATTATTTCTTTTCCTCTGTAATCCTAAAACAGGACACTGCACTTGGCCAAAACTGATATATAATCAATCCTTATTAACAGCAAAACAGTACTCTTGGGTTTGATTCATTTTTACATTATTAACCTAAAGGCATACTGTCATGGGAAAAAAATGTTTCGTTTTGTTTTTCAAAATTTATCAGTTAATATTGCTTCTCCAGCAGACTTCTGCATTGGAATCCATTTCTCAAAAGAGCAAACAGATTTTTTTAATTTAATTTTGAAATCTGACATGGGGCTAGACATATTGTCAGTTTCCCAGCTGCCTTAAGTCATGTGACTTGTGCTGTGACAAACGTCAGTGCCCTTTACTGCTGTACTGAAAGTTGGAGTGATATCACCCCCCACCCAGCAGCCTAACAGAACAGAAGGGGAAGGTTAGGAGTTGGCAACTCACCAGATAACAGTTGCCTGTTAGATATAAGAACAGCAGTCAATAGTAAAATACAGGTCCCAATGCATTACGTTCAGTCCCTAAAGTGCTGGCTCTTTCTGAAACCACATGACCAGGCAAAATAACCTGAGATAGCTGCCTACACACAAATATTACAACTAAAAAAGTACACTTGCAAGTTAAAGAATGACATTTTATATTGCAGAGCAAATTATTTTCAGTGCAAACAGTATACTTTAGAAATAAAAAAATACATCCTAACAGAACCCAAGGATCCAAATTACAGAAAGATCGGTTATCCGGTAAACCCAAGGTCCTAAGCATATTGCATAACTGGTGCTTTACCTATATGAGACATTAGAACACATTCAAATTTAATTCCTTACTATTGGATAATTTAAAAAACAGCACTATTGTAACCTTTTCATTAGTATTGTGCTTTTTCTATGGAGTTGACAGTGGGAAAAGTGGGACAATTGGGAAAGACCCCTCACTTATGGATACTGCTATATTGCCCCAGCTAAATTGGCTTCATTTTGAATTATGCACGTCACTGATTTTACAAATGGTTTGGTAACCTTGGTGTTAGAAAAAGCAATACTTACAATACAAAGGTTACAAATATGGTGTTGATTTATGAAAATATATACATCTTTCAGGCACAGCTTGCTGTTTTTTCCCGCAAGAAAAATTACTGTTACAGATTATTTATATTAATTGGCGGGCTTCTGAAAGTGGTCCTTAGGATTATGCACAGCCTGTCACAGGCCTCAAATAACTCACATTGCTAAACTATGCCTGTAGTCAACAAATGATAGTCACGTGTGAACCCTTGTCTTGTAGTCTTACAACTCTTTGGCAACAATCATGATACTGTAGATCCCAACATTCATTTGATCTAGGATGGTTTAAGTAAACGTTCAAATGCCTTTAGTTCAAATTAGTTAATGATTTGAATTACTCTTTTTCAGCAGGGATGACCCCACCAAGACCTCCTTTGTGCCCTCCAGGTCCACCAGGACCCCCTGGCCCGCCTCCACCTGGACAGCCTCTTCCTCCTCCTTTGCCTGGACCTCCAAATCGTGGTGACCGCCCTCCTCCTCCTGTTATGTTTCCTGGACAACCATATGGCCAACCTCCCATAGTAGCACTCCCACCTGGTCCACCGCCTCCTGGTTATGGTCCTCCACCTGGTCCGCCTCCACCACAACAAGGCCCACCTCGTCCCCCAGGTCCTTTCCCTCCACGTCCTCCTATGGCACTTGGCCCTCCTCCTCACTTACCAGGACCACCTCCAGGTGGACCACCGCCAGCTCCACATGTGAATCCAAACTTCTTTCCCCCACCCGGTAATGCTGGTATGCCTTCTTCAGATAGTAGGGGACCTCCACCATCCGATCCATATGGTCGCCTACCTCCGTATGAAAGAGGAGACTATGGCCCACCGGGAAGGTTAGACCGTATAGTACTCAGAATTGACCTATTCATTCAATGCTGACATTGTGATTTAAGACTTTCTGTATGTTCCAGGGATATGGATGTTGTCCGAACACCTTTAAGTGAGGCAGAGTTTGAAGAAATAATGAACAGAAACAGAGCAATATCAAGCAGTGCCATTTCAAGAGCAGTCTCTGATGCCAGTGCTGGTTGGTTAATGATTTTATTAGATTATGCTGAATTGACGTGTCTGAATTTGAAAAAAAAAAATAAAGATAGAAGGATTACTGAGATTACAATTTTTTTTCTAATTAGCTTAATTATATGAATGCAAAGTTGCTCACTTTTATAAGCAAGTATTTGAATATTCAAAGCAGTGTATTTTCTTCTTTGGAGATAATTTCGTATTCGTGCCCATCCAAGTAATATTACAATTTGGAAAGAGAAGTACAAAGTTTGAAAATCAGCATAAAATCCTTAAAGTAAATGTTTTTTCATTGCAGAATGATTTGCACCTTAAATACTTGGCTATAGCTGATGGAGTATAAGTATTAACACATATGAACACAAATGTTACTTTTGTTTTTTTTTTTTACATTTTTCAGCTGACTACGGAAGTGCTATTGAAACTTTGGTCACCGCAATCTCTTTGATAAAACAGTCTAAAGTTTCAGCAGATGATCGTTGCAAAGTTCTGATTAGTTCCTTGCAGGATTGCCTTCATGGAATCGAATCAAAGTCTTATGGTTCAGGATCTAGGTAATGTTTGATTTTCATTAAACTATCACTGTTTCATTTAGAAGCTTGTATAGATGAGTATAAGCTATGCAATTTTTTTATTTTACAACAACAACATTAAATTAAAAAACACTACCTTGATCTTTGTAGGTTTCAGATTTTTAAATTGAAACCCTTAAATTTTATATTTTTTCACATTGCAGAACTATTTCAGCTTACCCCAACTAGCCATTAAGAAAGGCTTTCTTCTCTCCTAGTGTCTGTCTGCCTAAGAGAGCTTAGCAATGGCTGAATCTCCACAAATGACTATAAAATAACTTCATCTAGTGAGAAGTTTTTTGCTTGAGCCAATTTCGTTCATGAGGAGGAAAGCAATTAATGGCCAATAACTCAGTCTGCTTAATCTGAGGATCTTCTGTGACTTTTCCCATTTTAGCAGTCTCTTCCCTTTAGTGGACTATTTTTCGTTTCTCCCATTTGTTTACGCTGACTAGTGTTTTGTATGTAAAGGGGATAAAAGTCCTTCTGTGTTGTGGTTAGTGTATTGATTTTGAGGAGAAATTAATGAAGTGATTTCCTTTAGAAGACGTGAGCGTTCAAGGGAAAGGGACCACAGTAGGTCAAGAGAAAAGAGCAGGCGTCATAAATCCCGTAGTAGAGATCGCCATGATGACTATTATCGGGAAAGAAGTCGGGAGAGGGAGAGACATCGGGATAGAGATCGGGATCGTGACAGGGAGCGGGACAGAGAGAGAGAGTATCGTCATCGTTAACAGGTGGGTATATAAGTAATGGTAAATAGAAATTTGTGGAAAAAGTAAATTCTCCTTCTGTTTTCAGGAAACTGTACTTTTTGATGGTGATACTTGGAGATCATACAAATGTTTTGTTTTCGTAACTTAAAAGCTTCCAGCTCTGTTTTCAGGAACATGGAGCCAGAGTATTATAGGACACGTGTAATTTACACGGTTCTTTGCACTTTATTAATACAAATATTCTAGTGTACATCGCCTAAATTGTAGCACCCTTCATAATATGTAAGGTTTGCTGGAATAAATAGGCCAGCAGTAAAATATCATGAAGCAACAGTGTTTAGATCCCGTTTTGATTTACTTAAATTGTATGTAATGACATTTCTGTTGTGGGGGATGTAAACATAAATTTTGGCCTAATAAAGTTATCTTATGAATGTACATTAA
>CM044436.1:80791390-80813857 GCA_024363595.1 Xenopus borealis
CCTCAGATGAACTTTTTCCTTTCTTTCCTAAGCAGAAAAAAGTAGAACTGTTCTTTGTATATATTCTTCTAAACTGTAAAAAGTCTGTAGAACTGGCAGGAGCCGATGTTACAAAATTCTTTGTATTAGCAGCTTGTACGTTTTTAATAGCTATGAAACACCCCCCCTCAAAAAAAAAAAAGTAAATGTGCTTAGGTCATCACATTACTTTGCGTTTTTAAGGTTTATACAGATGCAGCCACTTGGATTTGTAAGTTAAATGCGTCATGACTCAGGGCTAATTGAAGAAACTCTGTTATCTAAAGTTATCTTAACTCATTTAATGCATTTAACCTTTTCATTAGCATACCAAAGCACCATTGTTTTAGCGGTGAACTCTTTAATTGGATGGGATGCTGTGACACAATATTCTGTGATAAGTGAGTTAAATGGGATAGATGAGTTAAATTATTCTGTGTCAAACACACAATCCAATGTGCCTTCATCTGTATATCAATTAAAATATTCTGCTTTGAAAACAAAAAATAAAACCCGCTACTCTATATTATTGACTGGAGAGAGAGCTCACTACTGCTGCTACAACGGTGAATGTAGTCAGGGCTAAATAGAAGGGAAAACTTAAAAAGCATATAATAGTAGCATATCATTAAAAACTTTACTTGCAATGCCACCCCTGGCCCCTATGGGTGATTTGGCATTGTGTCACCCATGATTCTCAAAGCCCAGTGGGGCCCCTTGAGTAATAAAAGAAAACCTGGACCATGTGGTCTTCTTCCTATAAAGTTATGCCACTGCTTATGTGGCTACGCTCTTTTGGCAGTTGAATGTATTTTTGGATTGCTATAGCTCTGAAAACACTGAAATTTGGACAAAACTAGGCGCTGTCCCCAGGATACTGGGCATTCGTTACAAATTTGCTACTTGTCGGTTTATTTTAGTGCAGGATTTGTTTACCTTTCCATCAACTAAATCTAGATTGATATAAATGTTCAATGTATATCTATTGGTTAAAAATAATTGAAACTGCTGGTGCTATGATCAATATATTGCTGAGTTGCCTGAAATGGCCTCTGGAGGAAATTTTGTGTGACTAAGCGATATGTTGGTCATAGCATCAGCAATTTCAATTATTTCAAATGGAGAGGCATTTGCAGGATACTTGTCCGCCCGTGCTTGCTCATAAGTAGTAGCTTATACTTTATTATGTTTTTGATTCCTGCTACGCAGGCATAATCTTTCATGCAATTTGTGATTTATAGTTCAACAGTATGCAGTAAAGGTACCCTCTTCCATGCTTATGTGTAATATAGAGCTCCTACTCCAGAGGCATAATCCTTCAAACACGCGTTGTGAATTCTAGTTTAGTAGTATGTGTTAGAACTTGTTGACAACTTAGAAAGGTGCCAGCACAATATCCCCAGACGATTGACCATGTGGGGAAATGGTGATTATTAATTCAACCAATAGTGCTCTTGTTCAGTTCCATTCTTGAGAGAATGTTTTAATTGTGCACACATGAAGGCTTAGATTACACAACTCGCAGTATGATTAGTTTCTTAACATCCTCTCATGCTCATTGGTTGCTACCCAAAGATCACATCATATAATAAACACAGTGCCATTCCCTTATATACATTGAGGGGCAAGAGAGGATTTTCCATTGTGTCTGGATGGCAACCAGTTTACATATTCTCTATAATATGCTTATCCACATTGTTCAAACAACTGGTTGAGCAATTGGATACCATTCTCAAAAACCTCAACTGTTTAATTAATTACTCCATAGGGATTGATGCTGCACTTTTAACTTTATACATCAAAAGTTTAGATGTCCTATAACTTGCCCTTCCCTAGCATATTCCTCATATCCATTACAAATCGGTTTCAAATCACCAACATCCATGCTGTCACCCTCAATATGCTGTTACATGGGTCTCCTTTTTCAGCTTTGTATGGCTGCCCCATTGCTACACAGCAGATTATGTATATAAACTATTATTTGAGTTTCTGAAGCATCCACATCCATTTTAACAGTGAAGCACAGCAGTACATAAGATTTTCATTACGTTATGGGACCTGTTATCCAGAATGCTAGAGACCTGGGCTATTCTGCATAACGGATCTTCATACAAAACTATTCTTGTTTCATCTCTTTCTATGTGGATTTCTAGTTTATTACTAATATTGTGCACATGGTGATGCATTGAAAAACTTGCACAGTGTTGCAGAAAATTAGAACTCTTTTAAATTGCCAAAGGAGTGTTAACTGAAAGGGGCATATTAATCACCACAGCAAAACTCGCCCATTCATTTCCTATGGAATTTTTAGAAACTTATTTAGCTATGGAGTTCACCATTTGATAATCATTGCTTTTAAAAATCCCTTAGTTTTTCTCTGGTGAGTGATAAAATCACAATTTGATGAATCTGCCCCAAAATGTCAAGAATATGGTATTTCAAAAACAAGATGTGGAAAAGATTGCATTGAATTTAAATACACAATATAACTAAAAAGCATATCGGCAAGAATATGACCTGTTTTTTCTTCAAAATGGCAATTCAGGTAGGTGTTGAAACAATTCCATCTGTGAAAACTTGGTACTGAAAAGGGGAATGCTAGAATCTTGTTTACTGTTTAGAGAGTCTCTACAAATGTACACTAAATTCTAACAGTAGTGCCAGTGTTATCCACTGGAACAAAATACATCATGGCTGAATCTGGTTGAACCAATCATGTATGCATTGTGTTGGGATATTTCAGTGCAACATGAAATACAGATTGATCTTAAAGTGATACTGACACATTCCTATAAAAATGTCCGTATCTGAAAAGAAGCTGCATGCAAAATATAAGCAGCTGAAAGCTCCCCAAAGCTGCCCCCAGCCCAGAAAACCTTTGTAACGGTGAGCCTCTGACACCATTAAATCATTTTCATGAATTGTTTCAATGACGCTGGGCTGTTGGCGGCCCAATCCCTCCATTGGTGAAAACAGGACTGCAGCCTATGGAGGGATTGTGCCGTCCCATGCCCAGCGTCACTGAATCAACTCGTGAAGATGATTTAATGGTGGTGGAGGGTCGGCTTTGGTGAGTTTTCAGCTGCTTATATTTTGCGTGCGGGTTCTTTTCACTGATAACGACATGTTCCAATTTTTATAGGAACGTGTCCGTATCACTTTAATGGATTAGCCCACACAAGAGGGACAATTAACACGATTTCTTTGCATTCTCGAAATGTATATGTAATTGAGATGTAAATTAAATGCTAATAAAATTATACATGTTTTATTGGAACACTAAGCCTTTATCAATTGGAAGCTTATTCAGTATGGCATTGGTTAAATATGTAAACACAATATGATTGAGAAAAAACAAACTATAGATAATGTTCATTCAACCAGTAAGGTAGAGATTTATTTGTGTGCACTTAAAGGGGAACTCAGACTTCCAAACCAAAATTTGAGGCCCACATAACACAGAAACCCCTGATCTACCCAGAACACTTACCTGTTTCTTCAAAAAGTATGAATAAATGCCATTTTCTCCTCTTTCTGCTTCATTTGAAATCCTGGCAGGGAGGAGGGACTATGTTACAAAATGTAATAATTCACCACAGCTTTTCTCTGTGATGTTCCGTTTGTTATTGAAATCACATGTGCAGGGAATTGTGGGGTTTGGAGGATGCAAGCTGGGGACAGCTGGCTAATGATAAAAAAATAACTGTAGTCAGTCAGCTCAACAAAGTAGTCTGAAAGATGAGCAGGAAGCTAGGCTTAGGGAACTATCAGAAACCATTAAAAACCATAAAAGTCTGCATATATTTTAATGTATATTGCAAAGTTGTTTGAAATTGTTTACTTTTCAAAAAGCTTACGTTATGTTTTTGTGGAGTTGCTTTTTTATTGTTTATGCTGTTTTGAACATAGGTTTAATAGGCTTTCTCCCACTAGTTGTAGCATTACATCTATGAGAATGTGTGGGTAAAATTGTTGCAAACTGGCTTTATATCAGTTCAGGTTTAGGTTTCTACTCTGCTGGTATTTTTTAGTAGATTTTCCCCTATACAATTTTTGACTGGCAAGACCTTCTCAGAGATGACCATAGTAATTGAAAAAACAGGTTTACTAGGAAAGAGCCATCAAGCAGAACTTGCTGCACAGGTGTTTATTCCCGTAGTACTCTGAACAAACGATTTGCCCACATATGATTCCCTTTCAGTTTAATAGAAAGCACAATTCCTGTGATAGATGCTAGGTGCTGTAAGATAACACCATTGGCCAGTTAATACAAATGATGAGGCTGTTAGCAGGAAGGGAGCAAATATAGTTGAGATTTTTGACAGGGCTGTGGTTTCCAAATGTCGTTCAAAACTTAAGTATTAAGAAAATTACAGATGTGAAAAAGATAGCTGGTGTTACAGAAAGATACTTTATATATGTTTACATACATTTATTTTTGTATGTGGATACCGGTTTAGTGAAACATAAAATTTACTCTGCAGAAAATGTACTGCCATAATCCGCATTATGTATTAACACACAGCTTAAAATTGGAAATTTGGACTGCATTTTAAATGCATAAGCTGCTTGTACTTGTTAGTGCAGGCAAGGGGACCTGTTATCCAAAAAGCCCCAGGTCCCGAACATTCTGAATAACAGATCTTTCTGCAATTTGGATCATTCTACGTTAAGTCTACTAGAAAGTAATTTACACATTGAATAAACGCAATAGGCTGGTTTTACTTCCAATAAGGATTAATCCGTATCTTGTACTTGATCCAAACTAAGATATATTTTATTACAATGAAAAAAGGAAATAATTTTTAACAATTTGGATTAACGTGGATAAAAAGGAGTCTATGTGAGATGGAGATCCTGTAATTCGGCACTTTCTGGATAACTGGTTTCAAGATGACAGATCCCATACAAGTATACGTGAGGAAGTATTCTGAATATGCATCTTTGGATTTTTTTTTCTGGGCCTTGTTGCTGTATTTATTTGAGGATATGTGAAAACTGCTTTCCATTCTTTTGGTTTTCTTTTGACAAATTGTTTATTAAACCTGGTGAAATATTTGATTTCAGATTCCTTAAGAAAAGCAAATATATAAATGCATGTTATCTTACCATGACACAATATTTTGTAATCCTAAATACCAAAGTTTTGTATTGGGGAAATAAAACATACATTTTGAAATAGCAAGCATCCATGTATTTTTTTTTGTGTGGTATGGCTATTGTTTGATAACTGTTTTGTGGACACAATGTCTAAGTGATATTAACAAAAATCCTTTGCATTTTAAGCCAAAATCGTTTATTCTTCTCTAGGGATGCACCGAATCCACTGCCTTTGCTCCTTTTTTATTAGCCACTAAAAAACATCATGTAATACTAGTAGCTTGTAAATACACTGCTGTAATTTAACCAATCTTTGTACAGTTCTACTTTAAAGCCAGTAGTATTTGCTAACAAATATTGGTCTTTGTTTTTGTATTCCACTGCACTCTTTAATGTTCCCTTGTGTCTAGTAACTGTAGGGAGGGTATTGATTTAAATGTATATTTAAAAACAAAACCCTGTTTAGCAGCGGAAATAGATGAACATATTCAGTGTTTAAATGCTGTTTATTGCTGTAGGATTATACAATCATTTAATAAACATGCCATGACTTAAAGATGTACAAATATAGAATTTATACAGAAAGATTAAGCTAGTGCTTTTACAACATTTTAACCCCCCTGCTACACAAAGCATTTTCATACAGGTTATAGGACTTTTTATATTTTATAATAGGGGTTGTATTCTTAAATGCATATGACACCATTACTCATGATTTGTAATTCACTACATCACTATTCATATTTTTATAAGTGCGAATGTTACACTTTCAGTCATGACCGGTATATTTGTCTAATGTGGATGTCACCTTCTATGTAAATCTCCCACACACATACACACACACCCATCAAGTAATGTCCTGTGGGGTTTTACTGCCTTCTGTTGTGGGCGCTACTGGGAACTCTTACAGTGGCCGTTCACTTTCAATTCTTAAATTAAGTTTTAGTAATGTGTAGACATTTTACAGTTTCCATTTTTTTTTTCTTTGTCTTGTTCAGTAGCCCTCTTATTTGGAATTTCTGTAACTATCTGCAGTGCATGTGAGTGGGAGACTGGAATATGGATAGGAGAAGCCTTAATAGAATTATTGGTAATAAACTGTAACCGTAATTACATTTGTAATAAAACATGGAAATTTGCCAAGAATTGCTTATTCTGCTAAGGTACATTAATCCTTTAAATACTTTGCTCTTTGTTTCTCCTTCATCATTTTGGCCCTTGACACAGACCGTATAGTTCTTATTCGCATTAGCATTACCTCTAGCTAAGACTGAAGTTGTGACTGCCCCTTGCACTTTCTGATTAACAGACTTGTGATGGAGATTTTTAGAAATGTACACTGCATTGTGAGAATTGGAGATTTTGATTGGATAAGTACTGCTATATTACGAATGGTGCATGTTGTCAAGACCAATGGTAGTGCAGAGACAAATGGTTAGACGGATAATGCTATTACTTTTGCAAATGGAAACCTGTTATTTTGTTTGTTTTTATGGGTAAAAAAAGAACAAAGTAGTAAAATTTTACAGCCCATGATATATACCCTATGACTGTTAAAGATTCGAAGTACAGCAATTTATAGGCTATGTTCCAAATCTGAACAAAAACTATAGACATCATAATTAAAACAATAGGCAGAAAAATATGGTCAACACAAACCTTGTTCCTTGAACTTGTATAGAAAGAGTTGCAAACTGTTGATCCTCAAAGGGGAAAGTTAGCCCAAATTCCCAAGAAATGCATGACCTAAGGGACTATGGTGAAAAATGCAGATAAGAGCAACCTCATTCTCATTTAACAAACTAGTTACTGTCTAGCTAAGCCCGCTCTTATTGTTTGTGCCCCATTATTTTACTGCCCTATTCTTAGCAACTTTTATATTTGTTAAAATAAAAAATAGAAAAAAGGCATATACAGTAAGAGAGTGCCAAATGCAGTTTATGTGGGGAGCAATTAACTGTAAGTTACCAAATGCAGCTGCATTAATGAAGAAATCTACTTATTTGATAATGGTTATAGTAAATGGAAGATGAGGAACTGTGTGTCAATGAACAGTAGCAACATAATAATTCCTGTATGGCTCTTAAGGGTTTTATATCTATGGGAATAAATAATTTAGAATACTTTTTTGCTATTGTTGACAACTTTAGCACTGTTCTGGAGAATTTGTATATAAAGTAATGGTTCCTGGTTTCTCTCTTCTAATACAACATTTAGGGGGTTATTTGCTATACTCCTATGTCAGACCTGCCAAGTTCATGTAGAAATCAATGACGGATTTCTTATAACTGGAAGATATCCTTATCTGCACTGGGTTTTGTTAAATAATCCAAACATTTTGTGGTTTTAAGGTGATAATCCAATAAAGTCACGTTTTGGTCCTCAAATCTGAAATGTAAATTTTATTGTATTTTCCCCCACAATAAATTTTGTGAAAATGTATTAATAAATGGGGGGGCAGGGGTGTCAGTGCGGATTTGGTTAGAGTAGTTTTCAAAAAATACTGAGAATTTAGAATTAAAATAATCCCCTAAATGTTTTGAATCTGGGCTGACAAATAATAGCACTTTGTAAATCTAAAAAAAAAAAGATGCAAATTTTGTTTTTGGAAACGTTTTATGCATGTCAAATATTTAAAATGCTGCCAGTTGTTATTCTTGGCAATATTTTCAAAAATCTGGACTAGTATAATTTATTCCCATTGCAATTGAACCACCACTGTTAATGACCAACAACCTGTCATGCATATTATGTTAGTGTAATAGGCAAGTAGGTAGCCTGTACTGTATATAAAGAGCCTGTAAGAAGGTGGATCTTAGAGCGAACGTTGTGACAGTAGCAAATGAATGTAGATTTAAAAGACGTGTAAACACAAATCTTCTTATATATACACCGTAGTCACACTGAAACTGAAATGGTCAGTGTGTTTGGGAAGTTGCTAAATTCTGTCCAATAAATTTGTTGTTTTGGATCACAGTTTAGAACAGGAGTCATTTTAATTCTGTTTAATTCAGTATACTTTTCTGGTAAAATATTTGTTAAATCGCAAATTTGCTTCTGATGATAACCTTTTGTTATCCTCTATTGTGCGTGTGCACTGTATATAAAATCTGCTTTGTCGGGCACATTTGTGGATTAAATTGTATATATTGTGTAATGTGTGTTTTTAATAGATGCTTTTGGGGAAATATTTATTATTGGTTTGTTCTTTTATACAGCGTTAATTGTAAAACATGCCTGGTTATTCATTTTAAAATGTGTAGAGTGTTTTAATAAAAATGCAATATGTGTTAATACATTTCCTGTTGTGCCAGTAAAGGATTTTTTTTGCACAATGGCAAAAGCTTAATCTTTTGATGTTTAACTGCTCTACATTGTTCATAGTGCCGTTATTAATAGAACAGAGAAGTCGGGCGACATCAATCAATAAATTATGCCTCTGTCATATTTTTTTTTTTTAGCTGGGGCAGAAACCCATATAATATGGATGCTCTTAGCTGTGTAAACACTTATTATAAAATCACAGATCAAGGTGGAATAGAATCCAAAACATAGTGAAACACTCAAAAACACAGATTTTATTTCATGTAGTCAGGTGGCAGCCTCAATATGGTGAAAAAAATAAATGTGTAAATGATCCCATTGGATTGTCAAAGTTTTACCCCAGGGACCTTGGAAGGTGGACCTGTCTCATTCTATGGGGGGAATGCAAAAAAGTGGAGATAACCCATTTTTGTAGTAAAAGTAAAATGCTTGACTCCACACTCCCTTTTCATTTTTTCATTTACTTATGAACAACAACAATTTTTCCCATTTTAAAAATGTGGTAAAGCTCAGTGTAACTGTTCCCCATGTGTCAGATTAATTCTAAAATAATCTGCTGCAATTTGAGTAACTATACCATATAAATCTAAAGCTTCCTAGCTTTTTTTTTTCCGTTTTAACAGAATTGAGACACTTGACTTAACGGGATACTGTTATGGGAAAAATAATTTTTCAAAATGTATCATTTAATAGTGCTGCCACAGCAGAATTCTGCATTGAAAACCATTTCTCAAAAGAGCAAACAGATTTTTTTTATATTTCATTTTGAAATCGGATATCTCAATTTCCCAGCTGCACCAAGTCATGTGACTTGTGCTCTGATAAACTTCAATCACTCTTTACTGCTGTACTGCAAGTTGGAGTGATATCACCCCCTCCCTTTCCCCCACCCAGCAGCCTAACAGAACAATGGGAAGGTAACCAGATAACAGCTCCCTAACACAAGATAACAACTGCCTGGTAGATCTAAGAACAGCACTCAATAGTAAAACCCATGTTCCTCTGTGTTCCATTGTTACATTGAGAAAGAAAAACCAGAAAGAAACAGCCTGCCAGAAAGCAGTTCCCTCCTAAAGTGCTGGCTGAAGTCACATGACCAGGGGTAGCTGGGCAAAAAAAACTGATGCGTTTTTGAAACAAAACATGTTTTCCCATGACAGTATCCCTTTAAGATAAAACATATTTCTGATACAAATGCTTACATCATGCAGAATAACAGTTTTTCTATTTAGGCCCTTGTATCTTGTTACAGAAGTGGAATTACACAAGCATGTTGACAGATTTATAAAGCCCAAGTTATACAAAAAAGTGTATAATTTTAGTTTAGTAAGAACTAAAGACACATTCAGAAAAAAATGTCATTAAAATGTTGAGAGACCAAATCTGAATTTATATCTCTACTTTTATTTTGTCTCAATATAACCACTTTTGTGAATTCCCCACTAAGAAACAAGTCCAACAGTGAGGCAATATGTATTTTACTTATCAAAGTCTGTGAATGCAGATTACTGGCACACGTATAAAATGGTCACCAATTATGTTACACCTATTGCATTTTACAAAACCATGGTCATTTCTGTTTAGGCAGAATAACACTGACCCTTTTATAGTTATCGATTTAGATTTATAGTGTTTATATGAATTCATGTGTCCATTGCATAGCATTTCATAACCATGTATGTGGAAACTGTCTGACCAGTATTGTAGTTACAATGATGTCAAATATTAAGTGATTGGTTGCGTATTGTAGCAGAAATCTACATCACGAAATTTTAACACATTACAGCTGAAAGAAGAGGAAGGCCATGAAAGAGCAGAAGTTCTCATCATGGAGAGGAGAAAGCTTTGCCCGTCTCTTTGCTTCTTATGATTCACCTTCTCAGAATTCATGGATATTATGAGCAGAGATAGATGTGAATAAAGCAAATCTGCAAACATGGTAACCAGTAGATCTTTTTATTTTTTACATTGCTTAAATGTTTTATTTCGATGAAACCTGTGTGACTTAAACATGAATAGCTTTTGCAACTTGACTGGTTCTAAAAAAAACATATTGACAGTTTATAATGTGCAAGCAATTGGAAAGTCCAGTTCTTTCTGGTTTTTATAGTACTTTGTTCTTGTTAAAATGTTCATGTCCCGATAATGTCTGTAAATGTTACCATCCTGATTACAATAGATGTAGTGTTGGAATAAACTGTTAAATGGGGCTGATGTGTAAAACTGTTCGTTATTTGGTGTTTACACCTCAGGGAAAGTCTTGCAATATTTTTACAAATAATACAAAGAAAAACATTTTATACCACATAAATGGCACAGCTTTTTTTTTTTTTCTTTAAGATGTGCTTTGTATCCATATATTTGTTTTAAAGAACACAATTGCTTGTCTTGTTTTTACTTAAACTCCATTGTTAGATGTTTTATTACATTGCTTTTCTGAATGTTTTTATGGAGACTTGACATATTTCTTGTCCCTAAACTGTGATGATAAAAAGTTGCTGAGATATGGCAGCCCTACTCCGCTTACTATGTTTCTGTATTTTATGACCCCCCCCCCTAATTTCCCTACTCTTTTGACTCAACTTTTCTAAAATACTTAAGGCAGTGCTGTTCTGGACTGTTTGCATGACTGTTTACCTTTTTTAGCACACATTTCTTTTCTTTCTGTGAAAGATCTTGTAAATTGTGGTTTATTTTGTAACATGTAAAATTACAGATGTCAAAAAGTTTGACCCTGTTTTTATAAAGTAGGCGTGTTTTACTTATTTCCCTTGAATTTGTAAAGCATAAAGGGCATGGTTGCTGAGCTTCGTCCTTGCATAATTACATAATATTAATGAAAGCTATCATACTGCTTGTTTAGAATGAACATATTGTGCTTTTGTTCATGTCCAACACCAGAAGTATCTATTCATACGATACCTAATTTCCCAACCTCTCCAACGATTCAGCCCGGTGTTTTGGTGAAGAGGATGGCACCTCTCCAAACTTAATTAGAAGAAGAATACCAAACACTTTAAGGCAAGTGAAGCAGGGCGAACCCCTGCGTGTTTATTCCCGTCAATGATGTAATGTTTACCTCTTCATCCGCTCCTGAAACATTACATCATTGACGAGAATAAACATGCAGTGGTTCGCCCCGCTTCACTTGCCTTGAAGTGCTTGGTATTCTTCTTCCAACACCAGAAGTATGACAGCTGTCACTGCAATTTTTAAATGTAAATATGCAAAGAAGGAATGTTCAATACAGTGTTATATACTGGTGCTTTTCTTTTTTACACAAGGGTAAATAAGTGGAATTAAAGCTGTCCTTGATAACAGGGTCTTCTTATAGCACCATGGTTCACACCCTCAAACTTGATCTAATCCCCAAAGATTTCAGTAAACTTAAAATTTTTTCAGATGGGGTATGATTATACATAAGCCTCTGCTACCTTTTTAATGGGAATGATTATGAAAATCTGATTTGAATTGCATGTTAATTTGCACAGAAGTTCTAAACCTTTAAAAGTTAAATGTAGGTTTACCATTTATCAGTCTGGGGTATCACATATAATGGGATTTGGAGCTCTTCCTGTAAACCTTGTTCTGGTCATTCAGAAGCGACCATGGTTCAGGATATGGGGACCCTGCCCAAAAGGGGGGGTGAGTAAACAAAAGCTACCTTTTACCCTTTATATGTACCGAATTTTAATGGAAATTGTTTTTTTTAACATTGCCCACACCCTATTAGAGTTTTGTGGCTGTTTCCCTGCCAGCAGCCAGTCTTCAGTTTGTTGATGTGTATAATTTCACTGCTTTCATGAGTCGGTAACATTGTACCACTTGCTGTAGTAATTTTTTTATGCACATAAATGTGGTGTGAGGGGAAAGAGTACATGTGTTTTAAAATTTAATAGCCATGGCCCTTTAACATTTCAACTGGTAACCTTGCAAATGTAGTATGAACAGCTGTTGTAGATAAGCTATTGCATTACCAGGTAAGTAATGTTTCCTCAACTGATGATTTTGATAGAATAAATTGTACCAGTGTTGCTTAACACTGGTTAACTGTATTGTTAATGTACATAGAACTTTGTTTTGTAATGAATCTCTGTACAAATAATCCCAATTGCTGTAATGCATGATCGTACTCCAGTTCTGCATTCAGATATAACTAGCTTTATATTCCTTACTGCAGCATTTAATTTGCCATTATTAGGAAGCTTCTGCAGACAGCACCATTTGATTATGGTCAGAATACAAACGTGTTAAATCTAGTTGTACAAAAACAAAATGATTACATCCATCTCCTGTGTAAATCTTGTCTGCACACGGCGCTCCATACCCACTGTTTTTCATACGTGTACAAATTGTGTGACCTGTAAAGTATAGTGTGCAAGTGTTCTTTTTAAGTGCTTAGATTGTTTGCTAGCTGTAAATTGTGAACTATTTTTATAGGTAAGTCTTTGGGTGTTTGCAATGAAACTTTTTAAAAGCTTGATTTTATAATTGTTCATCTTTCATTGAGCTGTTAATGTTTCTAAATAATAAAAAAAACATTCACTTAAAACCCTGAAGAAACTTCTTGAGTTGGTTTTACAAGCCAGACTGAACTACGTTTGCCATTTTCCTTTTTATTGCTCTAGCATTCAAAACTAGTGGCCATAGTTACAGATGGACATTACAACTTTCTCATAATTCTTGATTACTACGTTTATGTTCAGTTTCTATGCAGGAACTGGTCTGTTCTTTGAACAGAATTTAATTCTACCTAAAGCAATTCTGTCATCAGAGTAGTCTTTCGCTATTCCCCAGTTATCCCACTGTTATATTGAAAGTTCAGTTTTCTGGTTTACAATCTTACATTACGGTAGGGGTTTGAAATCAGCATCACGGTATGTGTTTTCTGAGATTCATGACATGCTATAGGACCCTTTTATCAAGCACATTTACTGTACATCTTATTGGAAAGGTAAGAGCTTAGCTAAGGTAAATCAAACAAACCAGCAAACAATTGATGTATGAATTGTAAACATATTAGGTTCACTATGGACACTGCTAATGGCTAAAATGATTAGGTTCACTATTGTGGTCTTTTTATGAACAAATGCAGGTATGGGATCTGTTGTCTGGAAACTCTTTAGCCAGAAATCTCCATATTATGGGATAGCCATCTCCCATAGACTCAATTCTAATTTAAATTCATTTCCTTTGTCTCTATAATTATAAAACCGTACCTTTTACTTGATCCAAGCTAAGATAACGAGTCCTTATTGGGGGAAAAAGATCTTGTTGGGTCTATTTAATATATAAATGTTTCAGCAGGCTTACGTTATAGAGATCCATGTTATGGAAAGACTCGTAATCTGAAAAACCATAGATCACAAGCATTCTGGACAGTAGGTACCATTCCTGTATTTATAAAGCACAACCATATGGTAGAAATGTATACCCTCTCTTTAAAATAGTCTACATTTGTCAGTTTGTTTTGACAATCAGCCTTTGCCTTTGTTTGCTATATTAGCCGTTTAACTAATTATTCCATTGTTTTGACTGGAATCCAGAAAGACAGCCATCTATGTTGCAGGTAGCTTTTGAGATTGTACATTACTGTCTAATGCATATGGGACTATTTTTTTTTTCAGCATTGAGCAGCATAGGGGTAGATTCACTAAAGGGCAAAGTGACTAACTCTAGCAAAAATTCACCAGCGTGATACCATTTCGTTACTTTGTTGATTTACTAACTGGTGCAGGCACCTTTTCGCTAGCGTAGGAGATGTACGCTAGCGTTGCTTCACTACGTCATGCAAATGTTCTCTCTGGTGAATGGACATAACTCCGCAAATTCACTAAGATGTGGATTTTACTGAATGTTACCTCTTTCGCCAGACTTGTCTTCGCCAGCTCTGACCTGTTGAAATGCATTGGAGTACAGAACATCCTGAATCTTCAGTTAATTACATCATCATTTTTGAGTGTAAATATCTTCAAAGTACAAAAAAATGCTGGCGTCTTAAAATTTTCAGGGTGTTAGGCCATGAAAACATTTTTTGTGCACCCGTTTTACGCCTCATGTTTTCTACCACATGGCACATTATTTAACAGTGGGCTCGTGTAGGGCATTAAAAAAAACTCTATTGACTTTATTAAGGTTCCCTTGGCCTGTCTAGTTATCCGTGTACATGTAATGTATGCGATTATGCTCCATTCCATTTTAAATTGACCGCTGTATGCAAATTAGCCTGGGCGCAAGAACTCTAGTGAAGTTGCGCTAGGCAGAATTAAACACTACTGCAGCTTCAATTTGATTTGCTCACTCTGCCAAAGTAACAATAGAGAAAATTTGCCAGCGTTCAGCACCCTGGATACAACTTTGCAATTTAGTGAATTAGCGTTGTCTGAGCGAATTTTTGCCTGGCGAAGTGAAGCGGTCATTGACAAAATTGGACTCTTTAGTGAATTTTCCCCATAGTGTGTTTGAATGTGAGTTAAGTTGTATACAACACAAGTAAACCCTACATTTTCCTACAGTGTATATAATTTGTTCACATGTTCACCATCCATCATTTGTACTACATGGCGTTCTCCAACGCCATTATATTTTCCTTAATAACTAGTCTCATTCAGCTTTGTTTTGCCCTCTGACATAGTGACTTTACATCAGCAAACAGCACTGATGTGTTCTATAAAGTACTGTATACCAAATGTTGCACCTTTTATGTTATTCACGTAAGTAAAAATTACTTCAGGGACCTGCATGGTCATTTTACAGTTTCAGACACTTTAAATCACTGTTTGCTATAATACACAGGTGATTTACCACCTCAAAAATGGATATGAGTAGTTTGGTTTCTATAGTATGTGTACTGTAATTTGTGATGGTTCTATAGCTTTTCTGGCCTACATGAGAGAGTGCCTATAATGAAAGCCAGTGTTGGCCACGCCCTGATGTTAAACCTACACTTGCTTAATACCACACCCATTGTACCAGAAAAACTTTTAAGACCATGTCCACATTTTATTGTGGTAGCACACAAAACCTAAATGGTTGGTTCTCATTGCTCATGTGAAAAATGTAAGTCATTACGATATACCCTTAAATCCATATGCCGGTTCCTCCACCCCTGTGAATAACGCAGTCCCTCCTGCACATGATTAAACACTGTAGATCCCCCTAAAAGTCATTTTCAAATGCTAACACACCCCCAGAACAAATCCCAGTCTTATATTCCACAGGCAGAGCAGGGCACACAAGGAGAATTGGCCAAGCAAAGTATGGCACACACAGGGCCCATTGGGCAGGCAGTATGGCACACACAGGCAGAGTATGGAACACATGGAGCATAGGACAGGCAGAGTATGGCACACCCAGGAAGCATAGGGAAAACAGAACAGGAGACAGGGAAACCTATGCCTATCTAAGATGTACTACATACAGTGACAATTCTGGTGTCCCTTTAGCAGTTTATATGAGTGTGAACAATATAAGCAGTTTCAGTCTGGGATTTAGGTGAGAACAGTAGGGTGTGAAGAATACCTCGGGCAATTCCGGAAATCGAAACGCACTCACCTTTTTGCATCTCCAAAGAGTGTAAATGTGAGTGACTGGCACATGCAGTATTTTTTTTGTACAGTATGGATGTTCTAGACTTATAGGCTTGCCTTTGATATACTGGGGTTCTTTGCTTATTCAAAGACCAAAAAAAACCCCCAGAAACACTAGTAGGCACCTAAACATGTAATATTAACAACATATAAAACTTGATTTTGCATTTATTACTTCCTACTCTTGGTTTTTTATATATATGCCATATAGTTTTATGTTTTTTAAATTCTAATGCCTATTGACTTGATTACTTTGTAAGTAATGCCACGACTGCAGGTAAACGAAGGTCTGATTTTGGTTTGCCTTCAGTTTGTGTGAAATAAACAATTTACCTTTGATTCGTTTTACGTTTGCTTGCTTTTGACTTTTTTTGTATGTTTACAACCAGTTTGTTTTAAATGCAATTTATTTATTTTTATTAATAAAATGCAGTTCTTCAAATTATCACCAGTGGTGTTTTTCTCTTGAATGTGATTTCTGGGTGGTATATACCACACGTCATTCTATAGTCTTCCTGCTAAAATAGTTCTGCATTGTTATGTGAGCAAACTACATTGGTCTACCTTTTAATCCACTGCTAATAATATAAGCGGAAAATTTGGCTTACTAAAAGGTTCTGTTAAAGGACCAGTCACACATTCTTTAAAAAATTTGTTTGTAAACTACGGAAAAAAAAAACCACAGACATGTTCAAGTTTAAAATCGCTAAGTCTTTATTATGAAATAATTTACCAAAGCTCCCCTTCCACTCCTCTTCTGAAGAGTTGATCGAGTGATCCATTGTGCGGCACTCGATTTCTCCTCCCTGGCTATCGCCTATAAGGAAGGCAGGGAGGAGAAATCGCATGCTGCACAATGGATAGCCGCCCTGTTGTCTTTTCAGAAGAGGAGTGGAAGAGGAGCTTTGGTAAGTTATTTCATAATAAAGACTTAGCGATTTTAAACTTTAACAGTCTTTTAAGTCCCCTATGGTTGAACAAATGCATGCATATATATATCCACACATTTCACAGAAGTCTGACATTTTGGTCCTCTCGCACTATAGAAGTTGGTGATCGTGATTATCAACCAATAAAATACATACATGTGGTTGTATGAAAAGAACAATATTTTTGATAATCACTTGTTCAGGGAATTTGGTGCTCTTTACAGGGACTGCATCAACAACCTATTTATTTGGTGGAGCTCAAGTGAACAATTAAAAGCATAAGTTGTTAATTAGAATTGTTTACATAGTGCCTGTAAGGCTAAGGCCAGACGGGGATTTTTCGGAGAGATCTGTCGCCTGGCGACTTATCGCTGCGACGAATCTCCCCGAATAGCTTGTTAGCGCTGCGCACCCGCTAAGCGTAAAGTCGACTGCGCTTATTCACACGCATCGGCGCAATTTTCAAAGTCCCTGAAAATAGCCTCGCCAGGCAATTTTCAGCGACTTTGAAAATCGCACCGCTGCGTGTGAATAAGCGCAGTCGACTTTACGCCTAGCGGGTGTGCAGCGCTAACAAGCTATCCGGGGAGATTAGTTGCCTCAAAGACATGGCGTTTTGTCGCCAGGCAACTAATCTCCACGAATCTGCTCGTCTGGATGAGCCCTTAGTACCTGAAAGCTCAGAGTCCTGTTAGCCCAGATGGGAGAGTGATTGCTGTGAAGTGCATTTCTGTATGTCAAGACCAGGGTGTAAAATGTTTGAGAGAAAAGAATTTCTGAACATTGTAAGATGTGGTGATGGATGTTGCCTAAATAACTTTGTAAATAATTTTGATGTCAAATAAAATTTATTTTAACAACTGGTACCCTTCTTCCTATGTGGCAATGCAAAATATTAATTCTTAGTAGGATAATGAGCCACCTTATAGACTTCTTAGTGAGGATTTTGAAATGTTAACTAATTTCCAAAGAGCAGTGGAATGCAGAATGCTTCCAACTCAAAATTCCCAGTTTCTAAAATCAAGGAATGGTGGTTAAGGGGAAATGTGGAAGAGCAGGAGAACTTTCAGAGACAATGGGACCCATGAGCTAAGTGAAAAAGTAGGCTAAAAGATTCAAAACGATCAATTTTTTTGTTAAACATCATTGAAAATTTGTGGGTAGATCTTAATCCTATAAGAAGGCCCAAGATTATCTGCAAGAAAAGTGGGCAAAAATTCCTAACAATGGATGTTATTGAATATTGCTTACAAGGGCGTCGACTTTTTCACATGGAACTGATTAACATTTTAACATAATGTTGCATTTTTAACACATTGGCGGTTATTTCCAAATGCCAATAACGCAAAAAGTGTTTTTGACTTGAATAAAAAAAAAAAACAAACTCAAATGTTTTGTAATTTACCCCGAGGATGGAAAAGAATCACGTGACCAGGGGCAGCTGGGAAATTGACAATGTCTAGCCCCCATGTCAGATTTCAAAATTGAATATAAAAAAAATCTGTTTGCACTTTTGAGAAATGTATTTCAAGTGCAGAATTCTACTGGAGCAGTTTTGAAAAAAAAAAACATTTTTTTCCCATGGCAGTTTCCCTTTGTTATACTATGTGTTCTCTTCCACTGGTCTTTAGAAACTAAAATATAATAAATGGTGTATAATAAATTAAATTGTGCCTTCCTTTTCTGCACAAACTGAGGACACTTTCAACTAGAGTTTGGAATATTATTGGTGGGATTTGTTTCCATTCAGCCACAAAAAGCATTCGTAATTTGGGAATTGGGACTGGTTTGTAGCTGGGGTTTCAATTTATAGCACAGCCATTCACTTAGGTTGTGCAATGTTGCAGTGGTGTAACTTCCTATCAGTACAACCTGCCATTGCAGCGGGTCCAAAAATTACATGCATCCCCCAGAACCCACCCTGTATGCAGTCATACCAGTTCCCTTTTCTTAGACATCCCCTGGAAAGTGAAATAATACCATTGTTTGTGAGGTTCTTCCACTCCCATATCTGCAAACCTATTTTGTATGTTTTGTGGCAATTCTTGTGTCTTTTACTGCCAGCCAATTTGGTACTTTTATTGACCAACCATTTTTGAACGTTTTGCACTGTTTTCAAAACTGCATACTTATTTTAAAGCCAAACATTCCACTAGCAGTATTTTTACCCTACAAAACAACACATCATTGGAATGAACTGATTCGGATGAATCCAAAATGGCTAAATATATCTTTATACTCCTCAAACTACCAAGTTGCTTTTCTAAAGTTCTAATTTTTAATAAAAAATTTTTTTAAATTTATGAAAAAAATACCTCAAAACATCATGCAGCATTTATTCTCCTACATACTATTCAGTTCCAAGATAAAACACCCTAAATATAAAAGCCTGCCTACTAAACAGTTATGTATAATATGTATAGCTGTCAATTTTGGTAAAAATTCTGAAAATCTTAACTCCCTCATGCTATTGGGTACCAAGATAAAACACCCTAAATATGAATGCCTGGGATCCACTGAATACCTAATGTACATTTGGTTTATCAAAATACATGGCATGTAAAGACCTCAAAATCTATATTGTCATACTTATTTGATGGCTAACATTTACACAATTTTTTTAAACACTGCCACCCCCTGAAAACAAGATGTTTTTTGGAAAGTACACATTGTATTGAATCCAAAATGGATAATTATTTCTTTATACTCCAAACTACCCAACTGTAAACCTACGCTTATGGCAGCAGGTTTTATGCCATTTCTGAAAATGTGCTAAAAATATGGCAATTTACCTCATTTATCTCACCCAGTTTCTTACATACAATGATAAGATGCCCTAAATATAAATTCCAAGGGGCAGATTCACTAAAGCGCGAAGCATCTAACGCTAGGCTAATTCGCCAGCGTGACGTCATTTTGCAACTTTGCAAATTCACTAACACCGGCTCTTGTGAATTTTCGCTAGCAAAGTAGATAGACTTGCGCAACTTCGCACCCTTACGCCAGGTGAAGTTGCGCACTGACGAAGGATCGTAACTTTGCAAATTCACCAAGATGAACATTTTGCTCAACGTTAGCACTTATGCTAGACGTTCCTTCGCCTGGTCAGACCAGGTGAAGTTCAATACAATAGATAGGAGGTTGAAAAAAAATTTTTTAATTTTTTCTAAGTCCCAAAAAACGCTGGTGTATTTTAGCATAGGAGGGTGATAGTCTGAAAAAGATCGATAATATTTTTGGGGGGTTTCCCTTCTTCCCCCCTACATTTCCTAACATATGGCAACACAACTATACAGGGGGCACATGTAGGGCAATAGGACAACTTTATATAATTTATTAAAGGTTTCCTGGGCTTGTGTAGTGGAATGTAGTGGCTGTAACATATACTTCTATTATAAGATAAAGTTCCTGCCGTATGCAAATTAGGCTTTGCTAGCGTAACAGCTCTCTGCCTAGCGAAGTAAAACTAGCGCAACTACGCTACCATTCACTGACCTGAGCGTAAATTCGTACTTCGTGGATTTGCATAGCGCTGGTGAAAATTCGCCTGTCGAAGTGCGGCGAACGCTAGCGAAGCCTACGCTGGCGAATTTTCAGATCTTAGTGAATCTGCCCTCAAGACTCCACTGAACAGTTTGATAGCCAATATGCATAGATATAACAAAGCAGGTGCCATATGTGGACCCCCAAATGGAAATAGTGTATATGCATTTTTTCTGTTGCTAATTCATGTTCTGTAAACAAATTCCCATATCTGCATATAATGTGCTGCAAGACCCAGTAACAGTGCAAAGACACACAAACACCATGGGGGGAATTCACACTAGTGGTGATATTGAGACAAAATAAAAGTGGAGATAAAAATGTCAGATTTCCCACCAAATTCACAAACCTCTCCAGTTGTGTGAATGTCTTTTAAATAGACCGTTTTCAGATTTTGTCTTTTGCACAACATTTTAAAGATTTTTTTCTGAATGTGTCTTTAGCTATTACTAAACCTGTCATTTAGCAATCAAATTGGCATTTTTGGCGGAGGGGGTTTATTTTACCAAGGAAAATTATGTATCTTTTTTTTCAGGATAACTTGGGCTTTTCTAAATCTGTCTACATGTTTGTTTAATGAGTTAAAACCATTTAACAAATCATATTGTATAAAATACACATTTTATTGCTTAATCAGTGTTTTGCTTGTTTTGTTAGAGGCGTTTCCACCTATTGGGTTAGACACAAATTTGTGCCCTGATTATAAAATGCTAATCCCTAATAATATTCAAATAACACCCCAATGGGGCACCTACTGGAGGTGTGAAATGAAGATTAGTTGAACCAAAACAGAGCAGATTATTTTAGAATTGATGGCCCATGGAGAGTTATACTGAGCTTTACTCCATTTTTAAAATGTAATTTTTTGTGGCATTTTTGGGTCGTTTGAAAGACAAATTCATAAAAATGTCTGTAAACTGTCTCACTAAAATATGAAAAGTGGCAGCTGAGTCGGAATTTAGCCGGATTTCTGTTTGTGAATATGGAGAAAGTATTACTCCAGTAGTTATGTCTTTCTACTCCAAACTATCCAACTGCAAAGCTACAGTAAAGACATTTGTGAAATGGCATTTCTGAAAATCTCCTAAAATATTGTAATTGGCCACATCTTTATTGGAAAACACCCTAGATATTGACACCAAGGGTCTAGTGAACAGTTTGACGCTGAATATGCATACATATACCAAAACAGGTGGGCATATGCGGACCATATGAATTTTCTCAGCTGCCAATTTGCCCAGGGGGCTGTCATTCCTCCCAACTCTGCAGAGGCTACAAAAGCCGCAGATTCAGGGAGGAGTTAACTGCGGCGCAACATACCATGTACATGCTTGTCAAAATGAGCCCTTTCCTGCCGGCACATATGCTGTACATGCTTGGCAGGCAAAGGGTTAAAGGACATCAAAGAATCTCTTTTTGCCTAATTAAATAAAACAATTATAAGTAACATTCCAATATGAATGTATTAAACATTGTTAAAGTTGTTTCTAAATGTATTTGTTTTAGTAATATGTAAATGTATTTGTTTCAAAGTTATTCATAAATGTAATTGCTACTGAAAGTAGCATTTGCTTAAATCACTGTTGTTGCTTTTAGAAAATGTTGCAAAAACCGGTCTCTTCCAGCAAGCCAGGTCTATTAATCAGTGGGCTTTTGTTACATTGTTTCAAAACACAGAGCTACCAGGGCAGAGAATAGAAAGTGACAAACACTGCTTTCAATAGCAATAACATTTACTTAAAGGGGAATTCAACCCCCCTGTGTAGGTCCCCTCCATTGAAGTTCACGGGGCCATCTTCCCTTGCAACGGCTTCTTTCTGGATCCGGCACATGCGCAGTAAGACACCGGTACTATTGCACATGCGCACGATGTCTACTGGTAGATCCTACTAGCCTCCTACAGCGCATGCACTGCTGAGCGCCGACGGATCCAGGAAGAAGCCGTTGGAAGAGAAGATGGCCCC
>CM044436.1:80827785-80839437 GCA_024363595.1 Xenopus borealis
ATGCTTGTGTTGCTCCCCAACTCCTTTTACTTTTGAATGTTGCTCACGGATTCAAAAGTTTGGGGATCCCTGCTCTAGTGGGACACAAACGCTCCCCTGATACAGCCACAAATGGGCCCGTCCGTATATATCGATGGGAGCGCGCACAGAGGAAGGTTCCACTGCAGATGATTATGCGGGTAAAACAAGCAAGTGAGGGACACACAGCCTTAATAAACACAACTGCACCATGTAGAGCACTAGCCGGACCCTGCGACACAACCAGCGCACTCTCTAAGCCCACAGAAAGCCTACATTCTCTATTTCCCTCACCTTCACTCTCCCTCCCGAGTCCGGGCCGAATTCAGCCATTCTCTTGAACATATTGCTGCAGGAGGGGCCGGGTCAGTTCACAACCGAACCCCTACAGCTCAGTGCAGAAAACTAGTAACGCAAACTGAGGAGAAAAAGCATAACAAGGTAAGACGACTGGCGTTTTCACTGGAACGAGCAACGGCCTAGCTCTAAAATCAATTACAATTTGCCATTAGCGGTCTCCACCCGTAAGCTTGTACAAATGGTACAGTCCAAACAAAACACACTCCCCCCTTTGTCGCTGCTGCTGCCGCCTGTTTGTCAGCTGTATCTTTTGTGATGACGGACTTCCTTCAATGATCTGGAAGTGGGTGGAAAGCCCATCCGACATTTTTGTAAATGGCATGGCTTTACAACAACAGATAAGGAGAGCAAGTCGTAACAATTTATGTTTCCCAAGCGGCCGTAGCGCTGTATTTGCTTGTAACACGTCTTCCAATTTAGAGTAAAAAGCGCGAGTTGGCTTGTATAATATCCTTTTGTGGTGTGCAAGCATGTTACCATGTTTATTTTACAAAAGTTGTCAGGTTATGAAAGTTTGAACATATTTCTGTGGTTTTTTCAGTTATTACAATTTTGCTAATGAAAGTGAATTGCCTTTTAAGCTGCAAGTGTAACTTTCCCCCAAGGGACCTGTTATCTTATATTGTTACAATTACTTCTTTGCTTATCTAGAAATAGTTACAAAAGGATCTTATCTGCCACTGGGGCTGTTCTGGGCTCTCTGCCAAAAGCCAATTAAGTTAGAAACTTTGTATATTTTTCTGGTTGTTCAAAGCAGAGAAAAATGGGACTTTTCAGTGCAAAGGAGGGACTGCAGGTTGAGCTGTCAAAAGAGGAACTGTCCCTCTAAAAACGGGACAGTTGGGAGATATGTGAATGATGTGAAACTGTTTATAGTACTGTAAATAGTCGAGGCAATATTTAGTGCATGTCGGGAGGTGGCGCCAAATCTCCTTCTGGAGCAAATATAAGTGCAAAAGCTAACACTACATTCTTATTTTAATTAAATCCCAGGATCGCATCTTCTTACACCCATAAGTGCACAGTGCATAAAGTGCGGGTGCCCCAGTGAGTCCTATCAAAACTGGCATGGACTCCAAATATATAGAAACCCCAAGCCAAAAGGCGCTAAAGGCAACCAGAATCAATGGACTACCTATGCCCTAAGGCAGGGGTCCCCAACCTTTTTGCTCGTGAGCCACATTTAAATTTAAAAAAGAGTTGGAGAGCAACACAAGCATGAGAAAGTCCATGTGGATGTCAAATAAGAGTTCTGATTGGCTTTTTGGTAACCCCTATATGGACTCACGTCCTGCCAAACATTCTCTCCTGTAGGCTGTCTGTTTTGTATGCAACCAAAACTTGCCTCTAAGCCATTAATTCAAAAATAAGCACCTGCTTTGAGGTCACTGGGAGCAACATCCAAAGGGTTGGAGAGCAACATGTTGCTCGCGAGCTACTGGTTGGGGATCACTGCCCTAAGGCAAGAGTAAGTCCCAAAAATCCCCGGCCCAAAAGGCACAGACAAGGGTCTTCGGACTCTCTTTCTCCTCGTAGCTAGGGTTGCCACCTGGCCGGTATTTTACTGCCCTGGCCAGTAAAAATGTTGGTTGATCCCAATGTTAACAATAAGGAAAAAAGATAAATATATGGGAAGGCCGGTATTTTTTTCTGGAAAAGGGGGCAACCCTACTCACGGCTAGTGAGCCGTCCGGGTGAAATCCAGACAGGTGGCACCCCTATAGCCAGGACAGCCATTTCCGTAGTGAGTAGTTGGTGTAGAGCTAGGGTGGTCACCTGTACAGTTTTGATCCAAACAGCCGGGTTTTAGGAAGTGCTGCCTGGTCAAAACTGCTTGCCTGGTTTTCCAAATTAGGAAAACTGGGCAGAATTCTCTTTTATTGATCAATCGGCGAATGCAATGTCATAATACACAAATCGCCATGTCATAAGTGTGTGTGCCCCACCCCGTGATGTTATTGACATTGTGACGCCCCCTGTGTCTGGACCTCAACTCGGGAAAATGTGGCAACCCTAGGTACAGCCCCTGGGCAATGGTGCACCAGCTAGGGATTGACAGCATATAGGACTAGGTTAGTGGCAGCTTAGTGGGGAAGTCTGGGCCACTGTATGCTGAACATCAAAGAGATGCAGGGGGACAGTTTATTGGGAGAGGAGACCCCTCAACAGCTAATGGCACTCTGCCAGTGCACTTCCATGTAGCAGGGCTCCTGGAGACTTCAGGGAAGGCACACTTAAGGAGACATGATACTCTCTTAAACAGACTTTTCTCATATACAAGTATACAAATGTCCAAAAATAAGTTTGCTCTAGAAAAATGGATTACTGTATTATTATTATTATTATATATGAATTCTATTGTGAGTGTCTAATCTCCCCCAGGGCCTTTTAAGGCCTTAGTGGGCATTTCATCCTGCCCACTTTTTACACCATGCCACATATTGGCTACACCCCTAAATACCACACCGATTTTACCAAAATTTATAATGAGCATATTAACCCCAGACATATCACAGTGGGGTGATGTCATCACTTAAGGGATCTAAAAAGTTACATCATCATTAAATCCAGGGCTTAAAACTGAACTGTAGGGGTTTTCATAATTAAAACAAAGTTATGTTTCTGGAAGATGTTTCATTCAATGGTTATTCCACTACAACATCAATTGCATTTTCTGTTTTAGGAAGAGGTTACGGCAGTTGGGTGAAGGGTGTGCTATGTTGGCTAAGTGGGTTTAGTTCTCCTTTAATAAATGAGCCTCTAATAGATTTGAATGAAGCAACTCACAGAAATTAGGCCACTGTTTTTAATCAACTGTAACAACTGTTTTTCAGAAACATTTGCTTTGTTCCTACAGGGTAACATTCTAATGAAGTATTAGATCACACATGCTGAGACAAGTAACAAAAGAAACTGATCATAGCACTGACCTGGGCAAGGAACAGTAAAATATTTATAAACAATGTCTTTTGTCTTGGAGGCTGAAGTTGGAGAGGGACCCAGGTATTGTAGGGGACTGCACAAACAGAACCCTGGGCAAATCAGCCTTTATTATTGGATTTAGACACCACGGTCCCTAACCTCAAGCATTACAGACCGGCCAGTTATCAGGGGCAGCAAAAAGAAGTCTCTGGTAACTTTAACAGCCGTATGAATACCAAGTTTCAGAAACAAAAGGCTCTCTCCAACCTCCAAATCAAATTAAAATCCAAAACAGGTGTCGCTGGTTATTCCTCAAAAAGAAGAAATGGAGAAAAACAAGAAAATATAGTGTTTCGTTCCATGTGCTTGCATTCACACATTTATCAGTGCTGTTAACCCCACTTTAACTCTCAGGTGCAGGTGAACTATAACTCACATGCACTCACAACACCATCAAATAAAGTGCCTATGTGCTCAGATATGAAGAGAGGTATTCAGAAGCAGAGGTAAATACCCACACAACTGTGGTTGTTGTTTTTCCTTCTCAATGTAACTGAATGGAACGCAGTGGGACATGGGTTTTTACTATTGAGTGCTGTTCTGAGATCTACCAGGCAGCTGTTATCTTGTGTTAGGGAGCTGTTATCTGGTTACCTTCCCATTGTTCTTTTGTTAGGCTGCTGGGTGGGGGAAAGGGAGGGGGTGATATCACTCCAACTTGCAGTACAGCAGTAAAGAGTGATTGAAGTTTATCAGAGCACAAGTCACATGACTTGGGACAGCTGGGAAATTGACAACATGTCCAGCCCCATGTCAGATTTCAAAATGTAATATAAAAAAAATCTGTTTGCTCCTTTGAGAAATGGATTTCAATGCAGAATTCTGTTGGATCAGCACTATTAACTGATGCATTTTGAAATTTTTTTTTCCCATGAAAGTATCCCTTTAAGGTCTACATTTAGACAATTGGGGGGATAGGGCCCCAAGTCTATGGATCCACCAGCTTTCTCTTTGTAAAGTGCTGGTTGTCAGATCCCCTCTTTCTATACCAAACCAGGTTAACATAAATCAGTCTTTTTTTATCAATCCCCATTTGTTTTTCATCTTTATAACTTAACATATCTCCTCTTCCTTTCTTTCTAATTTCCTCGTAAGCTTTTGTTGCCTCATCCCTTTTATACCCTCTCTCCATAAATCTATCTACCAGGACTTTGGATTGTTTATCATAGTCAGAAATGTATTTACAATTTCTCCTGACCCATCTAAATTGTCCATTGGGAATATTCTTGATCCATTGGGAGTTACTCAAAGCTAAAACTAAATTGTTTGCATCCACTGGTTTAATATAGGCCCTTGTCTGTATTTCCCCTTTTTCTATGAAAATCTGAATATCTAAAAAATGTATTTGCTCTGAACTGTAAGTAAGTGAAAATTCAAGATTCATATAATTTTGGTTAAGTTTTTTTACAACATTTTCAAGTTCCACTTCCCCTTTACTCCAAATTATTATTACATCATCAGTGTAGCGTTTCCAAAGGAACAGGCCCGCGCCCAGCCCTGTGACCCCCAGGACCTCCCCTCCTCCCATTGTCCCATGAATAAATTCGCATAGCTGGGTGCGAAACGCATCCCCATGGCAGTACCACATGTCTGCAGGTAATATTGACCCTCATAACAAAAAAGCTGTGATTGAGTATGAAGTCAATACCTCTCATAATAAATTCCTTGGATGATTCACTTACATTCCCATCTCTTGCTAAATAGTGTTTTACTGCCCTCATCCCCTGCTCATGTTTAATACATGTATACAGGGACATCCAATGTGGCAAGTAACATCTGATTCCCAATTAACTTTTTGTAAAGTATTCAAAATATGGGTTGAATCTTTGAGACAGGAGGGTAAATCAACTATATACTTCTGTAATTTAGTGTCAATATAGTGAGATAAATTACATTAAGGAGCCAGTACTGGAGAAAAAACTGGGGAAAATTTTATTTTACAAGATCTAATTCTGATGCTAATTGCACTAGTTTCTGTGCTGCCATGTAGTAATTATCTGTATTAATGACTAATCAGCCTTATACTGTGACATTTCTATTCTATGAGTACTGTATATTGCGACTATATTTCTATTCTATGTGTACTGTATATTGTGACATTTCTATTCTACGTGTACTGTATATTGTGAGTAGGTCCCTAAGCTCAGTAAGTGACAGCAGCACAGAGCATGTGAATCAGTGAATCAGCAGAAAAGAAGATGGGGAGCTACTGGGGCATCTTTGGAGACACAGATCTTTACTCCAAAATTACTTTTAGAATAAAGTACTGACCTATTTTTAGATTGTACTTCCGTTAAATAAAGAACAAATTGTTAATAGTAAAATAAAGTTAGAAGAAAAAAATACTTTATTTGAATAGGGGAAAAAAAAAACAATTGCTCTCTCTGGTCTGCAGGTGCTACAGGGGAATAATGAGAGGACAAGGTTAGGTCCACGAGTAACTGAAATATCACTGTGTTATTGTGCGGTGGACGGTGCCACAGATTCAAAAGAAGAGTTTCAAAATATGAAAAAGCTGTTGTGTGTGTCTCTACCTAATACAGCTTCCATTCAATCAACTCACAAACTCGTGCTCAGTGTTAGCACAGCAAGTAAGGAAAACTTCCCCACCCACCTCTACATGAGCTAGCACAAACAGCAGCCTTCAAAGGGAAACATCCTTTAGATTATAGAAAGATCAACGACAATGGCAATAAGAAGCAATGTTATATTTGGAAAAAAGTGAAAGGCATTCAGGAACAGATGATCTTTAATACTAAGTCTATTTTACATACAATCAAACATAATGTAACTACTATTTAAGTAAAAAAAAGTAGCAAAAATAGTAAATTATCTTTACAAATGAAAAATGCATAGGCTTCCTTTAAACACATCCAAAATAAGCCTTGAGCAGTTATGGCATGTGGCCTTCAGGGCTGGATTTCATATCCCAAAGGATCAAGCTGTAAATCTAACAACATTAGAGAAGACTCTCTTAATTTGTGCAGTAGATTTCTCATTTCTGTCTTTGAAAATACCTGTAAAGAAAAAGTACATAATTACACCAACTAAATATACAATAACCAGTAAATGCTAAGTAACAGATAAATGGTCTCCTTATAACAAGGTGTAAATTAACATGGGCTCGGGCTAGACTGTCATCTTAAAGGTTTCCTCAAGCCAGTGATACAAATGAGGTTCCTTGTTGGTTATGCTACATATAGTATGTATGGTAATAAATATGTCTGACAAGTCAAGAATTACAGTGCAAGTATTAGCCAATGCCTCACAATTGTTCAGTATAAAAAGAAAAACTGGGTAGATGGGCTGTGCAAAATAAAAAATGTTTCTAACACAGTTAGCCAAAAATGTAATGTATAAAGGCTGGAGTGACTGGATGTCTAACAGAACAGAACACTACTTCCTGCTTTGCAGCTCTATTGGTTTCCACTGATTGGTTACCAGGCAGAGGGGGGGCCCACGTGGGTCATAACTGTTGCTTTTGAATCTGAGCTGAATGCGGAGGATCAATTGCAAACTCACTGAACAGTTATGTCCCATGTGGCCCCCCTTCCAGTCACTGACTAACTCAGATTTAGAGAGCGGAAATCAGAAATCAAATTAACCCTCTGGACCCTGTACTTGAACACCGCCAAACAGTTTTTTTGAGCCACAGGAATAACAGACCCTGTAAAGACATTGGACTTTTGAGCCACAGGAATAACAGACCCTGTAAAGACATTGGACTTTTGAGGCCCTCAAACGTAAAGGCATACTCAGGGATCTCAGAGAGCTAAATAGACTAAAACCAGTCACTTAGGAATGTGGGTATGGCTCAAGCATAAATCTCCATGGTGTATGATGAAGTGTGACCTTTATGGTAGGCATGGCACAATGTGACTATACTTGCACGGTATCAGCCATATGAGAAGGGGTTACAACACACAGGCATGCATCTTTAGTAACACAGAAAATACACGATGGTACATACCGTGTACAGCTTCTGATGTTCAGATGAAATAATATCTGCCAGTCTAAGGCAGTCTTTGTACTGCTTTGTGTTGTGTAGCACAGTGTGTAAGAGAAAGCACATCATTGGCAAACACAGCCTTCTTAACAACACCATCTGATGGCTACGCTCAGGGTCCTCTTCTGTATCCTAACCCAAAACAGACAATAAGAACAAAACCTGAAAGTCATTCTTAATTAAATGACAAACGTTCAAAAGGAGTTTCTCAGAGGTTTCTGTAGTATCTGCCAAGCAAAGGTATTCATAAACAGGTGTGAGCCAGCAGAAAGGTGAAAGTTTAGTAGACTGATGTACTAAGGGGCCCATTCACCAACAAGTAGCATTCATATTTTAGGGGCATCTTTCATTCATACTTTTTATATTTGGAATTTTAATTCCTTTACATTTATGGTTTTAGAGAAAGTGAGTTTAGTGTCATGCAAATTGTGAAAGTCCAATATCAAAAATTAAACAAATAAAGTAACAAAACAGACCATCTTTTGATTACATTTTGCTTTTTATTTTACCAAGGTAGCCCCCAGTCCAAGGGCTTGCCAGTTTTTAGGAAACCACAACGCAAGAGGTCATCCTGTAGTAAAGCAGTAGCCAAAAATTGTCTAGCCTATGAGTAAGTGCCCACCTCAGGCACGAAACGCATCAGGCTTACACAAGTCCGAATAAAGTTTTTTCCTTTTATAAAAAACATTTTTTGGCTACTGCTTTACCACAGGATGACCTCTTAATACATTTGAACGCATATCCTAAAAGTGGGTTGAGTTGTGCTTTTTATTGTACCTCTCTGACGTCTACCATCCAGCCTCCATCAACAAAAAGCAGAACATTGTAGATCTTCTCTTTTACATCTGTTGTCAAAGCATCTAAGTGTCCTTTCCAGATACCAAAATCCATCTGAAATGCAAAATATAGTTAAAGGAAATCTATACCCCCGAACAATGTAGGTCTCTATAAAAGATATGTAAAACCCTGCCTCATGTAAATAAACCATTTTCATAAAAATATACTTTTTAGTAGTATGTGCTATTGGGTAATCATAAATAGAAATTAAAAAAAAATGGCCGCACCCTGGGATCCTAGGATTCATGGTGCACACAAGCAAACCATACGTTAGGTCACATGAGCCAATTAACAGACAGAGTTGTGTCTTTTGCTTTCACACTTCTTCCTGTTACAGTTAGGGGCAGATTTACTCTTGGTCGGATTTCGAATTAAATAAAATTTGAAACTCGACCGTGTGAAGTAAAATCCTTCGAATTCAAAAGGATTTTACCACAATTCGATCGATCGAATAGAAAAAATGTGATAGATTGATTAATCGTTCGAATTGATCAATTCGAACGATTTTATCGATCTCATTTTTTTTTATTCGAACAAAAATAATGGTCCCCAATTCGGCAGCTTGGATCTAGCGAACTAGGTAGTCGAATAGGGGAAGTACTTCGACCAAATACGAATATTCGAATGATTCAAATTTGAATATTCGATGGGCGAATTTGCCTAATTTGCATATTCAAAGATTTGAATTTTATTTTACTTATAGTTGTAGTATTTCTGGCAGGGATGCACAGAATCCAGGATTCAGTTCGGCATTCATATTGTAGTTAATTCAGGTCACACTCACTTATCTGTAACTTCATTCAAAGGTGCACATCTGTCCTTCCACACGCATAGGATACTTGTAGAAATTCGAATGGGCAGCACTCCAGTTAAAATTGCCTTTATTTTGTACATGCAGGGCAACGGAGCTGGAGTGCTGCCCATTCGAATTTCTTCGGTACGGTATTCAGCCAGGATTCAACCATTTTCAGCAGGATTCAGGCGAAACCCTGTGTCTCGCCAAACCGAATCCTTAAAATCATTTGACAAAACAAGGAAGTAAACATTTTTTTTACACTTTGCTTTTGCCCTTCCTCTCACTAATTTGCATATGCAAATTAGGGTTCGGATTCGGTTCGGTGTTCGGCCGAATCTTTCGCAATGGATTCGGGTGTTCAGACGAATCCAAAATAGTGGATTCGGTGCATCCCTAATTTCTGGTCAGGTGATCTGAGGCAGCACACAGACCATCACGAAATTGTGGTTCAAGGCAAGAGATGTAAAAGGGCAAGATCTATTTAAATATAAGTAATCTTATAAGTAAATAGAGGATTATTTCATATGACACTTAATAGGATATAAACGGTTACTTAAGTATTCATTTTGGGGGTAAATTTGAATAAGCTGCCACCCACACAAGCTAAATAGGTGGTGTCAGGGTGTCTTTTGTAACAATGAAGTAGATCAGAGTACTAAAGTATACAACAATTCCCCTGTAAGCATAACTTAACACATACTGATCTAGTTCAGAAAAGAAATATTTCTGCACGCAGTACATATAAACACACTCACTTACCTCATACTTTTTCTCTTTATGCTCATGGGCCACTTTCTCGGTGAATGATGCCTGTCCAACCAAAGTTGGTTTTTGAGGGGGAGAATTAATGTGCTTAAACCACTCATTGAACGCTTCATGGGCTTCCTGTAGAGGTAGATTAACATACAGTTTCTATGAGCTAGGTCCATTTCCTTTAGAGAAATTCAGCTAAAATTTAAAAATAGCAATAAAAATGTGCAAGAATCACCTGCAGGTGGAATGATTTTACTTCATACATATGAAGCAATTACTTGATCTAGTGCCAGTTTATAAAACAAAATAGCTTCCATTAAATTGCACCAATAGCATACGAGGGGCATGAACTGCCTTCCCCCTGCCACAATGAAAAATCGGCTGCGGCAATGCGCTCGCGCCACTTTGATTTCTGATGTTGCCTGAAGTTTCCTCACAAGGAAATTTTGAGCGACTTCGGAAATTGAAGCACCACGAATGTATTTACGATGGTGTTTTCTCATTATAGCAGGCGGAAGGCAATATGTCGCCTAGAAGAGGCAATTAGTCGCCAGGTGACTAAATTTCCCCGAATCTGCCTGTGTGACCTGAAAACAAAGGCCAACTCTGTCTGATCTCTGAGGGGTATCTCCTGGATACACAATACAATGGATGGATATGACAAATTATAACCCTTGCTAATCCCTGCATTCATTCCAATTCTATATGGACGTCTCACCAAATAAGCTCTTATGCACAGATGTTCCCGGATGGCATTATCATCCTCAGCTGGCAGAGCGCTGTCCATTGCTTGCTCCTCCCACTGACTGTAGATCTCCGCTATGGAATCCTGGGGAATCTTGGCAAATACTTCTTTAGCAGCTTCATGCTTTTTGGAAGCTAGAAATAAAATTAATAGTAAAACATCAACAAGAACAGCTAAAAATGACCTTTTGAAAAGATCTCATAATACTGTGCACAAGGAATGATGGATTTACAGCCTTCACACGAATATAAAGGTTTACCTAAAAATTTCCTCATGATGGCATTACTCTGTTTCAGAGCTTCTGCCCTCTGAGCAGGATCAAAAACCAGCCAATCAATCACATCAATCTTTGCTCGGTCCTCCTGTGGGCAGAGGTTTGATAAGCTTAGTACGGTAAATGTGCACAACAGAGAAGAGGACATCAAATATCTTACAGTTTGGTTTTGCTCTTATGATGAGGAGGTGAAAAGGGAATATTCCAGACAATTCTTCCAATGTTAACCTCAGTGGAGCATCTTTACTAACACTGGGCACCTGAGCAAAGGCGTAGACTTTCTTTCCAGAGACAGGGTATGACTTTACTGGCACTAGTTAAGAATCTATATAGATCAACCCATTTTGGCCACAAAAAAAAGAAAAGTCTATTTACATGACTGCCACAATCTCCTTCCTCTTCTGCAGACATCCTTCCGATACACGGGCTGATAAATGCTGCCGAGAGACCAAGTCGGCAGCTTATTGGCTCGTATGTGAGGCCTTTCTTTGAGCTTCCCCTATCGATATCTGGCCAAAAGTTGTCGACCGGGCAGGGTAAAAAAAAAATCCAGCTGGATGGTGGCCACATCTGTTAGTCGATGCGGTCCTGCGATCCGCCCGTATTGCCTGCATGTTGCCTAGGGCCCATGATCAGATCAGCCTGATATCTCCCACCTCAATGTGGGGATATCGTGGAGAGATTGCCAACGAGCGGATCTCTTTGTGTATGGCCACCTTAAGTTAGGGGAAGTGCAGTACAGAGAATGCCTAACAACTAGTCACAACCCCTCCCCTATGCTTTGATTTAACATTTTCCATAGAATATTTTGATTTTGCATGGTTACAAACACCTTAAATACATTTGTTTTGTTGTCTAACATACTTTTTTTTTTTTTTTTT
>CM044436.1:80839458-80853917 GCA_024363595.1 Xenopus borealis
TTTTTTTTTTTTTTTTTTTAAACTGTTTTTATTCCATGCAGATATATTTGATCTGAAAGTTTGTCCAGAACTTCGATTGAACTAAAAAAAAATTTCAAATAACACTGGGTCTCCAATAGCTAATGTGATCAGACAACACCATTTTAGATATATCTGAAAGCTTAAGGTAAATTTGAGAATTCAATTTGATAAAACTTTTTAGAGCATCCCTTTTGTCATGGTGCATTCCCTTTGTGGGTGACACTATGATACTAGGATTGCCACCCGGCAGGTATTTTACCGGCCTAGCCGGTAAAACACCCGCCAAGGCCGGGGCCGGTATTACAAATTTACCGGCAATGTAGCTGCCGGTAAATTTGGAATACCCATCGGCCAGCCCCCAATCCCCTATATACTTACCTTTCCTCCCCTTGTTGAACGCGCAGCGTCCTGGCCATGCCCCCAAAACATCATAGGCCCACCCCTTTGACATCATGCGCCGCCCCTTTTTGGTCCCGCCCCCCGCAGGCCAGTAAAAAAAAATTAGAAAAGGTGGCAACCCTATATGAGACCTATGAACCGAAGATAAGCTTTTTGGATTTTTTTTTACAAAATCTAAATATATACAACTTTGTGACAGTATTCTGCATCACTGATGGCTTGTTTTTTCTGTGTTACATTTGTACTGTTTTTAGAAAAGTTCTGTATTCTGGAATGTATTTAAACCCACCCAATCCACACTAGCCTATGATTAAAGGTGAGACTGTCCAAAAGTGTCTTTAATAAAGATCTTACTACCAAATAACTTGCTATATTTGAGGTTTCCTAATATTGCACATTTCAATCACAGGAAGAGGAAATCATTTGTAAGTAGTCCATTACTCTACTGCACTCACCTCACTGGTCCCCGAATCTAAAGCTGGTGCAAAATCATGGTGTGCAAATTCCCCAGCATCTTTTTTGCGAGTGTTTTCAACAACGGTCTTTGTTATAGATGCAACATCAAGACCTTTACAAAACAAGTACATCAGAACACCCATCAATTGGTTTTAGTGGAATGTGACAATTATTGGGTAATAGCACATTTCAGGGCAACCCGTTTCTTCAAGTCTCCCCACTTGATTTCACATCTCACAAACAATTGGTTGGCATTACAAAGCAAACTTGGTTATTTTGCAGGCATAAAACTATATGAACACAAAAGCAGAACTATAGAAGTCAGAGCAATTGGTTTCTAATCAGATGCCCGCAGGTTGGTTAAATAGTCATAACACGCAAAAATATATCTGAGGTGTCAAAGAGAAATGAGATGGATATGCTGCAACCCCCGAACTGGTCGGCATGAGGGGGATTTAAGGAGGTGGCAGCATATCCTTCTCTTTGATCCCTCCCATATATTTTTGAGGCATAAAACGAACCCAATGATTTTAAAGGCCTTCCAAATTCTATGCAACATATCCGTAGAAAAACATAGACTATGGGGGGAATTCACAAAAGTGTCGGTAAAATAAATAACCCAGAAGTGGCGGTCGACAAATTTGTAAAATGTCTTACTAACGGCTGTTACCATCTCTGAATGTCCCGTAAGTCCGACGATTTTCTAAAATGTCGTATATCTTTTCATCGTACAGACGACATTTTACAAGACATTTTCATTTTGGAGAGCCTAATGTGTCGGAAAAATTGTCTGCAAAAAAAATTAGTTTACGAGTAATTCATAAAAATGTCGGGGAAAGTGGTGCAGAAAAAACCACGCCCACTTTTCACTACACTTTTTCAAAAGTGTCGTATATGTCGGAAAATTGGCGGGGAAATGCTCTGTGAATTTGTTGTCTGTTGCTACGACATTTTAAAGACATTTTAAAGACATTTTTTCCTTCCCGACACTTTTGTGAATTCCCCCCAATGTCTTCACGAAGTTACCTGCTTCCTTGGCAAGCTCTAGACACCTCTGGCGCTGCTCAGGATCGGTAATGTTCTCCAGGAACACAGCATATTGAGAAATAGCAAGCTCTTGAGGTAGGTGACTAACATAAAAAGCAATCAGCTCAATTTGCTTCTCATTAATGAGCCTCTGAAGTAAGAAAAGGAATAGGAAGATATTAGGCAGAAGCCTAGGTCTGTCAAAAACAAGAATTAAAAGGAATACGTACACTCATCATAAATAAGGTTTATTTCAATTTACTTTGCCATAAAAGCTTAAGAATAATAAGATTACTGTACCATATACTACTTATGACATTAATAAGCATTAATTATCAAAATCACTGCATTTGTGTGTGCATTTTAATGTGAATCAGACGCAGCTTCGCTGAAAATCCAGTTGCCAACATTTCTGGAATTTGGTGTTACAGTGTAGCATGCGCCTTTTAGCACAACAGATGAAGGCTGCTGTAGGAACCCTGGAGCTACTTTGTGGTTTAGAAGTAGTTGTAGTTTCAACGAATAGGAGGCAGGAAAGCCCAAAATGGCGCAGAGCACAACTATAATGAAGTGCAAGGAGCATTTAATTTACCTTTAAAGTATGGGATTATTTGCACAACTGACTGGACAAGTACAGCACCGGCAGTCATAAATTACCCCTTTAATCTCAGCATTATTGCATAGGAATGAAGACTGGAATATAAAGGAGGCATAAGGGACAGCACAAGTGAAATATCAGGTTTATACAAAATATCCATGTCTTCCAAATAGCCTGAAACAACAGATAAATGGAGAGCACACAACCCTTACCTGTATGTAAGTTTTCAACACTTCCACAGAGACCTCCTCCTAAAAGAGAAACAGGTTTTGTAGCAAATGTGCAAAATACATACAAAACGGGAGTTGGTGCATCAGTAAAACAAACAGCAGGAGATACTGATGGATGAATGCTCTGCAGCTTAATTACTTTGTTCATTGTCCCTGGACCACAGGCTTCTGCCTCAAATAAAATGTTCACGTTTTGAGCAGTGGAACATGTTGAGAAGGGTGCATTTTTAATATCACAGTTCAGACACAACAGAGTTGGCATACTTACTAGCTAAAGGGGATATTGTCACATGAATGATTATGCTTGGTTTTAACTACAGTAGTGGCCAGCAGCATATATATTTGCTATAAATAAATATGCCCAGAGTGGGATGATTTCATTGCATCTTTAGGTTGATCTTTGGTCCCCCATTTTTTTGAGCTTGTTCAATTTTAGCCATTGTAGCACCAGTCACATACAAGGATTTATGTGCGTCCATAACCACTTTTCTGTAGTTTGCTGGGCACAAATATGTGCACTTTTCGAACATGTAATCATTGTTCATATGAGGGCAATATCCATTTACCTTTTGTAATCTTCCTTGGCTGATGTATTGTTAAGCAAGAATAAGCAAATACTCTATTTAGAACACTGTTCATAGCCCAGTTTATTCTAAAATCATGTGACCGAAGGATGTAGCAAAAACTCATTAAGCTGATCCCAGATACGGATTCTTTCTACAAACATAAAAATCACTAGAGTACAACAGACAAGTCCATTATTAGGACTGAAAACCACTGAAACACTACCTTAGTCTGTAGTCCCAGAGTTCGGAAGAATAAAAGAAGATGTGTCATGAATCTCAGAAGATGTCCTAGCAGCAGGTTTTTTCCATTTGCCAACCACTCACTGAATTCATCCATGAGACCTGTGTGTAAGAGGGAATTTTTAGGGGAAGATCTGAATTTAGAATAACTCCCCACAGAAAAACTCACTCACATTCTATTCATTCCTGTGGCTTTTTTTTTTAAACAGTTATATCAAACGGTGATCTCCATTGATAAATATGATTTGAAAAATCCCATAAAAATTAATAGGACATGGGTGAGTTTTTTTCTGCGGTGAACGCTGATCTAACATTTTGATTACAAAAATGCAATTTACCATCTACATCTGCAAGGATAACAAACTTCTGAATTATATGGTAGTGTTCACGGTTTTCTTCCAAAACCCTCTGAAAAGCAACAATAGCTTAAGTTTAAACCAGATCATTTATGACTTTTAATAAAATTGTAAAAAACCTTTAATGTTATACCTTTTTGTCTGTGGCTTGAAGCTCCTCGAAAACGCTCTCTAAGGTCCAGCTGTAAAACAATTTAAATTACAGTTAAAACAAACAAGCCAGATGTGTGTTTTCAGGCCAAAGAAAAAAAAAACAACTTACTTTGCCTCCAAATACTCTCTAGGAAGCTCATTCGCTTCATTAAATGAGAGGATAGATGCTCTGATCTCTTGCTCTACCAGACTGTCCACCATAACCTTAAAATGTGCCCAAACAGTGTCTTCCCAGGACTCACACACAGGAAGAAGCTGGGAACAAAAAGTGCATAAAGTAAGTTTGAAAAACATTAGTAGGAAAAATGTTTGTGCGTGAGCAGTGAAGAGTTGATAGGAGAGGCTGTTTTGTGATTGGCTTTTGTGCTTGATTGAACTTGGTCTTTGATGTTTAAATTCAGCTGGTCTGTTTAGGCCTATAGCTTGCTTTGTTTATTATATGAACTAGTTGGGCTTCTTCGTATTTTGAAATACAATTATAGCCAAAACAAAAGGTATACAACAGGCTGAAAAACAGACTTACCCCCATATGCAATAAAAGGCACTAAGTTTGCCCAGGAGCAGTAACCCATAGCAACCAATAGGATCTTTGCTTTTAAACAAGTGACTGCTACATTCTAGCTTCTGATTGGTTGCTATGAGTTACTGCTCCTGGGCAAACTTAGTGCCTTTTATTACATAACCCCCTTAGTGGCCTAAGAAGTGCCATTTTCTTTCAGAAACTTCCTTGCATTTTCCATCAAGTTAGCACAGGGGCGAGGGGGGATACACCAAATGAAATACAAACAAAAGATTTTGTAACATTCACAAATAACTGACATTTTACATAATAGTATTGAGCAGTGAGTCAATTTAAAAAATGTTTAAAAACAAATCAAAGATCAGAATGCAGAACCAATATAATCTAACTCTAATAAAAAGAAGCAGTTACACCAGGTGATTTTCGATTATTCTCCTCTTGTAACACCCCATCTGTGCTACCAAATTTAACCAGCGATACCAAGTAAATATAGCACTAGTATAAAAACGGTTTGAATTGTGACTACTTCTCATTTTAGCGCTTAGTCATCTCCAAATAAGCATTTATAACATAGTGGAGGCCTGACCCACTTAATTGACAGCATTTGAAAATGGACAAATCACAACAAATAATTGCACAGGTGAAAATTCAGACCGTAAACTCCAAGGATATTGTATATGCCATACCTGTTTTAAATTTCCACTCAGTGTTGCATAAATGGCTCGCTCATATTTATTGAACTGCTCCTAAAAGTGACAAGATTTAGGATTTTTAATGTGAAGTAAAAACATACCTGTGCATATGAAGCAAAGAGCTATTTAGAGAACATTCTAGCCTTTTTCTTCAGGCCTTATTGGCTGATGATGTAGGGGGAGGGGTGGAACAGAAAGCAGGTGGAGTTTTTACATTTCGGGGGTGAAGCCATGACATTTCAGGAGCTGGCTTGGCGAGGACTGTGGCGTTTTGGCGCAGGTGAGTAGGTAGGGTTTAGGAGTGAGTGGGCTTTGTGGTGGACAGGAGGTGGGCCAATTAGGAATACTAAACTAATTTCTAATAGTCAGCTATGCCAATGAAATACCAATAAGGAATTCTAAATTTACCAGCATATACATTGCTGGTAAATTGCTAATAGCAGGCTAGGTGAGTGAATTATCGGCCAGTAACGTATCAGTAACAACTTACATCTTCTGCCATGCGCCAACAGCAGGTTTTCCACACACATCTATATGGATTTCCCTCCACAGCTTGAAGTTCAGTACCTGCAAAGAGGAACATTTTTTCTTATTTAAAAATATTTTTTTTTAAACTACCATAGGTTCTCTACATACTTGGAAACATTACCTCCGTTAATATTAGCATCATGGTACAATTTCCATCCTTCCAATGTTGCTGCTCTCCAGGCCTGCCCACATCGCTTACACAAACGCTGAGCCTGAAAGCAATAAATTGGAATTTCCAGATGTCTGCAAGATTATCACATGGACATATTCTAAATAGGAAAATACCCTTAAGGTTATATACTGTGAGACCAATTGTGCTGCATGTCACAGCTAAATGATACCATAGTATTTTCTTCAAACTGCGGCATGACAACAAAATAGATTCCTGTAGCTCAGCTGGGTCTAGCACCTATAAGGGACCTTCTAATCTAGTGTGAAGGTTCCCCAAGTGCGACATGCTTTAAGCATTACCTAAAATAACTGCTTGTTTCACTTATGGTACTTTAAATTTATACAAATTTATACAAATTTTTTATACAAGAATGGCTTTTTTTTTTTTATAGAAAAACTTTTAGTGCAAAAATACTAAAACAAAATGCACTTCCAGCCCACCATACCTCATCTGTCATGCCAGCTCTGATAAGTGTAAAGAGGTACTTCAGCAGTCTTGTGTCATCCTCACGATCAAGATCATCTAGAGGCAGCTTCTGTCGGATAGGGGCATCAGGGTCCTGCGAGAAAGAAACAGACGTCAGATCTCGCACCGCTAATTTAAATTCGGCCATTGCCAACTCCCTCATCTCACACAAATCTGATGAATCAAAGTTGGCACCAAGATATGCCTTTATTTGCTCAAATCTTATAAACCCATACGCTAAATATTGCATAAACCCTCGGTTTCTCTAGTAGCACATTATAAAATCTGGCATTACTGCAACTGGCAGCTTTTTAAGATACCATCAACATTATAGGCGTATTTGACAAAGAGTGAATGGACAATTTATCAGAAAACAGCCCCATAGTGCTACTAACTTGTACAGCTATGGGGCCCATTATCCAGAATGCTCTAGACCTGGAGTTTTCCAGATAAGGGATCTTTCCACAATTTGGATCTCCATAGCTTAAGGGTACTTGAAAATAATGAATATATTAAATAAACACCATAGGATTGTTTTGCCTCCAATACATATGACATGTGTCATAGTTGGAATCAAGGTACTGTTTTATTATTACAGAGATACAGCAAATCATTTGTAAAAAAAAAACCCAAGTTAGATTATAATGAGGTTTATGGGAGAGGGAAGCAAAAACGTAAAAGCAATTGTATTTATAATATGGTTGGAGGATTTAGATTTGCACTAAAAAGGTGCTCATTTACAGTGACAGACAATCAGAACTGTTTTAAGCCTGTGCTTGCGCTAATTATGGAGTGAAGTAAAGATGATAATGTGCTACTCACCAGTTCAGACACCAGTGGACGGCCACTCCCTAAAGACGACATGCTTCTCTGCTTTAATGTGTGTAAAGTATTTTCCCTGATTTCAAAAGAAGTTAAAATCATTTCATGGATCCCCCAAGTGGAGTTTATAGAAATAAAAATGCAGCATTTTTCCCCCTTGTACCTCAATACAAGTATTAGCCTATTACCTGCATTTCACGGGACATTGAATTGTAGCTGCCAACATCTTTCATCAAACACATAGTAATGTTTTATTTGGGGACAGTAACCCACAATAACCTCTCCAAATACTTGGATTATATGGTAGCTCTAGCAAGGTTTGCTGTGGGGCATTAAATCATAGCAATCAATAAACTGTTGGTTTTTTTTTTTATTAGGTACATTTACAGGGTTGGACTGGCCCAGACCCACTCCCTGCCCTTGATGTCCGTGACCCACCTCTCCAGCCTTGGTTGCAGCAAAAGTTACTAGCATGCAGATGCTGAAAAGGGGGTTGCAGTGGGGTGGGGGGATTGGGCCCAAGAGGACCTCAGGCCCCAAGACTAGCCTGCATTTATGAAAATGTTAAATTACTTTCATGCATATACTTTATGTGCTTGTTCCTTTTATTTTCCATTAAGCATGTATATCCAGCATTTGAGTATCGGTATAATTTTCCATTATTTCTTTGTATTTTTTAATAGGAAATAGGTAAATGAAGGCAAAGTTGCCAAAAAAACAACAACCACCACCGAGCATGGCAGCAGAAACAATAAAACTAACCAAGTGATGACACTTCGCACCACTTCTATGAAATAAGGCATGTGTGCATTATTGTACTTACCAGTATACAGATTTGGCATAATACTCAATGTTATCAGAGAAGTCACCAACTTCATCCTTGGCTATACTTTCCAACCAGTCCACCACCAGCTAAAATAAATACATTACCATGGAATTTTCATGTGACAAAAAGGACAAATACATTAACAGATTAAATGTAAAGTCATTTGCTGGTTACAGTAGACTTTTTTGGGGTTTGGATAAATTACTAAAGGGATATTGTCATGGGAAAACTTTTTTTTTTAAACACATCAGATAATAGGGCCGTTTAAGCAGAATTCTGCACTGAAATCCAAAAAGAGCAAACAGATTTTGTTATACTCAATTCTGAAATCTGACATGGGGCTAGACATATTATCAGTTTCCCAGCTGCCCCCAGGCATTTGACTTGTGCTCTGATAAACTGCAGTCATTCTTTACTGCTGTACTGCAAGTTGTAGTGATTTCACCCCCTCCCCCCAGCAGCCTAACAGAACAATGGGAAGGTAACCAGATAGCAGCTCCCTAACACAAGGTGGCAGCTCTCTAACACAAGATGGCAGCTCCCTGGCAGATCTAAGGGCTAGTCCACATGGCAAGATTTCAAGGTGATTTGTCACCTGGTGACTAATCTCCCTGAATTGCTTGCCCGTGTCTTCCGCCCCTGAAATGTGAAGTTGCCTGTGCCTATTCACACGTGGTGCTCCAAAGTCGCTCAAAGTTGCCTTACGAAAATGCAGCGCCACGTGTGAATAGGTGCAGGCGATTCTTCATTGAAGCAGCTGGAAGGCAGGGGGAAGCGGTTCGGGGAGATAGTCGTGAGGAGATGTCGCCTTATCTCACTAAATTGCTTGCCCGTGTCTTCCGCCCGCTGAAATGTAAAGTCACCTGCGCCTATTCACACGCGGCGCTGCGTTCAGTGGACATTAACGAGGGAAGATGTCCACGGGAACAAACTTGCCTTTTTGGACTATTTGATATGCATCCAAGAGGGGGTAACTTGAAAACTGAGGTATACAGAAAACCCACTCATACACTTTAATATCTGTTTGATTCCCACCATCCGCTGGAACACAAACTGGGTGTCATTAGAACTCTGCACCAGAGGGTAGAATAAGTGGCAACTGATAGAGCCCAACTTTACATTGGGGAGACAAAACAACTGCTCACCAAGCCAATGGCTCAGCATAGGAGGGGGAACTCTACAGGGCAAGACTCTGCTGTCTTTCTACACCTAAAAGACAAGGGATACTTTTGAAGATAGCAATGTCCAAATTTTGGATAAAGAAGACCGCTTGTTTGAAAGAGGTGTGAAAGAGGAGATTCATGTTAAGGTGGAGAAACCATCCTTGAATAGAGGCGGGGGCCTGTGACACCACCTGTCTGCTACATACAATGCTGTTCTAACATTTCAGAACTCTTCACACATCTATTCATGCAACTCTCACAAGTAACACCTGTTTCTAGGAGTTGCATGACACATTGGTAATCCTATTATAGTAACTACACAGATTCAACAACCTCTGTGAATTTCAGATGTCACCTCTCTGAAGAGTTACAATGTGCCGCTGTGATTGGATTGTTGGAAGAGTCTATATGCCGAGAACTCCCCAAACCAGTCAGTTGAACTGAAGAAGCTGCTCGGATGAGCAGTGAAATGTCTTCATTAATTAATAATTACTTATATTAGATATTCTTTTATGTTAGACACCCAGTCACTCCAGTCTTTATAGATTACGTTTCAGACTAACTATATTAGAAACATTTTTTTATTTGCACACCCTATTTACCCAGTTTATATTTTTTACACTGAACTGATCTTTAAAGATTAAATCGGTGGTAAAACAGACGGGGTTAGATAATAAACACAGTAACTGAAAAGAAATACATTTTATCTATAAAATGTTTGACATTTTAGTTTATTCCCAGTGTCTCACCTGACTCTGACGAACAAGTGTGTCTCTTTGGAAAAGTTTGTCTACAATTGTCTTTTCACTGGCATTGGGTGCCTAAACAGAAAAGTAGGACACCTTTTACAAGGTTAAACAAAATTCAGGGACAATGTCTATTGAATACAATCAAGGCACTCGAACGATAAGACAATATAAATGCTATCAAGAAGTTGATTCAACCTAAATTCAGAAAAATGGGATTTATACTCTCCACTAAATCCGTTCCTCTGTAGTCGATGATGGGGAAGGGGGGGGGGTTATGGTGTTGACAGGAGACCAGTTGGTAAAGCTCCATCCTCCTGGAGGCAGGACACTCAATGATTAAAGTTGAAAAAAAAGAATTAAATAAAAAAAAGGGGGGGGGGCAACTATGGTTTTATCCTTAACACTTCCACTCTGAGCTCAGTTGGTACCAAGTACCAGGACACAAGGAGAAGAGAAAAAAAACAAGAACTCTATTACAACTGCAATAAAAGCAATCAGGTGAAGTCTTGTGTCCTCTGTCGACTACATAGATACAGTTTTAATCTATAAATCCTATTTTCTCTAGCATCTCCAAGGGACAGATGAGACCAGTAGAGACTTTGAGTTTCCTGCAACAACAGGAGGGCGGGCAACTGAATTACTTATAAGTATCTGGCCTACAAGTGCATAATGGCGTGTTGCCACCTTAAGGCTAAATAAAGCCGGTGCTGAGCCAAAGGTATTGAATCTATAGAATTAAGTGAATGGAGGACCTGGTCGCCTCCAGACAGGACACTTGACTGAGCTCAGAAAGGAAGTGCTAATGGTAAAGCCACTGTATCTAAGCACCCCCTTTTTTCCCCTCAATCAAGTGTCTTGCCTCCTGGAGGATGGAGCTTTACCCCACTGGTCTCATGTGTCCCCAAGAGAAACAACATTTTTTCTTTTTCATGATCTTTACCAGATGCACACATTATACAAGCTCTAAAAGAATCCAAAAAAGGGGGGGGGGTGTAAGTAAGTCATACACCAACGTAACAGCTTTATTTAAAATATTTCACCTATATTTTCTACTTTAGATATCAATTCATATCTCTTCAGATATCAATATTCTTTATTTATTGTAGATCCAGTTGAACAGAGTTTACTTACAGCAATTTCAAACATGTTTTCCTCTTCTAATGCAGACTGTATACGATCTCTATGAAAAGAAATACATACATTAATGAAAAATACAATTGGAGCAGTTCAACATCATATAATTTTCAAAGAAATATAGCACAAATAACCTTTTCACTTTCTTATTTACCATATTTCAAGGTACAAGAAATTGCAAAAGGTCATTATTTCTATACCATCTAAAAATATTTGAACTTACATTTTAATAATTAAATACTTGACCAAAAACATTTATGCTCATCTGACCCAAAAGAAATGTAAACAGTTAAAATACATTAAAGATAAGAACTGGCAATAATGAGATTTGCACACAATTTTACAGATTCTGGGCCTAGGCTAGGATATGAGGAAAAAAGTCACCAGCTGTCAGAAGTGTTATTCAGGTGCTGGGACAAGGAGATTGAAAACACACGGCGTTGCTTTCAGCTTTTTCCATTATCAGTAACAAGAGTCTCATGGGGTTCTACTCAGTGTAGAGCATTGGTTCCTAAATTTGGGGATTAGTGGCTGGAGCATAAACTGGGGAGGCTCAGGCGGAATGCAAGTTAGGGAGAAATTAATGGGGAATGACACTATGTAGGGTGATATTTGGGGTGAAAACGACTGCTGTCCTACAAATTCTTTTAAATATGGGTGAATATTTGATACACTAGTTTATTGTCAACTAAGTGACAGGGGGATGGCGGCTTGAAATGAAACTGTTCAACAGCTACTAATGCTTTTATTCACTGAAAGCCTTTTAAAACAAAAAAAAAATGGAAGTTTATGGTTATATAACCCTTCCTTATTATAGTAGTTATTTGTAAAGCTTTAAACTTGCAACTTGGTGATCCCACAAGAACATGCAAAACCAACCTGTAGAGTGCAGCAATAAGCCTCCATGTTACCATTTCTTGCTGGAGTAGCCACAAGATGCTGGCAGTTTTCGAAAACTTCTGTTGCCCTGGAGTTACTCTTTTAACAATTTTTTTAAGTAAAGTAATCTGGAATGAAACAAGTGAGAACTGTTAAATTATTCAAAGTTATAACTGGGAAACCCATACTAAAAAGAAATAAAAAAAAACTACTGCCTTACAGATTATTGGGCTGATTTCTGAAATATCTGAATGCACATTATATTCCATGGTTTGAGTTATTTTTTTCTAAAGATTTAAATCAAATGAAAAAACTTTGAATAAAAAAAAACTTTTCATCAGCTGATCGCGTATAACTCAACAGGCGCTTTATTTACTTTCAAAATTCAAGCCATTTTAAAACCTACCAGTAAATAGTAAAAGGCAACCTTTATTATGATTTCCATGTATCTTTTTGGGCAGAAAGCTTGTGAGACTCTTACAGACTAATTCACAGCAACATTTGTAAAGGGGAACTGTCATTATTTGCTTTCAATTTGTTTCCACTATTAAAAATGAATTTGTAGAATAAAACAGGATTTTTATACTCACTGTTAAATCTGTTTTTCTTTAGTTGAAAGGGGGGCACAGGGAATGATGGGGTTAGGTTCCATCCTCCAGTAGGCAGGACACTTGAAGTAATTAAGCGGTGTGCCAGGTTAGGCATAATTGCACACACACCAAAGCCGCCAACAGAAACTATAACTTACAACAGGCAGAACTGGTAAACCAAGGAACTTATTTAGAAGACCAAAACGAGGTCCGTAGCTAGTCACTGGGCAGAAAACAGATTTAACGGGGAGTACAAAAATCCTGTTTTCTCTGTTGTCTTTAGGGGGACAAAGGGAACAATGGTGACTTACCAAAGCAGTCCCAAACAGCAGGGTGGGCGCAAGATAAGATCGGTGCTGCTTATTTATATTGATACTGATTGCAACACCTTTCGTCCGAGAGAGGCCTTGGCCAAGGAAAAGGTGTCAAAATTGTAAAATTTGGTAAATGTATGAACAGATTACCAGGTAGCCGCCTTGCAGATCTGCTCCAAAGAGGCAGAGATACACCATGCCCAAGAGGCTCCCACTGCTCTAGTGGAATGTGCCCGGATCCTTTCAGGTGGCACTCTTCCCTTTGCAGTATAAGCTTGCTTGATTGTCTCTCTAATCCAGCGAGCAATGGAAGTCTTTGACGCGGGTTGGCCTCTTCGAGGTCCAGAAAGAATCACAAACAATGACTGAAGTTCTAAACACTTGTGAACGTTCTATGTACCATTGTAGAGCTCCGACTACATCCACGCTGTGGAGTGGACGTTCTTAGGCTCCGGACACAGAGAAGGGACTATAATCTCCTCATTCACATCAAAGTCTGAGACGACCTTTGATAGGAAATTCGGTAATGAGTGTAGTACAGCCTTGTCTCTTCCAGCCAGACTGGCTGTGCCAGATTGGAGAATCAAGTTTGCCTCTGCCAGAAGGGAGCTACTACTATCACTGTGATTTTGGACTGTTTGATCTTTTTGAGCACACATGGCAGCATCAGAAGTGGAGGGAAGACATGCCAGTTTGAACTGCCAGTGCTGCGTCATGGAATATACCCTGCCGCTAAGGGGTCTCGGTAGCGTGCAAAAAATGTTGGAACCTTGCAATTTCTTCTGGATGTCATGAGGTCTATGCTTGGTCTTCCCCAGTTTGATACTAGCTGATCGACCCAGCTCCCCTGGGTCGAGGTGGTTTCGGCTAATAAGTCCACCTTTATATTGTCCATACCTGGGATATGAATGGCTGACAGCTTGAAAGAGTTGTGTTCTGCCCAATGTAGGACCTTTCTGGCTTCTGCCGGCGCTCTGTGACTCAGAGTTCCTCCCTGTATGGTGATGTTGTCGATTTGGATGCATACTGGCCATCACTGAAGTAAGTGACTCCACTGTCTGAGTGCTAACTTCACTGCTTTTGGTTCCAGAATGTCGATAGGTTGTCTGGACTCCACGGGAGACCAATGACCATGTGCAGAATGGTTCTCCCATGTTGCTCCCCGGCCCTAAAAGCTGGCATCCATGGCGATCACCTTCCATTCTGGTGTCGCCCATGACTGTCAAAGTGTTTAGTTCTCAAGGATCAGCCACCACTGGAGAGCCTCTCTCATTGCTGGTGTCAAACGGAGCGGTCGCATCAACAAGCCCCCTTTCCATGAGGAAAGCATACTGGTCTGAAGAGGATGAATATGGATTTGTGCAAATGGGATTGCCTCGATGGCCAATACCATTGTTCCCAGTACTTGCATTGCCCTGTGGACCGTTGTCATCTGACTGGTTAGTAGTGTCTGTACTTGCTCCCTGATTTTGGTCTGCTTGTCCCAGGGGAGACTTACAGTCTCTGTAAAGGTGTTGAATTCCAGGCCCAGGAATGTCTTCTGATGGTCCCGAATCAGGT
>CM044436.1:80880892-80902883 GCA_024363595.1 Xenopus borealis
GGGGGGGGGGGCACATGAATCATTACGGTCTGCTTTTTAATGACCTGCATAATAAGGATCAATTGCAAACTCATTGAACACTTATGTCCCATGTGGCCCCCCTTCAAGTCACTGACTAACTCAGAGTTAGAGAGCTGCAGTAGTGTTCTGTTATTTTAGACATCAGTCACTCCAGCCTTTATACATTACATTTTTGGCTAATTAACTAGATTAGAAACAGGTTTTATTTTGCACAGCCTATCTATTTATCCAGTTTTTATTTGTACACTGAACTGTTCCTTTGAAGGGGATGTTCAATGACATTTCAGTAATACATAGCAAATTGTATTCGGAGACAATATGCCACTAGTCTGAGTTATATTGATAGGGGCATATTTATCCAAACTTTGACTTATATCTACAGCAAATGTTAATTAGCTGTAAATACATTAAAGCAAACGTTTGAACACCAGTGCACCTTACAGGATAAATGCAGAATGAAAGTCACCTAGTTAAGTGGTAATAGCAACCGTTCTTCCATTATTTATACAGTCAATGTCTTATTTACCCAAGTTTAATCACCCCTTCCTCCAAAGAAAAATAGATGATATGACATTCCACACAAATCAGAATGTGAATAAAACAAAAGGGGTGTTACCTGGCTCAGAGCTACAGCACATCTGTATATTAAAGCAGGTGACATGTTGACTTTTTGCGTGCCTTGCCTGGTACAGGAGTTTTTCTGTTAATCTGTCGCACAAGGTCATAAAATATCTGTAGAAACAAAGAAATGAAGAAACTGAAGGAAAAAAAAAAAAAAGACTATACAATACAAATTTAACTGCTATTTATAATGAAATTTGAGGCAGTTTCAAAAGGTATTCAAGTTGAAATAAAGGGGTTGTTCACCTTCCAAACACTTTGTTCAGTTCAGTTGTTTTCAGATTGTTCAACATAAACAAAGCCTTTTTTCAATAGATTTCCATCTTTTATCCAAAATGTAAGTTTAAAGTTGAATGTTCCTGTCTCTAGTGTAAGTCTGGCAGCTCAGTGATCCAGGAGCATCTGAACTGTTACAATTTGCTACATTTAATTGATATAATTAGTTGATGCATTTCTCAGCAGTATCTGTGGAATATTAGCAACTATTGTATTAATTCTAACAGCTGCCCTTAATGAAACTCAGGGATTCTGCTCAGCAGGGCTAAAATGACAAATGCATCAACTAAATGTATCAATTTAGAACAGCTAGAGAAGGGGCCACAAAACTCCAGCAACCCCACCCCCCTTCGCAGAGCTGCTTTAGAAGGTAAACATTTAAACTTTACTATATTAGAAAAACGGTCACAAATAGAAAGTAACTGGACAAAGTCTTTATTTCTAGTGAACTTTCTGAAACCAACGGAACTGAAAAAGAGTTTGAAGGTGAACAACCCCTTTATGCAATGGGATTTAGTTAGTTATTTAGTAACTAAATATATATACTGCTTTCTCATTAATGTACACAGAGGAAAAATAAACGGCAACACATAGCAAAGTATACCTCATTGACATTTATCTTCGATTTAGCAGAAGACTCCAAAAACGCACAGTTATTCCACTGTCTTGCTAGATTTTGACCTTGCTCTTTTCCCACCACTCTTTCATCTTCCAAGTCACACTTGTTGCCAACCAGAATCATTGGCACCTTTTAATGGGAGTGAACAACATAAAAACAAAATATTACCAGCTTTCACAAAGATCTATTGTCCCCCCCCCACCCCCACTAAATATTACCAGCTTTCACAAAGATCTATTGTCCCCCCCCACCCCCACTAATGACAAACATGAATAAACAATTTTGATAAAGTATAAAAGTGATGCAATGCATTTTTATAGAAAATAAAAATAAAATATTATAAGTGGCCGAAACAAATTACTTCCAGATGATAAAAAAAATCTTGTTGCCCTGTCAGTGAGATACTGGGATTGTAGTTTAGCGGAATATGGACAGTGTTAGGCTGCACATACACTTGCAAGTCATGACTATGCACACTTCAGTATGAATCTAGAGTGAGCATAAAAAGAACAGATAGTGAAAAGAGGTAGCTTTCTTGGATCTCAGCCATATTTTCACTCTCACATGACCATAAAGAGGAAAAATAATGAGGAAAGTTTCCGACCGACCTAAGGGTCATTTTTTGTAAACAATTGCAAACGCTTGGAAAATGTTCATGCAACACTTTAAAGAACAAAGTAGAATTAAATCATCCAGGCCTGCAGATATCCTATAGTTCCCTATCAGGTCTGTTTAACTGATTGGCTGGTATCCTACAGTCTACAGCCTAAGTGCCGAGGGCCACCTCCCAACCCTGCACAGCCTGCAAAAGTAGACAAAAAATGGGATAGTGCTTGTAGTTAGTTATCAGACTTAAAGTGGACCCGCCACCCCAAAAAAATATTGAAAATCATATTTTATCACATTAGTCAAGCAAAATGAACATTAGTTACACTATATAAATTATATGAATGATGTTTTCTTCAGTCTGGGAATTCATGATTCTAGCAAGCAGGCAGGAACCATTTTGTGGACACTGTTATTAAGACAAGCCTTGCTTGCATCATCTCAGAATCTTGTTTGTGCACCAGAATGGGGGACCCGATGTCTATCCCCATGTCCTGGCTACACAATTAAATGGTTAAGAGAACTGGGGAAATGTGTGGGGAGCAGTGACATCTAGGAAGTGCTGAATGGAAAGTGAAAGTAATTATCTGCCCACCTCTATGCCTAAGGCAGTGATCCCCAACCAGTAGCTCGTGGGCAACATGTTGCTCTCCAACCCCTTGGATGTTGCTCCCAGAGGCCTCTAAGCAGGTGCTTATTTTTCAGTTTCTAGCTTGGAGGCAAGTTTTTGTTGCATAAAAACAGGTGCACTGCCAAACAGAGCCTCAATGTAGGTTGACAAACCACAAAGGGGTTACCAAATGGCCAATCACAGCACTTATTTGGCACCCCAAGAACATTTTTCACACTAGTGTTGCTCCCCAACTCCTTTTACTTCTGAATATTGCTCACGGGTTCAAAAGGTTGGGGATCGCTGGCCTAAGGCATAGAGGAGTGGCAGACAATATTTGATTGACAGCTGAGATTTTTAAATGAGCTCGCAACAGCTATGAATGCTTTCATAAAACGTTTAAATTGGATGTCATGTTTAATTTGAAAAGGACTTTTATTATACAGATTTGTGTTTCTGGGTGACGGGTCCACTTTAAAAACTCATTGCATCAGTTTCATTTGAGAGTCTGTGCATGGGCTAATCACACAGCAAGTGTCTTGGTATTCTTAGCACACCAGGCTGTCTGTAAACTGCTGTGAATCAGTGCCACAATTCCCAAGGCATGAATAACTCCCTCTCCCATAATTACTATTGAAGCATATACTGCTAGAACAAAACTTAAAGATAGCTTTATAAATGAATTACGATAAATTAAAAAACTGAATGGTCTGTAAACAATTCACTCTAAACAGTTTGGGTGTATTGATTGCCACAAAAAACACATGTATGCTTCTGCATCTGTACTGTACAAATGTGGTAAATATAACCGGTATTTTCATATATCGATATAAAGCAAAATGCATCGCTCATATGCAAAAAAAAATAAATAAAAATTGTTGGACAACCAAGGACAGGTAAAATGAATATATAATGTAACAACTATTTCAAAAGATAGACCCTTCGCATTGTAGAGATTTGTGCTGGTTAATCATAAGTAAAATATACAGAAACATGCCAGTGCTGTCTCAAATGCATTGCAATCCTAGTTTTATGGCTGCTGGGGCAGTGACCCCCATTTGAAAGCCAAATAATTCAAAAACTATAAACCATAATGAAGCTAAATTAAAAAGTTGCTACGAATAGGATATTCTAGAACAGGAGTGCCCATACTTTACTAATGTGAGGTGTACTTTTAGTGATGTTGTCCAGTGATGATCTACATCCATAAAAGCATTGTCAGCATTCCATGAAAAGTTAACAAACAACTATTTCTTATGTAACCTTAACATAATAAATATCTGAATGAAAAGCATGAAATATGATTTAGTCAAGTTGTTTGATGAGTGTCTTGAGATCTACGGATCACCAGCTAAAGGTCTACTGGCAGATCATGATCTACCTTTTGGGCAACCCTGTTCTAGAACGTACTTAAAAGTTAAACATGAATCACCCCTTTCAGTCCTAATACCGCAGCCTGCAATAATACACAATATCTGGAATGAGTCATCTTTTAATATATAGTACCAAGAATTCAGACGGCACTCCGGTAAAAGGAAGGCAGATTTATTAATTCGTATACTTTACACATTTTGGGAGTAGATCCCTTAATCAGAAGCATGATTGTGAGCTTTGAGCGGCCCCTTTGGTCAAATTGAGGCAACTTTTAATATACTCCTACAAAATACTTACATCATCAGTGTCTTTTACTCGGAGGATCTGTTCTCTGAGGTCCTGCAAGTCATTGAATGTGGACTGTGCTGTTATAGAGTACACTAATGCAAAGCCCTGTCCATTTTTCATATACAGATCCCGCATCGCTGTGAATTGCTCCTGTAGTAAGAAATTAAACAGAACCCTGTAAGCACATATTAGGTAATGTATGCTACCTGCAGAGTAAAACAGTCGTCCCAGCAAAATGTTACTGATTTAATTGATCAGGTGGTGATGTCTGCTAAATTCAGTAATCCCCAAGGCAAATGTTGCTACGGTTGTGTCAGAACAGTTTTCAACAAAGCTGGATATAGAGAACAGGACAAGACATTCATCATCCTAATACTTTTAACTTATTACATGCCGAAGATGTGTGTTTATAGTGGCTGTGAAGCCAAATGCAATTAAACCTGTTGTTGCCTGTCTCATTCCAAAGCCGAAGATGGCGACCGTAAACTCTGATGGCTGAAACTGCACCGAGGTATTAAGTTAAAAGTTAGGGGTATTTGCCCGTGGTAACACTAGGCTGGGGGGTCTTGGTGGGTAGGGTTTTTTTTATGTTAGTGATGAATATTAGCAAGGTTGATAGAAAACTGCAGGGCGGGTGAAAATGTCCCTTGTATGCCAACCCTTTTGTTGCAGTTTCATAAAGATAGGTAATGCAGAAATAAAAGAAACTTCTACTTTAAACATAGTGGCTTGCTTTCTGTATACATAAATGTTTGCTACAACATACCGTTCCTGCTGTATCCAAGATCTCCAACATGCATTGCTGACCATCAACTTCAACTTGCTGTAAAAAGTCAAAGTGGGAACGTTACAACATTTCTAGAAAACTGGTACACTTATGGCTATAGGTAAGGATTTGATTCTTAGTTTAATATTCTTGAACCTGCCCTATTTACTGCTCTCTCCACTCTAGATATATAACATGCTGTCAAGCACTACTGAATACTGATGTTTATTCAGAGATCTTGTAAAAATGTCACGTTTCATCAGCCAGATGCACGGCAATGTCCTGTTTTACAGAGCTTACAGCTTTGTACCATTATAAAGCTTGGACTCAACAAAACTGTTGATCGTGACGTTTGCTATTTTATATATTTCTATTTATGTATTTAATTAGGAAACCCCAAAATGAGTTAAATGACATTACTATACAAAAAAATTACATTTGCAAATGTGCTAAGTGCAATTGTGATGGAAGTGTGTCCACAATTTAATATTATATTCTCTATGTCGCAAGACAAACCAGTGAGTGCCAGCTCAATATTCATTATGAACACTGTTGGATGACACTTCCCAGCTATACCTACAGGGGAAATAGTTGTAATTCACATTTATTCACATTAAGAAATGGATATAGGAGTCACTCAGGTACAGCTGGAGCAAGACTAATTTCTCATTAAGCCACTGAAGGGAATGAACTACTCTGGATGTTATTTGTAGGGCTTACAAAGCAATCAGTCCACTAACCTTTTGTGTCACTATGGCTTGCCTGTTGTACCTGCCCAGCAATTGGCAGTTACTGACTGAAATTAACACTAAGCTAAAGGTCACAATTGCTATTCATTCATGTTGCCAATAGAATTGGCTTATCTGAAAATGCTCCATACACGCACTGAGTGTCAGCAGAATGGATTTTCTGTCTCGGAAGGCAATTGTGCTCCAACAAGGCAGCAGAACTGTCTATCCATTCTGCCTCTCAAGAGGGCTATAGATGCACCGAGGTTTGGGCGATAAGAACAGAATGAATCAATAAGAATTAAGAGTTCCCAATATTTTATGTCCTGAAATTGCTGTTAAACTTGCCATTCTGCCAATTCCTGCATTCTTACAGAGGTTGTTCACCTTTGAGTTAACTTTTAGTATGTTATAGTATTCGGAGACAATTTGCGTTTGGTTTTCGTTTGTATTTGTGATATTTGAGTTTATAGCTTTTTATTCAACAATTCTCCAGTTTGCTGCTAGAGTTCAAATTACCCTAGCAACCATGTATTACATAGTTACATAGGGTTAAAATAAGACCAAAGTCCATTAAATTCAACCCCTCCAAATGAAACCCAGCATTCATTCATGCATACACACACACAGTGACCCCTCCATACACTCACAAACTACCTACGCTGCTTCAAAAAAACCCTAGTCCAGGGGTGTCCAGCCTGCAGCCCAGGATGGATATGAATGTGGCCCAGCATGAAACTTCATGTTGCAATAGATTTAGGCGTGGGGGGGGGAGTCTGCCCATTACCCAGTTAGTAGTAGTAATAATAATATTTTAATTAGTTTATTTAATATCCAGGTGTCCCATATTCCAGTGTATAGCTCCATCTGGTTTTCCAACTGGTATTGTAGTTCTTTTCTGTGCACTGTCTTTACTTTACAAATCAAAAGTGTTTGTGTATTTCATGTGTGGCCCCAGATCATTTGTTTTCCAATGTGGCCCAGGGAAGCCAAAAGGTTGGATACCTCTGCTCTAGTCTGAAGGGGCGGCCACTCTTGCGGTGATCCTCTTTATGGGTAAAAAGGTCCCCTGATATTTGACTATAATGTCCTCTAATGTATTTGTAAAGTGTAATCATGTCCCCTTGCAAGAGCCTTTTTTCCAGAGAAAACAACCCCAACCTGGACAGTCTCTCCTCATAATTTAAGTCTTCCATCCCTCTAACCATTCCACTCTCTCCAGCTCATTTACATCCCTCCTAAGGACTGGAGTCCAACACTGCATACTCCAGATGAGGCCTTACTAGGGATCTATAAAGAGGTATAATTAGGTTTTCATCCCTTGAGTTTATGCCCTTTTTTATGCAAAACTTTATTTGCTTTAGAAGCCACAGAATGATCCTGCCCTGAATTAGACAACTTGTTATCTACAAAAACTCCTAGATCCTTCTCAGTTCTCCAAAACTATAAAAAAAACAAAAAAAACAAGGAAGACAAATTGAAAAGTTGCTTAGAACTCATCATTCTAAAACACACTAAAAGTTAAAGGTGAATCACAACTTTAAACGCACATAACCAGCAGCATTTTCTAAGTACTCCCTTATGTAGGACATCAAATCTACTAGGTTTCAATATTCTAAATTTGAGCTGCTTTAATCAATTATTAAATAAGAATGATACACTTGTCCATCTGATAAATAATAAGAATTAACTAATAAAATCAAAACAATACACAATACAAACCTTTCTGTATGAATCTTCTATTGTTGGGTCATATTTTTCAACAAAAATTCCTTGGACAAACTGGACTGTCTGCAAGGAAGAAAAAAAATGTAAACAACAGCGCTATTATTGTAAACATCATGTCTTGTATAGGATCAGAAGAGGATTAAACTAGAATACTGCAATGTAAAATCAGATATACTTAATGCCATGAAGACTCACAGGGCGTATTTAAATTGCATTTATTTTTTTTAAAACGCATAGTCGAGGGTAAATACATGCAAAATGAAGCCCTACTAAAAATAATGGACTATCATTACAGCAGTTCCCAAAGCGCACTGGCGAGTCAACATCCGCTATAAGACGGATGTTGGTATTTGTAGTTTTCAGCAGAAACGGCAATACACCAAGGAAACAGCATATTATTGGAGATTATTAATCTCCTCTTCTTTGGGGCACCAAGTCTCCCCAAACTGTCTTCCCACTAACTAAACTGGAAATCGCCAGCTCTCTGCGACTTTGGACAATTAAGTGCTCCGAATGCCATCCCGCTGGCTACAATGACAATCGCCGGCGGGAAAGGGGAATGCAGTTTGGGAGATTTGTTGCGGGCGCCTAATCTCCCCGTATCTGCCCGTGTGTCTCTACTAGGGTTGCCACCTGGCCGGTTTTTTACCGGCCTGAACGGTGTTTTTGATGGTTGATCCCAATGTTATTAATAGGCAAAAAAACCTAAATATATAGGAAGGCCGGTATTGTTTTTAAAAAAAGGTGGCAACCCTAGTCTCTACCCATAAGGGCTAATGTTTTCCACTTGACCTCGGCATTCCTAAATTAGAGAAAATGCATTTATGCTTGGTCCGTTCTGCAATTTAGCTTTTTTGGCATTTAAACCTTGCAGATATGTTATTTTTTATATTACAAAGGATACCAATTTCACTAAGTGCACACCAGGAAACCTTGAAAGGTAGAACAAACACAAAAAGGGCAGATTTATGTGCTAGATAGTGTTCCTTGTATACACAAAGTGTACTTATCTCAATTCTGCAGGGAAAAAACCTTCTGCAACATCTGTCCAGTTACATTAACAGAACAGAGGTTAACAGCAGCTGATATCCTTATTGACTTACCTGGGCAAACAGCCTCATGAAAGAACAGAGATATTATTCAGAGTTCAGCTACTCTTAGTGTGCTGTGCTAACAGCAATCACAGCCAGATATAGATTTTAAAGTAAGAACTGCATCACACACACTTTCAGCAGTACATGTGTTGGATTGTGTCCAGTACTGCATGCTAGTCTAAGTGACAGAGATCAGGACAAGAAGTGAATATTACTATGTGGCAAGTGCTATCTACAGCATTCTGTGGATAACTCAATAAAAATGTGTCGCTAGTACAACACACGACACTCAATATCACGTCCAAGGATGGAACCAAGCCAAGTCTAAGGTAACTGGGTTCTTGTCTGTGTTCTCGACCTTCAGCCACTAATACTTGTTCTGCTTCCCTGAAAGGGGGAGGGGGGGGGAACATACAGTCTATTAAACTCTGCTATTATAAGAACCAGAATGAACAGCAGCAACTCCTGAAACTCTATCTACATTGGAACCTACAGCACAGAAAGAAAACCTGTTGGGGTGGTTAATTATTATGCTTTATTTATAATATTTTAATGTGTATAAACATCAGGAGACAGCACTTTTAAACTATTGGTTATTGTGAAAGTCTGGTAGGTGTCTCCAAATAGTTGGTGAAGCAGAGCCAAACCATTTAAGGAGACAGTACCACTACACACAAAGACCTTATCAGTAATAAAAGTTAGTGATGCACCGAATCCAGGATTCGGTTTGGGATTCTGCCTTTTTTAGCAGGATTCAGTCAAATCCTTCTGCCCGGCCGAACTGAATCCTAATTTGCATATGCAAATTTGGGGCAGGGAGGGAATAGTTCTTCTCTTCCCACAACTATTTTGCATATGCAAATTAGGATTTGGTTTGGTATTCGGACGATTCTTTCGAGAGGAATTCGTCGGTTTGGCCAAATCCAAAATAGTGGATTTGGTGCATCCCTAATAAAAATCATTCACATGAAAAATATTTTGTTCATCGTAGAAACCCATAAGACTGGTATGAAACCTAAACCTTAAAACCAATGTAGCATGGCAGGTACGGCCTCTCCATCAGCATAATGAATGTTAGAATAACATGATGTGTCATGAAACGATTATCGAGGACATATTACATGAGCAAGTGGGGGGAATGGAAAGTGCACTTCTTGCTCCATGGGACTCGACAAGAACAACCCTGGGCAGTTTTCCACTAACCAGCCTGGGGTATCGAGTAAGAGATTTAGACTTCTTTAATATACAAGGAAAACCATTTATATCAGCTGGTAAATGGCAGAAATAAAGCTGAATTACTGCACTTTAAGAAACAAGAGAAAATTTTAAATTGAAGACCAGCTAAAGCTCCTCAACAAAAGTTAAACTCTTGTTGTATGGATGTTGAGAGACTGCTGCACTCGAGGGACTTCTCGAAAAAATGTAAAATGTTTTATTTAGATCTAAATAAAACATTTTTTATTTTTTCGAGAAGTCCCTTGAGTGCAACAGCCTCTTTCTCGATGCAAGTACACAATTTATGTTGGCACCAGGGCAGAGTCTTAAATTGAAGTGTGTGCAGCAGTATATATATATATATATATATATATATATATATATATATATCTGGCTGTTGAGACAAAACTTTTAAAACGGATACACCCAGCTGCAGATACTATCTTTTAGAATGAACCAGAACAGAAATATCCGATTTTCTAAATTTCTTTCTGTGCTGTAGGTTCCAAATCAAATTCTTACTTTTCTTATTACAGTTTTTTCATCCCAGTCCTTGAAACTCTTTCATAGTCCCCTTTTGACCCTAGATGTCAGCTCAGTTGAACCCATGCCCAACAGGAATGCAGATACTCCATGTCATAAACATTAGCCTAGTGGCCAGTCAACACTGGTGGGAAAGCATATGTCCCTATGGTCAAAGAGACTGAAAGGTCAAACTGCCTATACAGATAAGGTAGGACACACTGTTTCTGCATTAGCACAGCTGCGTGCCAAAGCATACAGATACCTGGCAAGAATTCAAGGTCTTTATTGGAATTAACCTGAAGTCACACATACAAATAAAGTCTTCATCAATAAGATGTTTTCGTTGATCATTAAGTACTTTATTCTTGGAAAAAATGGCTTATGGAATATCCATGCTGCATTAGCTTAGATGGTGAGTTTTGGTATTTTCTGAAAGCCGATTAAATCAGATTACAGAAACTGTGAATCTAATAAATATAATTGCAGACAGGAGAGCAAGCCTGACATCAAACAGATTAAAATCAAGGCCTCCTGCAGTCACCAGCTTGCACTAACTGTTGTTCCTGCTACACAAAGCATGGCTTTGACAAGAAACATATTGCTGTTTTACTGAATGCTGACAATAAGGCTAATGACATACTGGTCTTTTTTCTTTCTTTTTTTAAACAATCAGTTATTGTCTTACTTTAATGTTGGCCATAGAAATTAGGATCCACTCATCTGGAATTCCATGACCATATAAAAGCACGAGGCCGATGGTGGTGTTTTATGGTGATTCAAATATATAGATCTATATAATGCACAAAAGCCATGAATATACTGTAAAATATTTCCTTCTAAACATCTCTTAGTGATGTAATCCGTTATAAATGGAGCTTAGTGATGTCATTTTTGTTCCATGACTCATTAAAACCTGTGCATTAGAATACATAAAGTACCCTTGTTGTAAAATATGAGAATATCAGAAGTCACCTCGGAGCTCCATGACCTATATGTTCATGGAACTCAACTTATAATGTCCTTATATTTTACAATAGGGGGTACTTTATTCATGATATAAATAAAATAGAGTTTTTACCCATATTCTTTCTTAGGCTTTCATTTTTTGGATGGGTATGGTTTTAAAACAAAGGCAAGAAAACCATCCTTTAAACAGCCAGTAGCCTGAGCTCCTCTGTTAGCAACCTCTGCCATAATTACTTTTAGTGAGTGAAGGGACAACTGGTATAAACTGTCTAGGTCCCAGCAGACAGACACTGAACAGAGATCTACCGAGTTAACGTTCATAAATAGCTTTTATCAGTTTTAGTCCATAAAACCTTTTTAAATTTGATGGCAATTCACCAAAGTAACCTAGTACAGATATGGGACCTGTTATACAGAATGCTTGGGACCTAAGATTTTCTGGACAAAGGACTTTTCTGTAATAGGGATCTTCATACCATACGTCTACCAGTACAGTTTTATTATTAGAGAAGGAAAATATTTTTTTTTAAAATTTGGATAATTTGGGTCTGCGGGACACAGTCCGTTCTGGACAACAGGTTTCTGAATAATGGATCCCATACCTGTGTGTTGCAATATTTTTGCTTGCAAGCATGAGCTGAATTCTAATCTTGTGCTACCATTGCTATTACACATACACCTTAAAGATTTTAACTTGAAAATGTATGTGTACACTTCCACTAACATAAAGCTTGTCAGAAGTTACAGTAGAAAACACTTACCAGGGCAGATTTTCCAACACCACCCGACCCAAGGACCACTAGCTTGTATTCACGCATGATGCAGCCTTTGACTTAACACCTCCAAACCTAAAAGGTACAAATGATATATTTGTTATCAAATGGATCAGAAATAGAATATACATAATATAAATAGAACAGCCTATATTACGTTGAAGTATGGTCTGTTACATACATGCTCAGGAAGCAAGGTCTAAAGTAGTCAAACTGCGTCAGCAAAGCTTACTCAAACACGTACATGAAAATTTGGGAAATCTAGAACATGGGCTGTAACCCTGAGCAATCAATTAGTGATTAACTTTATTAAAGGGGACCCATTACCTTCAAACAAAAAGCTATGCAATGAAAGTCCTTTGCAAATTAACTTCAAACTTAAAAAACAAGTTGGCGCTATAGAAATACGTGTTAATAATGTTAATAAAAAAGGAGAGAGAGAGAGAGAGAGAGAGAAAAGAACCCCTTCTATCCAATACTTCTATGGTCTTTTATCTAATAATTAAATTAGCCTTCATAATTATTAATACATAATTATTAAGGCTTATGAATTTTGGTTGTTAAGACCATAGAAGTATTGGATAGAAGAAGGTATTTATTTCTCTCTCCTTTTTTATGTCCCCCATTCTGGGGCATACACAAGATTTTGAGGCGATACACAATTTGTCTTAATAATACATTGTCACAAAATGGCTCCTGCTTGCTTTCTGACATTTTGCTCAACATGATAGAAAAGAACATGGATTTTTTAAGGGGGCAGGTCCCCTTTAAGCCAGTTGGAGGTACAATGGAAGCAAATATCTAGTTGCCATGAGTTACTGCACAGGATCAAATTTGCTCACTGTTGATAAATTACATCCCCTAAGTGTGCCAAAATGCCTTAAAGGAACATTAACACCAAAAAATTAAAGTGGTTTAGGGTAAGAGCAGACAGGCAGATTTGGGGAGATTTGTCGCCTGGCAACTAATTGCCACTTATGTGGGGCGACAATCTCCCTGAACGTCCTTCCACTCGCTTGAATGAGAAAATGCCAGCTCAATGCACTCGCAGCGCTTCAATTTCTCAAATCGCCCGAAGTTTCTTCTTGAAGCAACTTCGGCGATTTCAGAAATCAAAGCAACACGAGTGCATTGTGCTGGCATTTTCTCATTCAAGCAGGTGTAAGGCAGTTCAGGGTGATTGCCAGGTGACTAAATCTCCCAAATCTGCCCCTACCTGTAAACAATAAAAATGTCATGTACGGTCACCCTGCACTGGTAAAACAGATATGTTTGCTTCAGAAACACTACTATAGTTCATGTAAACAAGCTGCTGTGTAGCAATGGAGGAAAGTGGGAAAAAAAGGACTAAGTGGCGCAGGCTAAATAGTTGATAACAGATAACACCATTATGTTCTACATAACTTATCTGCTGTGTAACCTGAGACTTTTCTACTTCGAATGGCTGCTCCCATTGCTACACAGCAGCTTATTTAAATAACAAATAGTAGTGTTTCTGAAGCAAATACAGCCGTTTAATCAGTGAAGGGCAACACTGCACTATATTTTTATTACTTTAAAACAGTTAAATTTTTTAATGTTACTGGTCCTTTAAACAGATATCTGCTGCCAACAATGAGAATCACTACAAATCACTAGTGCTTGTACTAATTCAATCTCAACAGAGAGAGATTTGCAGTGCTTTGACAGTATTTGTTGATATGATGTGATTGTACATTAATTCTGTTTTGTAAAATAAAACATCATTTAAGTCAGTGAGTTTGTCTAGAAGAGAGATGCGTTAAGGAGAATTGCATTTGCTTATATACACCAATTTGCCTCTGGATTTCTGAGCACTGCTCTCTCATGGAGCCTTTGAAGTTTTTGAGAACACTTTACAGTTCCAGTAATACTGCATCTTTAAATTCCAAAGGTGCATTTGCCATAAGCAGGCACATAGCACAGGAATAAAAAAGTGACTGTTCAGCAAGTCAGTGGCGCAAGGTGATATGAAGGGATGGTTTCGCCTCCCGCATGATGACTCAGCTCCGCTAATCAGTACTTTTTATATACTTGTAGAACTGATTTCAACACGCTACCCCCCTCTCTCTCTAATGAATTCAGCACTTGGATGCAGGACAGGATTCATCAGAGAACTTACAAACCAAAATCATTACAAAGGAGACATATACTGAATAATGACAACCAGTCACATCACAATTTACCAAATAACAAATCAAAAGTACTAAACTAAAGCAAAAAGGAAATGCAAGAAAGAGACATGATTAACTCTGCAGGGGGGGGGGTCGGCGCCCAATTCGGGCGCGTTGGCATCAAAATCAGTGCTGCTCGTTGATTGTGACCTAGGCTCAGCAGGCCAGTTCAGCCCAGCAGGGGGGGGGGGGGGGGGGGGGGGGGGATAAGCTTTCCTATATCTTAATTTTCCCCCCATCCTATGCTGGAAGCTGAGTTGGTCCTTGCAGTGAGAAAATAAATCAACTGCAAATATAACTGAACTATTGAAAGGGATACCGTCCAAAAGGCATCAGTTACTAGTGCTGCTCCAGAAGAATTCTGCACTGAAATCAGTTTCTTAAAGGAGAAAACAGATTTTTTAATATTTAATTTTGAAATCGGACATATTTTCAGTTTCCCAGCTTCCCCCAGCTATGTGACTTCTGCACTGTTTAACTTCAGTCACTCTTTACTGCTGCGCTGCAAGTTGGAGTGATATCACCCTCCTCACTTTCCCCCCAGCAGCCAAACAACAGAACAATGGGAAGGTAACCAGATAACAGCTCCCTAACACAAGTTAACAGCTGCCTGGTAGATGTAAGAAGAATCCAGTAGGAATTAATTATATTTAAGTTGGGGTCAAGTACAATGAACTGTTTTAATATTAGGAAATTGAATTATTATTAGGAAATGGTTTTTAAAAATTTGAATTATTTGATTAAATGGAGTCTATGAGAGATGGCCTTCCTGTAATTCGGAGTTTTCTGAACTGGTCCTCTAGTTGCACCTGTTAGTGAACTGCCACAGAACTAATAACGGCCAGGCGGTTGGGCAGGGGTGCAGAGTGAACAAACTAGGATTGATTTTTGCACCTTGCCACACTTACTAAAAAAATAAAAGCCCTATGATGTATCAAGATGCATTTTTTTAATCAAACTCCCTGCAAATGGTAAAAACACACTGAACTAGTAACAAGTAAAAGTAATAAAGGTTTCTGTTATCCGGAAACCTGTTATCCACAAAGCTCTGAATTACAGAAAGGTAATCTCCCATAGACTCCATTATAATCCAAGAATTCAGATTTAAAAAATGATTTCCTTTTTCCTTATAGTAATTAAACAGTACTTTGTACATCTTCCCAGTTTACATATAATTAATCCTTATGGAATGCAAAACAATCCTATAGGATTTAATTAACATTTAATTGATGATTTAGTAGACTATACCCCCTGAACAATGTAGGTCTCTATAAAAAGATATTGCATAAAACAGCTCATATGTAAAACCCTGCTTCATGTAAATAAACCATTTTCATAATAATATACATTTTTAATAGCATGTGCCATTGGGTAATCCTAAATAGAAAATTGTCATTTTAAAAAATAAGGACGGCCTCCTGGGATCACACAAACATACCAAACAAACTATAAAGTTAGGTCACATGAGCCAATTAACAGGCAGAGTTCTGTCTTTTGCTTCAACGCTTCTTCCTGTTACAGTTCGAGATGTAGTATTTCTGGTCAGGTGATTTCTGAGGCAGCAAAGAGCTCATCACAAAATGGTGGTTCAAGGCAAGAGATGTAAAAGGGCAATATTTACTTTAATATATATACCAGTTTGACAAGATTCTTTAATATGTTACTTAATTTGATATAAACTATCTGTTGCTCAAGTATTCATTTTGGGGGTATAGTTTTCCTTTAAGGAGATAAAAATTACATTAAGATCCCTTTACTGGAAAACCCCAGGTCCTGAGCATTCTGGATAACAGGTCCCATACCTGTATTATATTACATCCTTTTTTATTGCAGAACTTAATTTAACAAGTCAGTAAGTAACAAAGAAATTATTTTGTGTTTGTAATATCCCTGTGTTTATTCTAAATATGTAAAATCCACATGAAAGGGAAAGGCATTTCATATGCAGTAATAATTGCTGATAGAATTGTGTGTAAATTGCAGGCATCTGGTAGCAAACATTCAATTTTCCCCTGACCCAATTACCACAAGCCTCATGATAATGCTGTAAGGATGTTTTGCAGAGCTCAAAATAAGTGATTCCTATTGTTACTGCAAAATACTGAGGGATCAAAATATAATTTACACTTCAGCTATTAAATGTTATTTGAAATTATGAAAATCCCCACATTTTTGTTTATGGCAAATTATACATTAACTAGGGCAATGGTGCTCTCAACAGATACAAACAAATCTAGCATGACTATATGCTTGCATGGTTTACTCCAAATAAATCACAGATGATCACAGAACTGAGGACCTAAGCATTATATAATTAACTGATTTACTGAACTAAGCAAGGTTAATACATTAATTTTACTAACCATGCAACTGAGCTTCTTATGGCTGTTAATCAATGAAAGCCCATCTGCAAATTCTGCCAATACTATCCAAGAAATGCTAGATCAGGTATGGGATCTTTTATCCAGAAACCCATTATCCAGAAAGCTTTGAATTACACAAAGGCCATCTTCCATAGACTCAATTTTCTCCACATGTTTCTCTAGAATAAGAAAACAGTAGCTTGTACTTGATCCAAATTAAGATATAATTAATCCTTATTGGAAACAAAACCAGCCTATTGGGTTTATTTAATGTTTACATAATTTTCTAGCAGACTTACGGTATGAAATTACAGAAAAATAAGTTATCTGAAAACCCCCAGGTCCTGAGCATTCTGGATAACTGGGCCCATATCTGTACCTCCTTTATTTTCTATAACACATACAGTTTTGTATATAGTGCATGTATCATTTCATCAAATTTGTTAAAGACAGAAGTTGAAAGAACTTTGTTCAGTGATACTGCTGGTAACTTAAAGGAGAAGTAAACCCCTTAAGCGCAAAAATCCCTCCCCTGTGTTGGCCCTCTCCCCGGCCTTCCTGTCCCCCCCCCCCCATGCAGGTGCCATCTTTTCCCGAGCAATCTTTTTCCTGGATTCACTGGCGTTTGGCGGCGCATACACAGTAGGAGGCATTTGCTGGTTCAGATCTACTGCGCATGTGCCAAAAAGTCTCAAAGTTTTACAAACATAGATATCAGAAAATTTTGTGACGGCCATGAACTGGCAGATTAAAGCTGACAATACTGGTCCTTTAGACCAATTCGGCAGCTTATCTGACCATGTATGGAGGCTTCCGACAGGTCTCCCGGATCGATCTCTGGCCAAAAGGATAATGATGGGGGAAGGGTTGATTTTTCTTTGTGATCAAGGACTGCATTGGATAGTTGAGGTGTCCTCATGCCATCGGCGCTCATTTCCTTCATTACAATCCGATCATTTTGCCCGAGGGCCAAACAATCGGATTAACCCGATATTGTCCTGTCGTTGGCGGTCATTTCGGGGAAAGATCTAATCGTTTGGCAACCTTGTCAAGAGAATGGATCTTATGGATTTTTATACAATGTGGGATATTTTTTCCATACTCAAAGTAAATGGCGGTTCACTTTAAGCTTCTTCTACTGGTCTTCAGTTTTTCAATTATTTGCCTTTTTTTATTCCGTATTTTTATTCTTTGTAACCTTCAAACGGGGGTCACTGACCCCATCTAATAAAACAAATGCTCTGTAACCCTACACATTTAGTGGCACATTTATCAAAGGACGAATTTCGAATTCATGCCAAGTTTTTAAAAACTCCCCTAAACTCGACCTATTGAAATTTATTTTAAAAAATCGAATATTTAAAACTCGGATACATTAAAATCGACCTGAAAACTTGAATCAAATTCAATTTGAGTTTTATAAGCTCGATTTGAGTTTTTTTCTCGGAAAAAAATCTAGAATGTCAGGAAGGCTGCAAACAACTCCAAATTGATCCCTGGACATCCCCCATTGACTAAAACAGCAATTTTGCAGGTTTTAGATGGCGGATTGTCAAATTTTAATTCTTAAAGTGCCACAGTATGATAAATCTTTAAAATCGAATTCAAATATTTCAAAAAAAACTTTAATCAAATTTGAATAACTCCCTAGTCAAATTTGACAGTTTTGACCATTAAAAAATTAGAATTAAAAAATTTCAGTTCAACCCTTGATAAATCTGCCCCTTAGTGTTATTGCTCTGTGGGAATTTTTAACATCTAACAAGTAACTTTTATTTATGTATTGAAAAGCATTGAAAGGGTTTGGAAGAAGCATGGCTCAATTCTCTCATTGCCTCATTTTGATCACAGTGGTAAATTGGTACATTATATACTCTGAGAATTAGTGAACCAGTTTCCAAAAAAGGGGGGGGGGAAATCACTCACTTTTTATATATCATACATAAAAATATATCAAATGTGCCCTATATCTGCAGGGACAGGGAGCTGCCATTAAAGTAAGTGGGAAATGCCAATGCATCAATGCATTTTTCCAGTAGAAGACGGCATCTGTTGAGGAAACTCCAATCAATATACTCAATCTCATACTCTGGGAAACATTGACCCAATTTAACCTTATGCATAAAGGTCCAAATTAAACGGATCCAGTCCATCAGACCATGGTCTATGTTGGTAGTAGCCACTAAAATATCTTTAATAGGGTTACTTGGCTGTCCCAATTTTTGCTTTGGCCAGTTAACTTTGGTGTGACTGCATCACAGACTGACAATCAATTAAAAAGGCAACACGCACGAATAAGCAAATGATCAGAATATCTCTTAACAAAAGATTACAGGTATGGCACCAGTTAACCAGAATGCCTGGGACCTGGGGTTTTCTGGATAAGGGATCTTTTCATTGTTTGGACCTCCATATCTCGAGTCTGCTAAAAAAAATCATATAAACATTACAAACCCAATAGGATTGAAGTACAAGGTACAGTTTCATTATTACAGTGAAAAATAATTTTTTTTAAAGTTTGAATTATTTGATTAAAATAGAGCCTATAGGAGATAGCCTCCCTGTAATTCAGATATTTCTGCATAACGGGTTTTCGGATAACAGATCCCATACCTGCAAACCAAAAATACGGAAAATTCTCCTTATCCATGGTTTTTTGGTAGAATGCTTTCTTATAATAGAGCTAAATTGCATTTTTCTGGTACCTACATTATATGAAATAAAAATATAATTTCAGTGCAAAAAATGGATACGTCATTTTTTTCCTGAATCTACAGTAGTTTTTAAATTGTCCAAATGAGTATATTTAATCATATAACGCTACATTGAATTGTACAACAATAACAAGTCAAAGCTGTGTAGTGAGCAAAAATAAATCACTATAAATCTTTTGATTTGTTTAATTGTAGTCCCACACAAACAACAGGGCCTTTAACATGGCTATGTCTCCAGAATAAAGGAAGGCAGAGGCTCAGAAAGACCTTAAGTCTCAGTTTTGTGGATCTGGGCCAGATTTCGCCACCCTTACATCAGTGTTACATGAGATTACTTATCACAAGCTTAACTTAATAAAATTAAGTCAAAAAAGGTGGTCTCTGTATCCCATTAATCTCAGAGTGCATCACCAGCAAAAAAAAAAAGGTCGAATTGATGCTCTTGCCTAGCCAGAATTGCAAAAATAATACATGTACAACAACTTTAAAGGAGAACTAAAGCTATAGAAGCATGCTGTACATTATGTTTAGTGCTTCTGTACCAGCCCACGGCAACCACAACCCTTTAGCAGAAATATCTGTGTCTCCAAAGATGCCCCAGTACATCCTCATTTTCTTTTCTGCTGATTCACATGCTCTGTGCTGCTGTGCGAAGTCTACCCTAGCAACCAGACGCTGTTCTGAATGAGAAGCTTGAATATCAACAGAGTGGGCCTGAACAGAAAGAGGAGTAATACAGAGTAAAAATATCAATAACATTGGACTCTGCATTTGTATTTTAGATTGTTCAGTAACCACCTTATGAATGCTGCAATGACGGAGGTGTAAAAGGAATATAATTAAAAAACCCTTATGGAAAAAAGGCCATTCTACAACTTACTAAAAGTTAACTTAAAGGTAACCACACCTTTAAAAATAAGAATAGCCTCATTAGTTATAAATGCATTGCTGTGTAACATTAACGGAGGCAAGATGTTACTTTGTAGTAAATACAAGATTATTAGTTTAAATAATGAATATGCAAAAAAATGTATAGCCTCAAACCACCACACAGTGCACACACCCAGTACTGCAGGAAATAGCTGAAGATTAAGAGAGAAAAAAATCTATATTTAAGCATGGCTCATACTTCTACTTCTCTTTTCTGTAACGCGATCATTCGCACACAGTGTGCATCCTCCACAGTAAGAATTCTTGGTGGGTAGGGACAAAAAAGAGAAAGACTGCAGAACCAGTCAATATTTAGTAGTGTTTCTTATACATTTTATTTGGGGGCGAAATTGAGCTGTGAAACAAGCTTTATGAATCAAAACATTGGTTAAGAAATTAGGGATGCACCAAATCCACTATTTTGGATTTGTGCATGAAACATTCAGCCGAATACCGAACTGAATTTGAATATGCAAATTAGGGAAGGAAGAGAAAGGGCAAAAACATTTTTACTTCCTTATTTTGTGACAAAAAAGTTATGTGATTTCCCTTCCCACCCCTAATTTGCACATGCTTGGTTTGGCCAGGCATAAGGATTCGGCTGAATCCTTTTGAAAAAGGCTGAATCCTGAACCGCATCCTGGATTTGGTGCATCCCTATTAAAAATAATGATGCTCCTTGTTTTAATTACAATTTCTATGGCATATTAGGTACAGCCCCAAACCGTAATGTAAGAATCAATGCCTTTTCACATATCCTGTGGTGGATCGGAAATACAAAGCATTCTTGGCATTGTTTGAAAAAGAGTTACTTTGCAATATTTGTTCTTATGGATTGCTCTACTTAGAAGCCTACAGCTATTATCAACAATAATAAGCAGAATCCTAACACTGTTGACTAAGGAGGCCAGGAGATGTAATTCACAACAGCTGGAGAATACAAGTTTGACATCTCTGCTATAAAACATGAATAATTTCTTTCTGTATTCGGTTTCCTACTGTGCTGTAAACACCCTTTTTCTTGCATTCCTCCCCCCCCCCATGTATTTTAACTTGAAATAAGTGGAAAGGATACCAGAAGCCAAAACCTTGAGCAGATTCTATAACTCCTGGTAAATAACATGGAGGGATGCTACTCTTTTTCTGTGAAAATTTCCATCAGATAATTAAAGAATAAAGTAAAAGCATTTGCCCATGATGTCATAGCTTCAGAACAATTACACAATATTAAAGAATATTCAATTACACACAATTGGTTCACAAATCTAATGGAACATGTTGCGTTCCACCTGCGGTCTGCGTTTACATGCGGCATCATGAGTATTTGCCGATCTGGAATCAGTAGAAAGCCTTTACATCTGCGATCCCCTGCGTCTGAGCGCATTCAAACAGGACACAGGGTAAGCGCAGGTAAACACGCCTGTGGCTATACACGGGCAGGTTAAAGTAGACTATATTGGTCCTTTAGACCGATTCGGCAGGTAATCTGCCCATGTGTCCTCCAAATTGATATCAGGACAAAAATCGGTGAGATATAGATCCGACAGCCCATATTACCTGCATTGTGAGGGCCTAGGGCCCA
>CM044436.1:80904622-80961011 GCA_024363595.1 Xenopus borealis
GAAACATTTCACCCCCACAAATGTTTGTGGCCATAGGAGGACAACATGATCATCACCAGAAAACACTGAATTGATCTGCATGCTAATTAAGATCTAAGCACCTTATCTGGCTTGTTGGAATACTGGAGCTTTATAAATAAGAGGATATACTTATGCATAGCAATATTTTCAAACAGGCAAACTTAGTAGAATTTGGAATATTAATATCTATATTTTATGTGTGTCTTAATGATCAGATCTGAGATCTGTTAATGAGCCTTGAGACCATCACAGGGCAGAGAACTACATTGAATGGGCTGATTTTTTGGCATCACATGATACAGTTCCCAGTGTCCTGTCCAACTCTTTGATTATACACCTTTGACATTTACGCACAAAATGGCCAATTTTATTAGAAGCCAATTACCCTTTATTATAAATACCTTTGCAGGATTCTTAAATAATTTAGCTTGAATATTCACTTGGTCCACGCACATTTCAAGGCTACAAATAGGGTTGCCACCTTTTCTGGAAAAAAATACTGGCCTTCCTATATATTTATATTTTTTCCCTATTAACATTGGGATCAACTATCACCTAGCTCCAAACAGTAGTTGTATGGTTCAACACATAATATTGTCTTCAAAAACAAAATGAGCTGAATGAATAAAATGTAGATCTGGCCTAAGATTATGCAGTGTAGTGGGAACTGGGGAGAGTATACACTGTGCCTAACATAGGGACATTAAACTTAGGAGCCATGCCAGTGCATAAACAATCCCATTTCATAAAGGATTCCTACTTCACAAGTACCGAACACTGAATCGTTTACATTTCCCACAAAACATAGCTTTTATAGTATGTTAAGCACAAGCTCTAGTCATTGAACATACAAGATGCACACCCCTCAAGCTAACACTGATAAAACCATTAGCATTACTACCAGAAGAAGAGATTCTACAGGCAGGTGTCTTAGCTAGAGAGAAAAGTCCATAAATTGTTTAAAGTTGCTCCAGCTCTCAGAAAGTTAAGGAGCAGCATGAATTTGGAATGATTCTGCCTTATTTGGTCATGCAGTGCAAATTTCTGAGTTCCTACTCTATAGAGACCTCACAAGCACACGTATTAACAAGCTAAATTTGTTAAAGAGTTTCAAAACATCAGTGGAATTATAATTTTTCCAACTTTCAGTTTTTCTGTTAAAACTATTACCTATTAGCGAGAGAAGCATAAATATCCAATGCAAATCAGGCCACAACCCTTGGGTGGTTCTAAACAGCTCGCTTTTTAAGTATCTATATGATTTTAACTTGTTTACATCTTGTCTGGCTTTGTACACTAAAGGCTGTAGTATTTCCGCCATCAAAAGTGCCAAACTTACTACAGCCACCACCCATTCACTTGAATAGGAAAGCACCCCTGCCACCACCAATCAACTTGAATTGGATTTGCCTTAAAGGAAAAGCAACAGAATTTTTTTTTTAAATATTTGTTTTTTATATAATGGGAAAAAAAAAACACCAAGAAATATTTCACTTTAAAATCATCTTTATTAAGAAATAACTTACCAAAACTCTGCATGCGCTCCTCTTCAGAAAAGGCGACAGGGCAACGATCCATTGTGTAGCACTCGATTTCTCCTCCCTGGCTATCTCCTATAAGGAAGGCAGGGAGGAGAAATCAAGTGCCCCATGATGGATCGCCCAATCGCCTTTTATAAAGAGGAGCGCAAGCGAAGTATAGGCAAGTTATTTATTAATAAAGACGTTGTGATTTTAAAGTTAAATATGTCTTGGTTTTTTTTTTTTTTAATATACAATTTCTTTTTTATGTTACTGGTCCTTTAAAGCACCAGTATGTTCACTTTTCAGCCAAAGAGATGCAACTGTGAGAAAAGACAACATCTCTAACAAACAGTTGACTTTCCAGACAAATGGCTGAATGCAGAGATCTTTACAAGTCTCGATATTATAGAGCAATCGAATGGAAAATGGAAGAATTAGAATTCAAACAATGATTTTAAAATGCCCATTAAAAATAGTAGCATGTATATTGAAGCACATTCAAGCAAATTAGTTGTCATGGAGAAAATCACAACTGCAGGAGAAAAATTGCTGTGCTGAATCCAACCAGAATGAGGTCTGTCTCAAACATAAGCAAAGCAATCAGATCTAGCAAATCAACTATATATGAATGTTGTTTGTCTTCAAATGATACTTGACAAATATTTTTTTCAGCTGCTTACTCTATTCTACATACCATTTTGTTACATGTTTTAAGAATTATTCGGTTTAATTTTCCACCTTCTAATATAAAGAATAAGCTAGTTTGCTAACTTTTCCAAAAAAACAAAAAAGAAACAAGCTTAACAAAACTAAAAGAATTTAAGTCAGGGAATGGACAAAGCCTTTTAGTTTTCAAAGTTATCACCACTTAGTTAAGAGCTACCCTTATAAACACTACCCTTGTTACAAGGTAACTACAGTAAAGTAGCTTTCTTGCATGAAACTATTCATATTTAAAATACTATTTCTACTTCAACCACAAATCATCAGCTTTGTTATGCGACTGTTTTCTTTAAAAACACATTCTGTTATTAGCGCCAGATGCTAAGATTCCTCCTCAAGCGGCTCACTCCTTAAAGGAGTCAGGCTGTAGGCTACACAGTAGTGATGTGCAGGTCATCCTAAAAGCCGCAGTGGGTGGGTTAGGCCGGAATCCTCAAATTCATTGCAGATGGAGCCGAACTGTTCTTTCTGTCCTGCCTGTCTGAAACCTGCCCGACTTCTGCCTCCAGCAGTCCATATTGATAGAAAAGGAGGCATTTATAGAGGGATGAGCAACTTGTAGCCCTCCAGACACTGATGATGACATGCTTAGTTTTAGTTTGATAACATAAAGAGGACTAAAATACTGGTATAAAGATGTGGCTTTTAGACTTTTTGACTTCAGTCTATCCCCAATAAAACCAAGGTTGTCACATAGTAATGTTCAGGCAAGCCCTATACCCGCAGGACCAGTGTGTTTACGTAGGGCTGACATCTCTACCCCACTGCCAGCTTCCCCACCAGCACGTCTATAAAACTAAAGGAAGTCGAGTGCGAACAGGCGCAGATCGGGGGCAAGTAGGACCAACTAGGGTCAGGGTTCTAGGTCTGTGCAAAAATACACCTGCGAATCTTACAAGTATTAGCCTGCAGGCTGACAACCCTTGCATTTCTTAGGGCATCCCTGTGGAGGGATGACCAATGTTTTAGGGCAAAGTTGAATAGTTGATCTACACATCGTGTAAGGAAAGTTAAAGAAGTGCAAAATGGACCAGTAAGGTTTTCGACCTAGCAGCAAAGGCGGCCAGACCTTCCTGTATGATATTAACACATAGGCCTTGATAAGTGCAAAAAAAGCTGGTAGATTTATTTCAACGTTTCGGCAAACTCAAACAGTATATCCACACAGGTAATAGTCTGTGCTAATATGCATAAACCCATGCTGGAGATATAACTTATTAATAAGCAGTTTTCACTTACTTTATAATAGCAAGTAACACCTACGTTAAAGAGCCTTTATATTGTTTCCATTTAATGAATGTAGGGTCTGCAATACAATTCATCTTCAGAGCAACCATTGAATCTTTCACTGATATTAAGAAAACACTAATTTCCTGCAGGCAAATTATCATGAATGACACTGAAATGACTGGAGTAATTTGCATTATTGCAAACACATTCATAGATATACTTGATATTCTTTGATTGTTTCCATTTTTTACAATTGCTTGGGTTAAATTAATTTATTAAAGGCACATAAAAAGGCAACCCACACGAACAAACAAGATATTTTTTTCTTTAAAGGAGAAGTCAACCCAATCGGCACTAAAATCCCTCCCCTGTGTTGCCCCCCCCCTCGGGCCTACCTCCCTCCCCCCGGGCAAATGCCATTAAGACTGTTCAGGGGAAGATGGCGCCTGTGGGGGGGGGAGGTAGACTGGGGGAGGAGGGAGTTATTTAAGCGCCAATCGGGCTGACTTCTCCTTTAAGGCTACTGGAAATTACCCAGAAGTGGTTGGAGTCTCAGTTAGAACTTTCTGAAATTTTCATCCTAAAGCAGGTCCGATTCTCTAAATCATCAGAGTTCGAGATAAAACTCAGCATCATTTATCAAACGAACGAAAAAAAGGAACCTAAAAATAACTACATCCTGCTGTAGTAGCAAATAAATACTTTAACTTCAAACATCAAAATGAGTATTGGGTATGTAAATGTTGTGAGAAGGCCTGGAATTTTTCATGTTTCATTCTGGGTATTTAAACACTGCAAGAAAGCCATGATGTGTGCACATCACTTGATAATTATAGATATAGACATAGAATGGAATAAAAATGGCTGTATCAACAAACTAAAAGTCAGAAGAGGCAGGTCCTAACTACTTCCTATAGAAGCAAGGCAGTGAAAGTGCAGTCTGTCAAACATGAGATAAAAAACATGAAGCGGTAAATGTTACAGAACCAACATTCAAGGAAACTTGAAGTTGTTAATTATCTTCACATTACCATTAATCGCAGTCTAATTATGATCAGATGACTGCCATGAATATTGAATCAAGCAGACTAGAATGGGAAGAGATTTAAGTTGATTCTAGATATTTTGGCATGTTGTTCTGTCTTAAGAAAGCTAAATAATGGAGATGTTATTTGCTATGCTATAAAACAAAAACAGGACTTTATCCCCAAAGGAAATTATTCCATACTGCCTCTTTTTCAAACAATATTTTCATATTTTAAACACCTAATGAACTCTTAGTTCCAATGTTTTTATATAAAATTTTCAGAGAAAAGACACATGGCATTATTTTTGTGGTCCAACATTCTATACCATTTATTCAAGAGCATAGAATGCTTTTGTTTTTTGCTCTTCAATAAATATAATAGGGCCATAGCCCGCAAAAAGAAATCCATGACCTCTTTCCCTTTATTCGTGGTTCTCATGCTAGCTTGAGAAGAGTTTATGGGATGATGAGCACCAGCACATAGCATTCTGGAGTATTGATTTTTTTTTTTTTTTAAATTACGGTCACTTTAAACTATTTTAGAAATGGTTGTCACTACATAATAGAAGCAAAAACATTACGTGGTGGCAACATTTACAGAAACGAGTGTGAGTTGGACGCTCACATCATGACTTCAAGGCTGCTTGTAGCAGTAGTGCACAACAGGAAGCAGCACAATACTGATCTGATGCTCCTGTCTTTACTTCTCAGACAAGAGCGCAAAATCAATTAAAGGGGTGGTTCACCTTTACGGTAACTTTTATTATGTTATAGAATGGCCAATTCTAAGCAACTTTTCAATTGGTTTTTATTATTTATTTGTTATAGTTTTATAGTTATTTGTCTTTTCGTCTGATTCTTTGCAACTTTCAAATGGGCGTCGCCATCCCCTTCTAAAAAAACAAATGCTCTGTAAAGGCTACAAATGTATTGTTATTGCTACTTTTTATTGCTGATCCTTCTATTCGGACTCTCTCCTATTCACATTCCAGTCTCTTATTCAAATCAATGCATGGTTGCTAGGGTAATTTGGGCCCTAGTTACAAGACTGCTTAAAATGCAAATTGAAGAGCTGCTGAATAAAAAGCAAAATAACTCGAAAACAGTAAATGATAAAAAATTAAAACCAATTGCAAATTATCTCAGAATGTCGCTCTCTACATCATACTAAAAGTTATCTCAAAGGTGAACAACCCCTTTAAGCCCATTTATTACATTCCCTTTCACAAAGTTATGGCTCTACTTGCTTCCACATGAAATGGAACCAGGGAGGAAAGGCATGGGTATAGCTCATACATATAGGGGTATATTTATCAAAGAGTGAAGTTAAGAGTGAAGTTCCACCATAGAGCGAAATTCCGCCTCTCTCCATTCATTTCTATGTGATCTTTAAAGGCGTATTTATCAAAGGGTGAACTTTCACTTCACCCATTGATAAATAGGCCTTTCAAAATCCCATAGAAATGAATGGAGAACGGCGGAATTCCCTCTAGTGGCGGAACTTCACTCTTTGATAAATTTACCCCATAATGAGTTGGTCTCTCTTTGAGCACATCTGAAAACAAAATGATGCTCAGTGTCCACACTCTGCTCTTTCTGAATATTATTCTTTTGCCCAGTCCAGGCTAAAGAGAAATTCATAAGGACAGTTTAGACTAATCTAAAAGTGTGTAATGCATTGACTCGTATCATTATATCAGCATTAATAAGTGACAAAACACACAAGTAACAGCTGAAGGCCTACACTTGCTAACACATAAATTAATAGTCTGGGCTATATTAAATTTACTGGAATATGTGGATATAAACATAAGCGAGATACTACTTTCTGTCATTAACTAGTTGCCCAAGACTTTGGCTAGCTCTATAGGGCAGGCTTGAAAAAGTCAACCTAACCCTTTCCTTGCTAAGAGTTAACAGCAATAAAAGCCACACCCCAAGGGCCAGTTTGTTTCATTTGTGGGATAATTTACAGAAGGATCATTCTATATACAAAAAGAAATATTACTCAACATGCTTAGTGGCCTGGTTATAGGAACAGAAAACAGCATAATTTTTCCTTCCCCTTACAGACCACAAAAAGGGCTGCTCTGCTGTGACCACTGCTATCTTTCCTTAAGAAAGCTTAGGTGGGGGGTTTAATCCACATTGAGCAAGTGTTTAGCTTAAACACAGAGTATTAACTGGAGGCTACTGACAAAAGTAATAACGTCTAAACAGGGGGTATTTATTAGGCATGTTCAATGATTCATCTACATCTCTGATTGAACTACAAGAGCCAAAATCTAGCAAGTTGCTGTAGGTAACAACTGCAGTAGGTTCAATAGTCAGAACACAAGTGTCATATCTATTGATGATGGTCACTACGCTGCCACCCCACACCCAAAAGAGCATACACACTGAAACACAATGACATGTGTGGGATCTGAACAGGATGTTAAGATGTGGCAGAGCCATTATATTAGCCAATCCCTTGCTTAACCTACAGGCAACTTTAAAAGCATTATGAAGCCACATTGCCAGTGCTGGTTGAAACTCATACTGTGGACAAAGCAAAATTTGGCAAACAGCCTACAATTCTCCACCCCAGTTCTGTACTAAATGAAAATATACAGTCACGTCAATCAGGCTATAAATTGGTAAGGGATAACGGGGATAAAAGCCATTTTATAGTATTTACATATAGAGAAACAAGGCATGCCATGCACATCAATGAGCAATCTGCGTGACACACTAAAGACAAGATGTCTCTGCCTGAGGCTATTACTGAACTCTAACTCTCAAGCCATTGCACTGAGAGTGTGCTGGGAGCTGTAGTTTGGCAGATGAGGGATGCTAGAGCATATCCGTGCTGTGACAAGCTATTAGGACTTCCATGTGCATTCTGGACTCTGCCCCATGTCTGCCAGCACGCCCAAGGCCCACCAAGTGGCAAGTTCCCCTCGCAATGGCTACTCGACACTGCCCTCGTTTAGCCAATGACAATTATCCGGGAAAATCTCGCAGCTAGTCGGCCTCAGAAGAAATGCTGCTTGGGCCGGGCCCTGACTCCTTGTTACCCCTCTTCCGGTCGGTTATCCAGCCCTAAGCTTACACACCCCACACTGCCTTTGTTAATCTCCCGACGTCACTAACCCGCTGTCCTCCTCCTGGATGGGCCCCGGCTCTGCCTGGGATCCCGTTCCGCCCGCTGGTCCTCCTCTGCTTCGGACACACAGCGCCACCAACCCAGCCTGGGTGAGGCTCCCAGCACTCCCGTGACGTCACTACGCCGGTCTCGCTCTACGCCGTACGCGCTCTCGACGCCTACCAGAGCTGACCTGGCCCTTCCCAGTGGCGCGCACGCGCATGAAAAGGTTTTGCTGGTATATGTGGCTGTTCTGCAATGTTCTAAATAAGCTATAAACAGTTTCCATTTAAATACCCAATTGCGCTCTGGTTAGTAAGAGGACGGTATAGCCTATGTTTAAGCCCTGAATCGTGTTTCTACAAGTACAATAAATATAAGAACGTAAGGCAAGCGGGCTTAAGACGTAATTGTTGCTGGCGTTTATAAATAAGTGACAGGGAAGCGTTGCAGGTGCTGCTTTATCAATGCGACGTATGAGCCGAATAGTGTACGGTAATGCCACGCCCACCGTGTATGGCCATCAACTTTCAGGCTTCTGTGTTGAGAGCGCCTGCTTTGCGTAACGGCTGTGACTAAAGAGGAAGCGAACTGTGCCACTGCGGGGGATGGGGGGCTTACTGATGAGTTCGTTCCAAATGCTCATTTAAAATGGATTATTACTAATTAAAAGGGTCTATTATAGCAACTTACACTACTGTCCATAACTTTAGGTTACAGGGTGTTTAGAAGGTTGTGAAATTTGAGTTTGGTTCAGCCTGGGAATTGCACAATCACTATTATGGTATTTTCACACTGCACTCCCGGATTTTTACTCACATCACTGCTTTCGTGGTGCTGGTAGTCCGTTGACCCGACACGGTCCCTTAGCAACAGCAATTCCCAATAATGGATCCGCACACACTTATTTCTGTGTGTGCGGATCCATTATTAGGAATTGCAATTGCACAATCACCCCATCAATAGATGACTTTCCCCTGTTTCCGCTATTTGCCCCTTTGTGTAAAATGATGCATGCCTCCCAACATTTTTGCATACCTCCCAAGTCCCAACTTTCCCATTTTTGGAGGGACAGTCCCTCTTTTGACAGCTCAACATGCAGTCCTTCATTTGTACTGGAAAGTCCCTCTCTCTCTGCACTGAACAGCCAGAAAAAGAAACAAGTTTATAACTTAATTGGCTTTTGGCAGAGAACCCAGAACAGCTAACAGGTGCAAATAAAATACTTTGTAACAATTTTGAGATAAGAGAAAAAGTGTTGTAACTACTCACCAGCGCCCTGGTACAAGATGGGCACCCAGGCCCCCCTTTCTGGCCCTCACCCCATTGAATCGTGCTTCAGAGTGCCGCAATGTAAAATCTCCCTCTGTCTAGCTGCCCGCAATAGCTGTTGTTGCGGCTTCGATGGGCCCCAAAGAGGTTGCGGGCCCGGGTGCAATTGCACTCTCTGCACCCCTGGTTGTTACGCCACTGAAAGTAATTGTAACAGAAGAAATATTTTCAAACTTTCATAATCTGCCAAATTTTGTATAATGAACATGGTAATTAGGGAGTGTAACCACAAAATAGGCGTGGTCAAAAAACTAATTTTGTCCCTCTTTTTACTTCCAAAATGTTGGGAGGCATGTTTTGGAAGTAAAAAGAGGGACAAAAAAGATTTTTCATATGTAGTTAGGGTTGCCACCTGGCCGGTATTTTACCAGCCTAGCTGGTAATTTTGAAGGTTGATCCCAATGTAATTAACAGGAAAAAAAATAAATATATAGGAAGGCTGCTATTTTTTTCAAGAAAAGGTGGCAACCCTACACGCCTGTAACACTTGAGAAAGAGCCCACAGCTCGAAACATGTTGTGTTAATAAAGAAAGTAGCAGCGCAGATTCTGCATTGGAGTATCTGTTCCCGCATCCCATTTTCCTGTCTAGCTGTTCTGGGTTCTCTGCCAAAAGCCAATTAAGTTAGAAACTTTGTTTCTTTTTCCGGTTGTTCAGTGCAGAGAAAATAAGGACTTTCGAGCACAAATGAGGGACTGCGAGTTGAGCTGTCAAAAGAGGGACTGTCCCTCCAAAAAAGGGACAGTTGGGAGATATGATGATGCAGTGAAAATGTAACTACTCAGGACCTCCAACTAATCCACACCCCCACCTATTTGGCCCAATGGGCTTTTTTCAAGGAATCACCCAGGAATCAATCTTGTAACATCTCTGTAGACCACATCTGGGCACTTGGTTGGTTTTAGATAATTAGGCACTTTTTCTTGGTATAAGGACTTTTAGTTACTATGAAACTAGGGTTGCCACCTTTTCTGGGGAAAAAATACCGGCCTTCCTATATATTTATCTAATTTCCCTATTAGTAACATTGGTATCAACCATCATTTTTACCGGCCAGGCCGGGTGGCAACTGTTGTGTTTGGTAGCCGAGTATGAGGAGAGTATAACAGTGCTTTATTAGCAGGTCATGCAGCCATTACATAGCAGCAGTAAGTCTTACTTTCACTTTCAAGTTGTACAGAAAGTCCTGTGTATGCACAGTGACACCTGCAGGCCATTTGTATAAACACCACATATTCCCCTTATAGTAGGAAAGCATTTGGACAATCTATAAACAAAACAGTAACAATTAAACCGTATGTATCTTAAAGAAATATATACATTCTTCACATGACATAGTCCTTGGTCCATGCAGGTAGTTTCCTGATTCTCTCAGTATGCCTTATAGGTACACTTTCTTCTGCCCTATTGCAGTTGGCATTAGGAGTAGGGAAATGTCCTTCATCAAATGGAACATCTCCAAAGTCATATGTAGCAGGAGCAAGACGACTTGCATTCCATATGCGTCCATCAGACAGTTCATATGTGTATGGTCCTTGCTGGCGTCTCACTTCAAGTGGTGTAGTAAATTTAGATTGTCCTTGTTTCAGTATTCCTGGTTTCTTAATTCTGACTAAAGATCCAGGCTGAAAGTGCCGTCTCTTGCACCACAGTTTCTATCAGTATAAGCCTTGCATTTGGCTTGGTGATGTTTCACAGTGTCAGCAGTAGATGATTTTGTAGGAATAGTCTTTGGTGGAAGTTTGACGTCTGCAACATGTAACCTAGTGCGCATCTGTCTGCCATGTAATAATTCAGCTGGAGATGATTGGGTCGTTGCATGGCATGTTGCTCTGTAGTTATGTACTGGTTTTACATCTGATCTCAACTTAACTTTATGTACAAAGTTCTTTGCACAACCCAGTGATGTGTAGCTTTGTGGTGAAATTGTAAACACTGGGTGTGTGGCAGGCACTGGTGCTGTAGAAATGAGACCATCCACTAATTGTAGGTTTAATGCAGCAAAGAGTTCCCTTCCAAGTATAGCAGTACCCTTATTCACAATGTAAAAGTCACATTTTGCAGTATTTGATTTAAATTGTACAGTCACTGGCAAGCAACCAAGCACAGGGATTGGATCCTTTAAGTAACTGACCATTCTCAGGGCAGGTGCACTAAGCGTATCTTTTGCAAAGTATTTCAAGAAAATATCCTTTGGTAGTATAGAAACAGCTGAACCTGTATCAAGCATTAGGTTAATGGAGTGCCCCTTGTCAGCAGAATCAGTACTGACACTGACAGTGCATATAAACTTGTCTGGAATAAATGTACCAGCTTTATCCACACTTAATACTGTAACATTTGTAGTAGTGAGTTCATGAACATCTTTAACAGAACTACGGCAGTCCCCAGAAAAGTGACCTGGTTTTAAACATTTGCGGCACTGTATAGCTTTGGCAGGACATTTAAAATAGTTTGCAAGGTGTTGTGTTGAACCACAGCGAAAGCAGTATTTTTTATTTGTATTTGCTGCATGGTTTTTCAGTGAATCCCTTTCCGTAGCACTGTATTTTGCCTGTGACTGCGCATTATTAGGCCACAGTTTTGAATTCACAATCTGTACATTACCAGCAGTTCCCTGACTGAGAGTTTTAGCCTCCGCCACAGCTGTTTCAATTTGGCTAGCAAGTGTACCAAACATTTGTTGTGTTTGGTAGCAGAGGATGAGGAGAGTATAACAGTGCTTTATTTGCAGGTCATGCAGCCATTACTTAACAGCAGTAAGTCTTACTTTCACTTTTAAGTTGTACAGAAAGTCCTGTGTATGCACAGTGACACCTGCAGGCCATTTGTATAAACACCACAGCAACCCTATATGAAACATGAAGGTCATATGTAAAGAAAGAAAATCCCAGAGACAATCAGGTAATGGTGTTATAATGCAGTGGCCTTATCATACTTTTTTTTTTACTAAAGGGGAACTATCGTGAAAATGAAAATTTAAAATACGCTTCATCATACTTCTCCCCCCCCAGCATACCTGCCCCCTGGCAAATACCCCTAATTTTTTACTTACCCCTCCATTAGGGTTGCCACCTGGCCGGTATATAACCGGCCTGGCTGGTAAAAATTATGTTTGATCCCAATATTATTAATAGGAAAAAAATAAATATATAGGAAGGGCGGTATTTATTTCCAGAAAAGGTGGCCACCCTACCCTCCGTGCAGATTCTGGTCTCAGGAGTTCAGGGGCGCCATCTTCTTTTCGGACATTTTCGTGACTTTCAGCATGCGCAGTTGTTCAGGATCGGAAATTCACTACAACTGCCCATGCACCGAAAAACAGATTCTGAAGAAGACCGAAAATAAGAAGATGGTCGAATTTCGAGTTAATGGGAGTTTATGAGACCTTTTAATAAACTCACACAAATTCGAAATTCGACATTTCACACAAACCCTTGTTGACCCTGCCGGCACAGATACGTGCTTTGCCCCTCTTCTCTCTTTTATCTGGCATAAAAACAGCGTGCATGCTTGTGGCAGAGGGGGGTCCTGAGGAAGCAGCCAAGGTGGGCCCCGGGGGCCCCTGTCCGACCCTAAGTCCAACACCAATCCTGTGTCAAAGTCAAACCATCCTTTAGGTTATTTTCAGTCCTTGGAAAGATTTCTTACAAAAGTGGTGATATTTAGAAAAAATAAAAATGTTGATATATTTGTTGGACTTTCAGCCATATTCCAAACTTCCAATCCACTAAAATTTGCCAGGGTGCCTTTACTTCACCTTTAAATAAATGTCTATATTGTATATTATCTCCAAATGCTAACATTGTCTCATTAACTAATAAATAATGCAAATGAATGGCAAAAACATTTCTTGATTACATTATATACAGTGAAAATTGCAAACTGGAATTGTTTTACAAACTTTTTATAGCCTTCCCCTTCTTTGTATGCATCAATTGGGTTCATTGATTTTACTGTTCCTTTAACTTCTCAGGCAAGACTGCAAAACCAAGTAAGGCAGTTTATTTCATTCCCTTTCACAAGTTATGTCTCTGCTTGCTTTCACATGAAATGCAACCTGGGAGGAAATGCATGGGTACAGCTCATAGATATAATGAGTTGGTATTTCTTTGAGCATATCTGAAAATTAAATGATGCTCAGTTTCCAACAATACATTATATTTCCATTATTATAAGACACTTTAATTTTTTGGTGTTACCGTTCCTTTAAATTAGAAATGCCAATTTAGTTTCACTTCCATTTTTTTAGTCAGGAAGAAGAGCAAGTACCAACTATGTGAACAGCTACAGTGAAATAGCTTCTAAAATTGTAGAAATAAAATAAACTTTGGCTGCTTGACATTATTTGTAGCCCGTTGGCTTTTTTTATTGTGATTTTCCCTTACCGCAAAGTATATAACAAATAGAAAAGAAACAGGGCTGTTTATTAATCTGACACTGTCCTATTTTTTGAATAAGGTAGAGATAAGCCTTTTTAAAGATCTTATCTCTGCAGTATGAGTTTAAAGATTCTAGTGTTTTAATAATCTTAGAAAAGGAGGTACCATTTGTGTATATCATTAACAACTATCATTAGGCATCAGTAATTGCACGAGTGAATGATTAGACCCCAAACTATCCTAGATGTTAAGGATTGAAGTTAAATTAATTGCTGAAATCTTATGATCGCCAGTGTTAATAATACTTCACTTATAATTTGGCAACAGGTTTTAAAATGTTTGGCTATGGACCCCTTTCTAGCCTAAAGTAGATGTAAGGTATTAAAATAGAAAAATATTGCCTGAAATAACCAACCTGCTATAGTTTAATGCGGGGGTCCCCAATCTTAACAGGCAGAAGTATATGTGTGAAACAGTTTCTATAAACAGGAAGAGCGGACTATATATTTTATTTATTTTGGATTATGGGACAAAATATATGCAATACATGTTTATGTTTATTCCTCTTCAATGCTATGCTAAATTAGCAAACTTTTTTATAAGTTTCATTTACTAGGTTAGAATGATCCAGTTTAATTGTTATTTAAGTGTATTTCCGGCATGTCCACCTTTTATTAGGGTTGTTTTGCTTTGGTTACTATTGAATCATAGCATCTCAACGTCCAAGAAAACATCAAGTCATCTTAATTCTGAAATATGTCTGAATCTATTTGATATAGTTAATCAAAAAGCACCTTTTAATCAATGTTTTTTTCTCTGGCTTTCGTTGCTTTATGACTCTTTTCAGTATTGCTTAAACTCCAAAATGCTCATGCAATTTTCCATGCAGAGTATGTTTTCTGCTGTAATCAATTTCATGGGGTTCCTCTATGGGTGTAACCTGAAGTCTCAGGCCAGACACAGCTAAATCTATTTTTAGAACTCTCCCACCCACAGGAGATGTGACTTAAGTTGTGACCCACACATTCTCATATTTGCTTGTACAGCATTTGCGCTATTGGAATAAGACCAGGGAAGAAAATTAGGGATGCACTATCCAGGGTTCAGTTAAGGATTTAGCCAGGATTCAGCCTTTTCCAGCAGGATTCGGCCAAATCTGTGTACCTGGCTGAACCTAAGCCTAATTTGCATGTGCAAATTAGGAGCAGGAAGGGAAATAATGTAACTTTCAGTCCAAAAACAAAGAGGAAGTAAAAAATGCTTTTTCCACTTTTTACCTTCCTGTCACTAATTTGCATATGCAAATTCAGATTCGGTTAGGTATTCGGCAAAATCTTTCATGGATTCGGCCGAAACTCATATTGTGTATTCGGTGCATCCCTAAAGAGAATCTTGTTTTTGGTATAGATTACCACCAACTAACATGTATTTCTATCAACACATAACCTGTGCCTGTCAAAACAAACAGTAATGAGTATAAGAAGCCGGTCTCTGACGTAAGCTTTATTTCCTCTGACCTTGGCCACTCTTTACTGTATATCGGCCACCAAAATCTACATAGAAAAAAGAATAGAAAAATATTCTTGTTCTACTGAGTTATCAGAGTGTACTTGTTGTATATGAAATGTATTGAAACTCCTGGATAAGAAATGTTTCTATATTAAAAAACTTATGGCAAATGTGCTCTCAATTTCATGTGTATTTTTAAAAAGAAATGACAAACAAGAAATACGTCTGTGCTCTTTTTGGAAAGTGGGCATTTTTAAATCTATTATGTTATTTCCTTTCACACATTATAACCACACTCCCTGCAGAGTTTTATATAAAATGAGCTGAAACACAAGGTCACCTATGGCAGTAGTTAAAAGCAAAAGAGGTATCACTTCTCTAGCATATGATTTATTTATTGGGATGGTTTAAAGGTAATTAGGTAAATTGCTTATATAAGCACGTGGCTGTCATTCGGATCACTTATGTAGCACATTTTAAGAATGCTTTAGTGTGCAAAATTTTTCTTTGACAAACGACAATTCAGCAAACTAACCTGCCAAATCATGGTTCAATAATTAAATTGTACCCTTAGTTTGTATTAATTTAGTATGACAGTTCATCATAACAACTCTTTGGAAATGTTGCATATGCTCATGAGGGGATATTTTACATGTAGTGATAAACTAATCTGTCCCATTTTGCCAACAAATTTGCAACACTGCGAAAAAAATCTTGAAAATGGCAACAATTTCTCAAGATGCGCAATGTTTTTTTTCTCACTCCGAACACATTACAATCGATGGGAGTTTTGCTAGTGGCCATTTAAAAAGAAAGTCAATGCGAATTTTCAATTCGACTTTTTTGTCTCTGTGACAATTTTGTCTTGTCTTACAATAAGTAATCATCAGCTCAAAAATTGGGCCTTTATTAGTCCCTTTTAGAAACCAACCAACAGTTGTATACAATGGCCTGCCGTTATGTGATTGGTTGGTTTGTGTTTAATTTAAAATACAGCAGGTTAGTTCTTACACAGGAAGATAAATAGGAGTTGAATGCTGTTAATAACTTTCTACAGAATTATATAATTACCTTTTCATATACTCTCAGTGCCACATATCTCACCTTGCTGACTTTACCTATCCCTACACCATATCATACCCCTTTTCCTTTTACACTGCAAGCTCTGTTCGAAAGGGCCCTCTTTACCTTGGTTGCTGTTTTTGTATGTAATCTGTGAAATGTTACCTGTAGTATTGAATGTACCAATCTTGTGAGTGATAATAATAACATTAAAGGAGAAGGAAAGTCTTATTCCACTTGGGCACCCCCAAATGATTATATTGACTTACCTGAAACCCAGTGGTGTAACTAGATGTTACTGGGCCCCACAACAAATTCATTTTAGGACCCCCAACATATCCAGAGGTTATCCATTTTACTAGTATATGTTGAAATTGTTCATTAATTAGGGCGTCATGGGGCTCCCTATACCTCTTAGGCCCCCCTGTAGCCGCAGGGTCTGCTTCCTCTGTAGTTATGCCCCTGCTGAAACCCCAGGATGGTGGTCCTATCAGCAGAAAATTGCCCAGGCCCGGGGTTATTCCAGCGAGCACCACAGAGCGATCCTCTTCCTACTTCTCCTTTCTTAAAATTTCCCGGGGCAGCCGCATGTGTAGTAATAGTAGACTTTTTCATTAAAGCTCGACATTTCACTCTACTGTGCATGCACAGCCACAAGACGAAAGAAAAAGCAGGAAGATGATCGCTCAGTGGTGCTCACTGGAATAGCCTCGAGCAGGTGCAGTTTTCTGCTGATAGGAGCACCGGCCTGGGGTTTCACGTATGTAATACAATCACTTGGGGTGCCTAACATTTGGCACCCCCAAGTGGAATAAGACTTTTCTTCTCCTTTAAATAGGACATTTGTGGCCATGAAACAGTTCATTTGCACAGTAGTATTTAACGGATGGACAGATACAGTACAAACCTAAAAAAGATAAATATATATATTTACTGGGCTTTTTTAATTGTTACTGAGTTGTTGTAGATTTCATTTTCATTCTTTCCTTTATTTTGTATATCCAGTCAATATGTGTTTAATCATCGTAATATATTTTAAATGGTACTTATGATTTCTTTTTTTATGTGTTTCAGACTTCCATTTATTGCATCTAGTTAAAAATAAATAACCCGCAGTAATATCAATGGAATAGTGCACAGTGTTTGTTAACTGTTCAATTCCTTTTCTATGTTTAACATAATGAATCCTGTGCACAATTGCTTTCAGTTTTTAGACTGTGTTCACTTCTATATTTCCAGTTTTGTGTTTGTATTCTCCATATTGTTTTCTTTACAATAGAAATGCCTTCAGATAATGAATAGGCTATTTTTTTAAACTAAGGCCTATGGCACACAGGGTTATTTGACCAGTGCTGCTTTCTGGTAGTGTTCCCTTCAGGCTATACATCGTTATTTGGTAAGATACAGTATATTCATACTTTTTTCTGCACTGACCAGATAAACAAGTCTCAGCATTCTCCAATGCACATAACAGTAGCATAGCTGCAACTTGCAAGATACTGTATACAGTATATTGGATAACAATGATTGCAGAGTTTTCTGTGTGAGAATATAAACCTAGTGTAAGAGCATACTTTCATACTGGTTTGCTTTAAGCTTGACTTTTATTTAAAGTGTTGTGAACATAAAAGAGACAGAATTTATCAGTCAAAATTTTTTTACCGAAGGCTGTTTTAATGTGTAATGCAGCTACGCATTGTATAACTTGTACAATAATTCCAACACTAGGGGTAATTTTCATTATGCCCCAGATGCAAGTGCAAGAGCACTAATTGGTGGAATATCCCCATAGTCCTTACCACCTGCTACACAGCTTACTTAACCAAAATCTTTTGGCATGAGCCAGATGAAAGTATTATTTTAAACTCTATTGTTACTTCCATCTGTAACCCTCCCATATTCCTTTAAATGTGAAACTACTTCTAGCCCATTCATCCTTCCTCATCCAAGTCATTAATATGCTACCACACTTAGATTCTTTCATTGTTCTTCTACTGTAAATGTACCTAATTTTGTTCTTCCAACTACTGCTTTAGAAAATCAAACACATGCAGCAAAATGTACATGAAGTGACATTTTGGCCTACTGACATAAAGCAGAAATACATTTTGGTTAATTTATTAAGTCCCTTGAGCCCAACGTCCTTGATCTTATCTCACATAATTTTCACTCACATGCATACAGCTTCAAACTCACAGGCTTCAAACCAGTTTTATAAACAATTTCAGTAATGTATATCCCAAACTAAGACTTAAATGTCAACCCCAAAAAATATTTTTTTGCCTATTAAAAGAAAACATGATTCTAAGCAACTTTGCAATAAACATTCATTGGACATTTTCTATGGTTTTTAAGCTATTTCTACATGTATTGCTACTGAAAGCAGTGTTTCTCCCTTTCTATTCTCTGAACTGGTGGCTCTGGCTTTTGAAACAATGTAACATAAGCCAACTGATTAACAGACCTGTCTTGCTGGAGAAGACTGGCTTTTGCAACATTGTTTAAAATGTAACAACCAGGAATTATGCAAATGTTGCTTTCAATAGTAATTACATTTACAAATAACTTTTTAAAGCACCAACAATTTTTAATACATTAATTTTGGAAAGTTGCTTATAACTATGTTTTCATTTATTAGGCAAAAAGTCATTTTTTGGGTTGACATGTCCTTTAATCAAACTCCCTCACCAGAAAGAGAAGCAGAATTCAGGAACATTTCAGTGACTAATAGCTAAACACAGAAATATAGAATAGAATGACTATAATGGCATATGTCAGCGTTAACACATTGTTTGCAGTAGCTTAACTACAAGATACTAGGCCCCACAGCAAAATTATTTCAGAGCTTCATGAACTCTAGATATAGACTTTTTTTTTTTTTAAAACATATATTGAAATTTCTTATCAGTCACAGCCTCCTGTGTCCCCAGCAGTCTCAGGTTTTGTTTTCTCTAAATAAAGAAACAACCCCTATGCATTCCCCCATTCATGCTAGTTTTGAGGTGATGCAGTAAGTGGTGAGTTGTGTGTGTGCACCCTCCCATCAAATGATGTAAATGTTTGTTTTACAATGGACAGCAGGTCACACATACAATTGTTGCAGGCTGAATGAGGCAGCAAGCATCAGTCTTACTGTATGGGGCAGGTGTGGGTCAAAAGTATTAGACCCATACAGGTCCCTTATGGGCTTTGTAGTTTTTCTAAATGTAACATTTCTGAAAGATTTTAACATATGAGTTCTTAGTATAGAGCAAAGCAAGGACTTACTGTATGTTCTTCTGCCATTACTGTTGTCCTTGTGTGAAGACCTCATTGTGCATTTTTACCCATGCTATGGCTGCTTGTGAGCACAATGTATTTTGCATACAGTAGCTTCTGTATTATAACACATAATATGCCCTTTTATTAAGAGGCTTGTTCACCTATAAGTACATTTTTAGTATGTTAGAGAATGGGCTATTCTAACCAGCTTTTTAAATGGTCTTATTTACTTTTATTAGTTTTTAAAATTATTTTTCTTCGTCTTTTCACTATTTCTCTAAAAACTTTCAAATGTGGGTCACTGATCATGTCTTGATTAGAACTCAAAATAGGCTCAGGCATTTCAAGTACCCAGAGGCCCAAAAAGTCTCCCACCAGTTCACTAAATAGTGACTGTCTATAGCATCTTACAGCAACCCCTGGCATTTGCCATAACTCACAGATTTCCAGTCCAAACCACCAAAAAACTATTGCTCTGTGAGGCTACAATTTTATTGTTTACTTTTTACTACTTATGTAACCCTAATTGGGCTTAAAAGGGCAAATAACAAATAGTAAGGTTGAGCATGGGCTACATGGAACCCTCTTTCAGCAGGATGGGCTTTCGCTATGTGGAACATGTGAGGGTGTTGTTTACCTATGCCTCAATACTGCCAAAAATGTAAAACAATAGAAAAAGTACCAGGGATTAACAAAAGCACAAACAAAATAGCAATAGGCTTTATACAATATAAAGCAGGGGGAGTTGACAACCTTCCAGGTTGTCAGTACCTCATGTGTATGATCCCTACAATAGACATGGACTTCTGGCAAGCAAAGCAAAAGAGCTACTCCCTTCTATCGTTTTTGTTGGAGCTGAAATCCTGCTTGTGTTCCCTGACTCTAAATCAGCGGTATCCAAACTGTGGCCCTAGGGCCAAATGTGGCCCATCTTGAAACGCTCAGTTCGCGAGAAAACGTCATTTTGCAAAGGATATAGGAGGAGGGGGACTCTGCCCATTGCCTAGTTAGTAATAATAATAGGTCTATTTAATATCCAGGTGTGCCTTATTCCAGTGTATATCTCAATCTGGTATTTTTTTTGTGTATTTTCTTTTCTTCTTCTAATGTGGCTCTCGAAGCCAAAAGTTTGGATACCTGTGCTCTAAATGGTTTGTCCCTTTTAGGGCCTAAAACTTCTGAATAGCACAGCAACATCTTTTGACCATGCCTGTTTATGGAGCCACACCCCCTAATTACCATTTTCATTTTACAAAATTTGTCAGGTTATGAAAATGTGAACATATTTCTGTGTTTTTTTTTCCAGTTATTACAGTTTTGCTAATGAAGGTGAATTGCCAGGTTAAGCTGTGAGACCTGTTTATCTAAATTGTTACCATTACATATTTGCTTATCTCAAAATTGTTGCAAAAGTATCTTTGTGCATCTAGTAGTATTTTCTGTGCTCTCTGCCCAAAGCCAATTAAGTCAGAAACGGTGTATCTTTTTCTGGCTGTTCAGTGCAGAGAAAACTGGGACTTTTTGGTACAAATGTGGGACTGTGGGGTGTGCTCCAAAAAGCCAGACTGTCCCGCTCAAAACGGGACACTTGGAAGGTATGTTTCTGAGGCCTTGTTGTCTCCAGGCTCAAATTAACATCCACCCAGATCAACTGCTGCAGGCCAAAGAAGAAGCATAAGAAGGCCCCATGAAGAATCAGTTAGAAGAGAAGATGGCCCCTGTGAACATCGCTGGGGGGGACCTGCATGAAGGGGTAAGTAGGGACTTAGGGGCAATAGCCTGGGGGGAGAGGTAGGCCAGGGAGGAGGAGAGAGGGGGGCCTACGGGGGGCAATTAGCGCCTGGGGGTTTCATTCCCCTTTAAGGGCTGGAGTCCAAAACTGCACTGCAAACTCCAGGTGAGGCCTTACCAGGGGCCTATAAAGGGGCAAAATTATGTTTTCGTCCCTGGAGTTGACAGAAAACGAGTTGACAGAAAATGAAGACCAACTGTACATTGTGTTAGAATATTACACTCTGCATCATACTAAACGTTAATTCAAAGGTCAAAACGAATTTAAATATTATAAAGTTATTACAAGATTGATTCATATCCTGTGTTCTGTAAGAAATAGCTATATAGTTTTTTTTAGGGTAGAATATTTTATTATCTATGAACAAAAATAATTGTTCCAACAGGGCTATTAATTCATCTCACATATAGTTTATGTTTTATTGCTATAGTGACTTTTATTTAACTAAATGTTCAGAATGTCTCTCATAAGTTTATTTTATGCCGACATGTTGTAACGCGCTACTCTTATTAAGGGACCCCAATTATGTGACTTTATAAGAGCAATGGAACACTGGAAAATCAGTGGGCTTCAGAATAAAGTAACATCCAAATGCTAAAATCAAAGCACTCAATGCCTTACAGGCTTAATATACTATGAAATGTGCATTAATGTTCGACATCATGCACAATGTAATACCCATAGCAGTGTAAAAACTTCATTGAAAAATGTCAGCTTTGCCACTTATTTAAGAAATAGTGTTAGTAAAAAGCCTAAGAATCTTCTTAGTGGGTATGTTGGGCTGTGCTAACAGTCTGTCATGCTATAATCATTTAAACAAATTCTGCGTGGAATGATTTTTTAAATAATGGTTTCATAGAATGGCTTTAGCTGTATTTTGTACACACCTCAAGTTTGCCTGTTGTCTGACGGCCCCCTAAAAGACATTTTTTATCATCTATCTAATTTTACAATGAGATAAATAGACTCTGTAGATATGCCAACAGGAAGGAGGTAATTTTCTTCCCTGGAAAACTGATTTGGCAACTAGCATAAAAAGAGGATTGTACTTGCCTTTATCTGGATAAACTGTAGGGGGCTCGGACATTTCTTGTTTCAACCTTTATTGGCTATATGCTATGTAATTATCTTTTGAATGCATATCTAATTCTATGCATGTCAGAAAACCTCCTACACCAAAACATCAGAAAATGCCTAATATCCTTTGTGGCGCTATAGAAATACATGTTAATAAAATAAAATAAAATAACAATTATAGAAACAAATGTACATCATTCTTTTGTCTCTCAGTAATTTGCTAGAAAAGCTTGTACATTAACAGCTTCCAAACTGTGCAACTGGCCAGCCTAAAGGGCTAGAACCAGTAGTTAGGGCCCCCCAGCCCAGGTGTTTTCAAGCAAAGGAATGTTTGCTGTCTATTTGTGCGATTTAGACATTGCATTTAAAAAAACACACAATAACAAACTTTTACCATCAATAAAAATTAAATTTTGCTTCAGTTATGAATTTTTTCATGAAAATAGAATATGTTGTGGAGTCTATATATCTGATTCAAATTAGGAGTTTTTTTTCAGTGAGAAATTCTATTACATTTTATTTGAAACACGTTTCCATTACTCATATGTCTCATAGTGATGGACCTGGGGCGAAGTCTCTGTGAATTCCCGCTATTCACCACAGGCGAATACATTCAGGAAATGCCAGGAAAATTTCACCTGGCAAATATTCGCTGCCGTCTCTCCCGTTGCAGGTGTTTGCGGGCGGTTTTGGATGTGGGCGTCTGTTTTTGGAGATGCGGGCGTCCATTTTTTTGATCCCGGCAATGGTCAGCAGCGTCCAAAGACAGACGCCTGTGTCCAAAACGAGACGCGGCAGTGTTTTTCACCGTTTCTACTGCAAATTTGTGAAATTTTGTCGAAACGAAAAGATTCGCCCATCACAAATGTCTCAATATTTTTGCCTACTTTGGTGCTCTAGTGGAGAATAGTAGGGGGAAAAATGCTGAAAGAAGATGTCACTACTACAAACAATCTGAACATAGAACATAGGAAGGAAAAATATACTATACTATACTAAGCAACAGATAGTTATCATCATATTAAGTGGCATATCAAACAATTCTATTGCAGCACCTATTGATCAGGGTCTACTAACTAATTCATATTGTACTACAGGTAAACATACCCAAACATCCGGGGAAGTCCTTATTGACTAAAAAACTATGGACATACTTCCTAGGGTTTCGTCAGGCTGAGCGACCAACAGGGACTGGACGTCACATCTAAGCACCCCAGAAGGAACAGACACGCAGTGGTCAGGCAATGCGGGCTGGAGGAAAGCCGCTGTAAAGCTGTGGGGGACCTAAAGATTGGTGTCCGTTAAAGTTTGATGCCTGTGTATGCAATTCACAAATGTGAGTGTATTTTAAATGTTTTTTTTTTTTGTAATTAAAGAGATTTTATGCTATGTCGCTGCTCCATGTTTTAAAGTAACGCAAGACCGGACGTGCAAGCTAGGACTAAAGATTTTCTGAGGGGCCTTTTGTATGCTTGAACGTCTGTGAGTATATTTAAATCACACGTGGTGGACATGTTTCCTAAACATATGTGAGACACTTTATTGCGAAATAGAAGATATCCTTGATTAAATGAGATTTGGAAAGTGGGCTAACTACTGTAATTCCTAAAAAAGGGTGTAAACATACTACACTATATACCATTTTTTGTCATACTGCTTATTTCCCGAAGCTGCGTAGCGCTGACTCCTTACTAATTGGACAGAAGCTATGTGTTATACTCGAAGGAGAACAAGCTTTTTGGGAGCTGGCATTTAAAGGGAAACTTCAGGACTTTCTGGGTATACTTATTGCATCACTGAATGTACAATGGTACCATGAGCAGTAAGATCCAGAGAATACTGGCAGCCCAAGAGATGGTGCCTCTAGTAACAAAGTGAAAATAGTCCCTGGGAAGGGAGTGTGACTGTGAGATAGCAGGTATAGTAGGGAGAGATGGCGCCTATAGTAACAGAAGTGGCATAATAGTCTGTGGCTGTCCGGTATCTCTTCCTGATTATCCAAGTGGAAGTACACATGTGCCACAGATCCTTTTTGGCAAAACAGGGGCTGAATGTGATGGAAATGGCAAATGAAAGTGTCATTTTCAAGAAAAAGAAGATAAATCCCTGATCGGAAAGGTTAGAGGGAATATGGGAAGTGAAAGGACAGACGGGAGAGAGGTGAGGCACAAGGAAAAGAAGAGGGGGAATAGGAGTGGAAGAAAATGATGAAAATTTGTGTGAGGACACTGAGGAGAGAAATGGAAGTGAGTGTGGAAAAAATAGTGTCGAGACCCAAAGAAAATGAAGAAAAAAAGTTATCAAGGTGTAAAAAGGGTGGAAATAAAATTTGAAAGCAGATGTGTGAGAGCAGAATCATGAGTATATGCAATAGGAGGCATAGTATACCAACTGCCCCTGCACGGATCTATGGAGCTGCCATGCCTTCCTACATGTGTAAATATACACCATACCACTCTATCTGATAGCAGTGATCTCAGAAGTATACTCATAGAATAGTATAGTATAGTCCTACCATGTATGGCTGTATCACTCTTTATACAAGCTGGAGAGCTGCAGCAACATGCAGGCAACATGCCTCTGTTGCTGAACTACAACTCCCACAATCCCCAAGGCTGTCCCTAACTCACCCCTAAGAGCTGTTGAGGCACCAGGGGAAGATCCCTGAAGTGGTTCTCAAACTGTAATATCTGTGGTGCGCTGCTCACCCCTTGCTGCCTCCCTCTACTCCGCTGTCTCCAACTGCTCACGTTCCTCGGTGGATGCGCTCGTTCGGCTCAGCCCCCTGGCTCCCCAGTCCAGTGCTTAGTTTGCAGTCAGTGACCTGCTAACTGTCAGCGGTCCCAACAGTGACCGCATTTCTTAATGCGCATGCGCAAGACATCACGCACGCAAACGCGCATGCGCAGAAACTGTCATGGCGGCTCGCACTGGGAGCTCAACTCGCCTCATTGGCGGAGTGCCCCCTGGTGCTGGCGGGGGGCATTTTTAAAAAAACAAAAAAACACTAGTACCCCCAACCAGAATGCGGGCTCTATCAGCCCGCACATTTGGTTGGGGGTAACTGTTTTGCACAATGGGTGCTCTTTATGGAAACTCCAAAGCAGGTGTTCGCAATGCTCAATTAAGATCCACAATGACCCCACAGACCATTTCTGGGCATCACTCCTTTGATTTAAAGTAGGAACACATAATGTAAATGGCCTTAAAGTGCCCCAAAAACGCACAATGGCCTTCTCTGATTCTACTAAACAAAGAACAGACATCCTTTTGCTGCAGGAAACACACTTTAGTAAACATTGACTCCAAAATATGATATCACTCCAACTTGCAGTACAGCAGTAAAGAGTAATTGAAGTTTATCATGACTTGAAGCAGCTGGGAAAATGACAATATGTCTAGCCCCATGTCAGATTTCAAAATTAAATATAAAAAGATCTGTTTTTTTCCCATGACACGATCCCTTTAAAGAATACTTAAAAAATAATACCCCCACGGACACATCTTTAGCGATTAGATGGGATGAACATAAAGCTGTAATCAGAGGGATTTTAATCAAACATGCTTCTCACCTAAAAAAGATCACTGAGGGAAAAACTAAGCAACTTTCACAAAAAATGACATGATCTTGCAATTATACACGAAAACAATCTGTCCCCAGGGAACACTAGAGAAATACAAGACACAAGAGTACAACTGATAGAAGTACTCTCAGACAAGGCGGCTTACACCATGCGGAAAACTTAATACTGGTACTATTAATATGCCAATAAACCACACACAATGTTAGCACATAAACTAAAAGTCCCACACTCAACACAACTGATCCATGCCATACAGACACCATCAGGAACAATAACAAGGGATACAAATCAAATACTTAGCACATTTAGCAATTTCTATGCTAAATTATACACAGCAGACAAAGCTCCAGAGAGCAAACTTGCAGGAGAATCTGATCTGCTGACAAACTGGACCCCCCCCCCACAATTAAATAGGGAAAGCCTAGAGTTGCTAGCAGCATAAATAAAAACAGAGGCAATTGAATGTGATTAAAGATTCCAAACCCAGTAATGCCCCTGACCAGACGGCTTTACAGCAAAATATTATAAAACGTTTAATGAAGGTTTAATACCACATCTAAAAGACCTCTACCAATCACTCATGGAGGGTTCGCCATTAACGCAACACATGCAAACAGCATCCATAACGATGATATTAAAACCAGGGAAGGATCCCCACAACTGTGAAAGCTATAGGCTGATCTCATTAATCAACACAGACATTAAGATCTTCGTGAAGATATTAGCCAACAGACTGACCTCACTACTCCCTAACATTATTCACATGGATCAGGTGGGATTTGTACCAGGGCGACAAGCGGCAGACAGCATCCGAAAGGCGATTAATCTAATAACTCTAGCACCAAAATTGCAAAATAGCAAATACCCTCCAATAGGGTCAATGTTCACACAGCGTTAATGCCAGTAGCACCTTCCACCTACACCACCCAAGCTATAGTTTCTGCCTAGCTACGTTGGGAAGCGTGGGAACTAGCCTCACCACCTTCCACCTACACCACCCAACTTGGGTGGTGTAGGTGGAAGGTGGTGAGGCTAGTTCCCACGCTTCCCAACGTAGCTAGGCAGAAACTATAGCCTTGGGAGGGAATGGTGGGGGGCTTTAATGTGATTCACTGGAAGGTGTGGAATATATTTAAGAGTGCTACTGGCATTAACGCTGTGTGAACATTGACCCTATTGGAGGGTATTTGCTATTCTAGAATAATTCATAGTAGCGACTAATTTGATACATTGTCAAGCAGTGGAAGTGCATTTAAACTGTTTGTTACCACTAGCCTACCCAGTCCACTTACACATTCAGTTTTTAGTATGTGTTATTTTTAAGGACATTGTCCTGCACAGCTGTGATTGGAACATGCTGTGAGTGTTTATGTCGGTTTGAGCCTATTTGGTTTTTATTAAGCAATGTTACTATTAAAGGTTAAGTTTTAATATATTGTTGCGATCATAACCTGAACTGGCTGGCTTGCTACCTAGTTGCTGGATGGATGTTAAGCATTCAATTCAGAGCTTGTATGCAGTAATTTTTGTTTCTAGTCACTTCGTTACTTCGCCAGGTCAGACCTGGCGAAGTTCAATAAAACAGATAGGAGTTTTAAAAACAAAAAAGGAAATATTTTCTAAGTCCCAAAAAAACGCTGGCATGTTTTTGTAGGGTTATAGTCTGAAAAAGAGCAAAAATTTTTTTGGGGTTACCCTCCTTCCCCCCTACATTTCCTAACATATGGCAACTCAACTATACAGGGGGCACATGTTAAGGGCAATAGGACAACTTTATTTTATTTATTAAAGGTTTCCTGGGCTGGTGTCATTTAATGTAGTGGCTGTAACATACTATTATACTAATTCACGCAAAAGGGCACGAAATTCAAACTATTGAACGGGACCTTTTGTAATTTTTAGATTGCCCGTGATAGGATCTTTGCCTGTGCTTCCTGATCCTTGTGCTAGTTTTGTCTTGTTACTCTGATTCTGGTTTTGACCCATGCCTGGCTTTTCGACTATTCTGACCTCTATATCTGACCCTCCTGTCTGATTGAATAATGGTAGAGTCGAGCGGCCAAGCTGGGAGGATTCTTAGTATATCCGATATCTGGATGTAGTACAACACCCCTTAAAAGGTTTTAATATCCCTCTAAAACACTATGCAACATGTAATACAAAGGGAGTAGTGTATATGCTAAAGTGCCCTTGCGGCCAAGTTTACATAGGTCAAACTTCACGCGCGATTAAAGAACGTATTAAGTAAAATAAAGGGAAAATACGCAATTTTATAAGTAATACTGCAACTGATACTCCAGTATCCCACCACTTTAACATGCATAAACATAATGCAACTCAGTTAAAATGGTTAGTGCTAGAAGTGATTGAGAACCCACAGAGAGGTGGAAATAAGCAACAACTGTTACTACAAAAAGAAACACTAAGGATTAAAAGGTTACAAAGTTTGTATCCAATTGGGATGAATGATCAGTGGAGTATTATTAGCTTTTTATAAGACTTGTAACATTTGTGTCAACTAACTAACCACGTCATCCTCTTTCCACAGTGTGAAAAAATTGAATAAATTGAGTACTGCCTAGCTCTTCGTTTGAAAGTATAGCATACCTGGTCCTCATGGACATTGCATGGGTAAGACACAGGTACTGATTGGCAGCTTGTTACGTATATATATTTGCATTTTTGGCTATGAAAAATGAAGTGGAATACTTTATATGTGTAATCAAGTAATGTATATGTCATGCCTTGTCCATGATTAATACTAAAACAGATGGACTCTAGTAGGCATTATAGCAGTACTGGGGACAATTGCTACACGTTGTGCATAATGGAATTTAAATCTGGACTTATGAACTTTGCCTTGAATTACATATGATTTGAGACGAGGCTGAAAAGGATTCCCCACAGCAGTCACCTCCCACTGGGTTGGTTCTTCGGGTATATGGTTGGATTACACTTATGATGTCACAATAATGGGGAGAGTTCACTACCTTAAATACCTCTGTGTAAGTTAATTGAATTGTAACACTTGAAAAAGAGCCCACAGCTCGAAACATGTTGTGTGAATAAAAAAGCAGCACAGTTCCTGCATTGGCGTATCTGTTCCCGCATTTGATTTATCTGCTACAGCAATTCCTCCTGTCTGATTGATTACCCGGTTTTGACCTCTGCCTGCCTGACTACGATCGACATCTGCCTGCCTCGACCCGGCCTGTTCTGATGACGATTCTGGTTCCTGTTCTGTACCATGACCCATGGTCCTAAAGACTCTAGCCAACAGTCATGCCCCTTTGCTGGCCAGAACTTTTGCCTTGCACCTCTCGTAAAAGTCCAGGTGGCATCTGAGTAGCTGAGGGCTCCTCCCAAAGGCAGTCACACTACTGGTGAAGCACAAGCCGAGACCAGGGTGCTTGGCGTTTGTTCTGGTGTTGGGTGCCAATGTGACACCAACAAATTCAGAGCCATCCCCAGAAACCTTCTACCCACATCACAACAAGCCAGTGTCGTAACTACCAGGGATGCAGGGGGTGCAATTGCAACAGGGCCCCCACCCCCTTGGGGCCCATCGGAGCCACAAAAATGGTTATGGCAGGCGGTTATCTAGGGGGAGATTTTACAACACACATGCCATCAACACTCCAGCATGGAATTTATAGAGGTAAGGGCCTGACAGGGGGGCCCAGGTGTGACCCCTGTACCGGGGCCCACCAGGAAGTAGTTACGCCACTGCAACAAGCACTGGACCTATGGGACTCTATAGATATTAAGTTGAAACTAAGCATTCGCAATATCAGACACAGGACCATCTTCTGCAAAAATAATTTTCCACCAGATTTCAAGTCCTGGATAGAGGCAAACGTGATCAACATTACAAAATTCCACCCAGATCAGACTACAATACGCTTTCAAAAATGTAAAGAAGAACACAATATTCCATGCTCACAATTCTTCCGATACCTACAACTCAGACATTAAAATCAGAGGTTGAAAATCAAACAATTCAATTTCCAACTTATTAAAACCATTTGCTTCAAGCGTTCTTACCCAACGCACCTAGGGGCAGATTTACTAAATTCACTTGAATGATTCGAAATTTGATTGAATTTTAAAAAAGATTTGAATTCTCAAAGGCAACTTCGACCATCAAATTTTAAAAAATCAAATGATTTGAATAAATTCAAATAAAATTCTATTAGAATATTTGAATATTCGTCAGTCGAATTACTTGCTCTTTAAATTTTAATTTGACTGCCTAGTTAGCTTGATTAAACCTACCAAATTGCTATTAAACCCTATGGGAAGCTCCCATAGGGTTTTTTAAAGTTTTTTAGATCGAAAAATAAAAATTCGATAGAATGGTTAAAATCGTTTGAATCATTTCATTTGAACGATTTAATCGTTTGATCAAATTATTTTAAATTCGATTTAATCTATCGATCGAATTGTGATTTTAAAGGTTTTAAATTCGACCACAATTCGATTGGTCTAATTTGAGGGTTAATTCACCCTCGATTTCAACCAATAGTAAATCTGCACTTTAATCTCTTGTACAGTTGTCTTTCCTCAGGCAACACGGACTTTCATCAGCCACATATGACAAAATGGGATGAAGATTTCGATCTTACAATATCTGAAAGTCTTGGGCATACGTGTGGGAGAAAGCCAAAATAATCGGTCTGTGCAGTCTCCACGAAAGAGCATATAAAATTATATTTCATTGGTACTACACCCCTTCATGTATCAGCAAACTTAGTGGCTATCCAGACCACTCCCTCTGCTTTAGAGGATATGGGGAACAGGGGTCATTTATACATACTTGGTGGACGTGTACAGAAGCTCAGAAATTCTGGAAGATAGTAGAAACTCTGCTCTCTGAGGTACTTCATTGCACCATTCAAGCAACCCCCCATACATTCCTTCTAGGCATGAAAACCAGAGCTATTTGCTCCAGTTCATCCCACAAACTAGCCACACATCCTAAGAGCAGCAAGATCGCTATTGGCAGCAAACTGGAAACAACTGCAAATACCTGGTCGACAAACGTTGGAAACGAAGGTGAATTGGATCAGAGCAATGGAATCCATTAGGGGCAAACTATTGGATAGAACTTCGAGGGGGGAGCTGGAGTGGTACCCGTGGGCCCAGTACTTGGAGAGTTGCCAACCCAAGACCAATGCCTTAACATAAGGCTTATACAGAGATACAAAAGGTTCTTTGCCCTTGGACAAAGATAAACAGGGGCCAGTTTATGTGATAGTCCTTTTCCCCTACACCTGTCCTTTTACTTTCCTAACTGTCTTCCCCTTCTTCTTTCCCCCAGCTACCCCTTAACTCACTTATAAACTACTACATGTATATGATGTCAAAACGAATACAGTATTAGCCAAGAAGCCTTAGGTAAAGATTACCCAACGATTTAATGGAACATATTTCAATGAACATAAGCCATTGTTTATATGTTTTATTCTATCTCATGTGTTTTGAACCCCTTTCTGTAAACATAACTGAAAAAACATTAAAACAATGAATAATAATAAAAAAAGATTCACAATTCCATAAAAGCCTAGCAAAGAATATTACATTGTGACAGTTTTGCTCTTTGCAATTTTATTACATTTCCCCCTTAATATATATATATAAAGACCTGAGGCTTAGAAAAGTAAAATGGAAAAGAACTTTAAACAGTATGATCAACAGGAATACACATTCAAAGTGTTTGAAAGGTTAACAGTCCCTTTAATGGGCACATTTGTGAGTTCCACAGAGAGACCCATTTTATACTCTTTGGCAAATTATAGTTTAATATGGAAGAACAATTAAAAAATAAAATAAAAACTTGAAATAGTCAGTAATATGCAGCTTTTCACACCCTTTTGAAAACTAGAAGCCATTAAAAGGTGCCACACATCAAGAGTAGCTCAGGAGTTTTAGTTTACAATGGCACTTTGCTCCAATTTTTTTGCACTGTGCCCCCTGGCATCATGAAAATGAAAGCATGAGCAGAGTATAACAGTAATACATTTTATTAAACTGGACACACATATATATTTAAGTACAATGTTTACACTCCCCAACTCCCCACCCAAAAAAACGATTTAGCTAATCAAGTATAATAATAATAAAACTGAAAGACTTAATAGAGAACCATTCTTCACAATCATTCTCAATGATGGTTTATTTTAAAGCCATGTCTCAAGACTTTCACTAGGTCTGCATTAGACAGCATTGCTATAGTACAATATTAATGAAACTGGTTTGATTTATTTGCACACTTTAAACACAAATCACTGAACTGGCAGCAGATCACTTTATTCCTTCTATGAATCACAACAAATTGTAAATCATTGAGAGTTATCCAAATCTAAATCCATAAGAATTGATTTGTTCATCTGTAGTCATCTATTAAAATGTTAGTTGACAGAAGTCATAGATTAATTTATAGTGACCACAGCACCAGGACCAGAATTCAAATACCTATAAGGGTTCTAGTACACAGGCTTTTTGTCATTAGCAGTAAATCTGTGCGACAAAGCATCCAAATTTCCTGCCTGTATGGAACATACTCTGTTTGTGTGTGCCCTGTTCTGCCTGTCGAACATAAGCCTGGTATTAGTTCAGGGGGTTTGTTAGCATTTGAAAATAAATTATTGTTAAGGGCCCTAAAGGTCACAGGGAAGAGGAGGCATATGAATTTAAGGGTATGACAACATTTTTCACATATGAGTGATATCCATGCAGTGAGCACCAACCATTTGGTTTTTGTGGTGTGCTACCACAAACTACACTGGCTTAGAGCACTGCCCTAGAGGGATTCGAGATGGACCCATACAAAGTTTTAGCGATTGAGAATTGGCTGCTCCCAATGAGTACCAAGGCCATACAGAGGTTCGTCAGATCCTCAAACTATTATCAACAATTCCTCCCATATTGCCCATATACTGGCCCTCATCTGGAAGGGAGGAAAACCTAATATATTTCCATTCCTTGCTTTGGAAGCCTTCCAATCCCTAAAAGATGCGTTTGCCTCTGCTTCAGTCCTTCAACATCCAGATCCTCAACAACCCTTCTTCATTAAAAAGTGGACGCTTCAGAGATTGGGGGCGGTGATATTCTCTCCCAAAAACACATTGCAGATGGGAAGTTACACCCTTCTGCATATCTTTCTAAGAAACTTTCCTTGCTGAACAAAATTACGATATTGGGAATTGTGAATTACTGGCAGTGAAACTGGCTCTTGAAGAGTGGCTTCACCTCTTGGAAGGTGCTCATCACCCTGTTACAATCTACACTGACCACAAAAACTTTGAATTCATATAGAATCTGAAGAGACAAAAACCCCAGCAGGGTTCTTCATGAGAAATCATGTTTCCCTCTGCAAAGAAGATTGGGCTGATTTTCTCCCTTGGGCAGAGTTTGCACATAACAATGCATGTCATACTTCAACTGGTAGATAACCATTCCTTACAGTGTATGGTCAACAAACATGGAAAAATCATCTCTAATCCACAAAGACTTTGCCGACTGAAAACAAAGATCATCTCCCATGTATAAAATAGGGGACAAAGTATGGATGTCTTCAAGGAACATTCATCTTAAACTTCCCTCTCCCAAGTTGGGCCCTAGGTTTGTCAGTCCTTTCTCCATTTCTGAGGTCATTAATCCTCCCTCCAGAGATGCAAATCTCTAATGTGTTCCATGTATCCTTGGTGAAACCGGCAATCTTCGACTGCTTCTCTTCTGACCAGTCTCCCCCTTTTTCTGTTACTGTCGATGGTCAACAGGAATATGAAATGGAAAAAAATTTGGACTCCGGGTTCTCCAGGGGTTCTTTACAATTCCTTATTAAATGGAAGAGCTTTGGTCCAGAAAAATGTTCCTGGGAGAAACATACGGATGTTCATGCCCCCCGGCTGGTGCGTATCTTCAGTGAGCTTGGCGGTGCTCTTACAACTATCGGTGCTGCATCCAAGGTGGTGGCACCCTTTGGAGCCACATGAGTTGTCATGACGGTGTCATGATGCTGGCAAAATCTATTTATTTTGACCTTGATCATGTGCTGCATGCCTTTGAACTTTTGCCTGAATCTGACAACGCTTATTTATTAACCCTTTGGCTATCACAAATTGGATTTCCTGACAAGTGCTTCCTCCTTGGTCTGGACTTCTCCACTACTGGAGCTGTAAGGCCCTATCCCAAAAGTGTTTGCAGATTTTGGATTGTCTAAACAATTACATTTGTTTTATTCCCATAATCTTCTCTTCCTCCCAAAGCTACATTGTCTTCCCCCACACCCGTCCCTTTAAATGGTGTAACAAGGAATAATCTCATGGAACCAAAGCTGGGGTCTAGGTTATCTCTCTTGAATATAAAGCACTGGCACTCGGTAGCATTTCAACAGGGGTGATCCCCTATGTGTTTAATAGGTCATGCAAACAACACAACGTTTCGGGGGCTGTCCCCTTCGTAGGTTATCTCTCTCCCTTGAAAGCGAATGGCGGGGGAGGACTAAGCCATATGAATGAAACCAATGCCCAGGTCGAGAGACCTTTATTTCAGGTTATGCTTTTATGCCGGGAGGCTTTAGCATTTGATATTATGACCAGAGGTAAATAGTTAGGGTCCGCCATATGGGTTTTACCTTGATGTGGTGTGGTGGCTTATTAATCTTATGATTAATAAATAATTTTGTAACTAAAAAAACCCTGTCTTTGTACACATGCATTTGCATATATTACTTATATGACAGGGGACCAGGGAATGTGCATTGCTCAATCTCTCCTCTTTTTCCCCTATGTGTATAGTTAATTTGGCCAGATCAGTAGCACTTCCATTGTATTTTAGTACATTTTTATTAAGCTATGGAGTGCTCCCACAACCTTTCTTTTTTTCTTCTTTTTTTGCATCTATGATAACCAACATAGGTGCCTGAAATAACTGGAAGCAAAGTTAGATGAAAGTGATTATACATAACTTAAACTGGACAAAGTAATGGGAGAAAGGTATATAAAATAAATAATGTAGTCTTCAGCTGAACCTTGAAATAGTTTTTTCTGAATTCATATTAAGACTGAAGCTTACAAATTTATCCTACCAGAGAAATTACTGAAATCTGAAAGTTGGTTACAGTAACAGCTACAAAGACAAACAAATCAAGGGGTAAAATGTTATATTTTATGAAAAACAGATTTCACTGTTAGAAATAACAATCCCCCAATTTTCCATTAGGTGGGTCTAACACATGTACAGTATTAGAGGTAACTCCTTATAATAATGCAAAGATTAAAGAGGAAAAATTCTGCCAGAGTATTATTGGACATAAGCCTACACAAACATGGGAGGGTGACGAAACAAGGGTTTTCTTTCCAGTGTGGACATTAACATGTTTCACAAAGGAAAAATTTGCTCTGGGAGTGTACATGACCTAAATAAAACATAGAAATGGACAGAGCTAAACAAAGAAACAGAACCAGTTAAACTAGATTGATCTCTCTACAGAAAAAGGTTTAATTTAAAATACTGAAATTCTATAGAAGACTGGTGCAGGTGTGTGATACTAGTAGACATAACAATGAAAAAACACACTACAATAAGTATCTAGACCGTGGCTTTAAATAGATACTGACACCAGAAAATAACAATGTCTTTGAATGCTAATTTTGCCATGAAAATATTTGCCTGATGCTTTTAAATTACCTTTCTTGCCCCCATGTCCCTCTGTGAGGGGGCTGCCATATTTGTGCAGCAGTAGTCCATTAGTATTAGGGCCTGTACACACGGGCGTTTTGGACCTGCGCTCCCCTGCGTTGCGTTTGGCTGCGCTCAGCCGCAGGGGAGCGCAGGTCTAGACGCACCTCATTTTGTTCAATGAGGTTGTACCCACGAGACGCGTGTAAGCGCCGAACGCAGATTCAGACGAAAGATGCTGCATTTTTCTTGCGTTTGGCGCCTACATGCGTTCGTGTGAGTACAGCCCCATTGAAAATAATGGAGTGCGTCTATACCTGCGCTCCCCTGCGGCTGAACGCAGCAAAACGGAACGCAGGGGAGCGCAGGTAAAAACGCCCGTGTGTAAGGGCCCTTAGAAACTTTAAGGGGCAGATTTACTAATGGTCGAATTTCGAAGTGAAAAAAGTTTGAAATTCGAGGGCTTTTTATTTATCTTTTTAAAATCTATTTTATTTTGATCGAATAGGTCCATTTTCGCTCGAATAAAAATCGATCACACCGTTTGATCGCATCAAACAATTTGAACGATTTTGCGCAAAATCCTTTGAACTCCTAGGACAGGTTCTAGGAGGTACCCCATAGGCTACAATGGCAATTCGGCAGCTTTAAGGCGGGTAGTATCAAAGTCGAAAGATTTTAAAGGGCCAGTACTTAGAAAATTCGACTTGTCAAATATGTACATTTTTTCAATTTGAATCGACTTTTGGCCTATTCAATAGTTGAAGTAGCCCAAAATGATTACAATTTTTCAATTTTTCACTTCGACCCTAAGTAAATGTGCCCCCAACTGAAAGGTTAAGAAGGGACAGTCAGGTTGGAAAAACAGTCAGGTTTAGGAACTTCAAGTAACAATTACTTGCAGAACTACAAACATGACCAAATATAGGCATATTAATATTTTGAAAAGAACATTTTTAGTGGCAGTATCACTTTAAGGAAGGTGGTAGAACAGCTTATATATCTGTCTAGTTCTGTCAATAGAGTTCCAGAATCCTAATTCGTTGAACTTAATAAACAGAAAAACGACTATATATCACATTTTATAACCTTTGGTACAGGAAAATTTATGGCAAAATTTTATTAAAGCCCATGATGACTTTATTAGAAATTATATTGTTTGGGAACTGTAGAAGATGTGAACACGTTACGTAACTTAACTCTCTAGGACACATTAAGGTTTCAGATAAAGTAATCCTCAGCAATGGCAAAACAAGACCGTGCTGGGCCCCTCTGGCAAAAGACAATTTGGAGGGGCCCTGTGCACATATCCTCGAACTGCTCTGCTGGTTGTGCCCCCCTCCCCTGCTGCATGCTTGCAAAAGAACACATGCATCAATTTAAAGAAGAAGAATGGTGTGGGGGGGGGGGATTTTAATACTATAGAGGAAGCTGACCTGGTCTGCTTCCTGTATTGTTACACCACTGATCCTCAGGCATATGAATACCTTATAAAATATTTCAATTCAAACATGTTAGTCTGACAGAAAAATGTTTTAGGCCCCACATATTTTGGAAAGTGATAAGGTCCAGAGTCTCCAGTTCCTCTATATTCCTGGGTCTGTTTGGGTTGTTTGAGGGCATGTGACAAACCCTTTTTTTCACTGAATTAAATCTGGCCCAATAAAAACCCCTTATAGTCACATTTGTGCTTGAAAAGTTCAAAAATGGTCAGAACTGGTTTAAATCCAAGGAGTATATAAAGACAAAACTGATGATATTCACCAATATGTGGCAAAAATTCACTGGCGAAAAATCATGCAATCAGTTGCATCAAAAAAATTTGGGCACTCATCAGAATAGTCACGAGCATAAAAATAGCTGTGCATCAAAATGATTTTAATGCCTATTGACTTTAATGTATTTGGACAAAATAGACACTCGTATAAAAATTGTTGCGGGCATCAAAATTATTTGAATGCTCATTGACTTCAATTCGTTTTGCTAATTTTTTGCCATTTCGCAAATTTCACACTAAATTCACAAATTATTGGGCGCAGCGAAACAGGACAAATTTGCTCATCACTACTGTTCATCATTAAAATACATAAAGAACACCATGCTGCCTTTAGAGGTCAAGCCACAGTACATAATTGTATGGTAGGCTCTTGAAAAAGCTAAAAGATCATATTGAGTCTACATTTATACACTTGATTCTGTGCTAACACCTATACCAGAAAATGCAGTATCACGTGTATCACAAATTACAAGCAAGGAAAATTGTTGTAATGCCATCTTTGAAGAAGATCTCAGTTTAGCAACTTCTATGCACAGTTGAAAGCTACAGAACCTATGCATTACTAAGATGGGGTACTGACTGAGTCTCATCAAAGTCTTGCAAACTTCTGCTGAGGTTTTAGCTGAGGTCTAGCTCAACATCTTCAAAACCAACTAAACAAGCCTTAATACTACCTTAGACATCCTTCTCATTTAGTGTATAACTTGTATTATATAATTTTTGCCAAAGTGTATAACCTTGCATTTATCAACAGTGAACCTAATTTTTGTCATGACCAGCTCCATAAATCCAGAACAGGTGCTAGGCTCCCTGGTCTCAGCTCTGCTTCCATCTGTAGCAGCCACCTTTCACTTTGGGAGGAGACCTCGGCTAATTGGATGCCGCCAGGTCTTAATAAGAGAGGAGCCAAGCAAGGGTTCTGGATTGGCAAGGGTTACAGCCATTATCTAGGTTTAGGACAGGAATAGACAAAAGCATAGTCAGGCAGGCCAGGGTCAGAGCGGGCAGAATTCAAACAAGGTCATACAGGCCAGGTCGGTGCGGGCAGAGTTCAAGGATAGTCAGACAGGCAAGGGTGGTAGGAAAGCTTTTTGAAGGATTATAAAAGGATAGGATACTGGACTTCATAGCAAATAACAATACTATGAGTCTGTGCCAGCATGGTTTTATGTATAATAGATCTCGCCAGACTAACTTAATTTCATTTTATGAGAAGGTAAGCAGGGACCTCGATTCTGGGATGGCAGTGGATGAGATTTACTTAGACTTTGCTAAAGCATTCGATACAGTGCCACACAGAAGGTTACTGGTTAAATTAAGGAATGTTGGCCTGGAACATAGTATTTGTAACTGGATAGAGAACTGGCTAAAAGATAGACTACAAAGAGTGGTGGTAAATTGAACATTTTCTAATTGGACCAATGTTGTTAGTGGTGTACCGCAGGACTCTGTACTGGGTCCCTTGCTTTTCATCTTGCTTATTAATGACCTGGATGTGGGCATTGAAAGTACAGTTTCTATTTTTGCAGATGATACTAAATTGTGCAGAGCTATAGGTTCCATGCAGGATGCTGCCACTTTGCAGAGTGATTTGTCTAAGTTGGGAAACTGGGCAGCAAACTGGAAAATGAGTTTCAATGTTGATAAATCTATGGTTATGCACTTTGGCAAAAATAATATAAATGCAAGTTATACACTAAATGGCAGTGTGTTGGGAGTTTCCTTAAGTGAGAAGGATCTTGGGGTTTTTATAGATAACAAGTTGTCTAATTCTGGGCAGTGTTGTTTTGCACTACTAAAGCAAAAAAAGGGCATAAACTCAAGGTATGAAAACATAATTATACCTCTTTATAGATCCCTAGTAAGACCTCATCTGGAATATGTAGTGCAGTTTCGGACTCCCATCCTTAGGAGGGATGTAAATGAGCTGGAGAGAGTGCAGAAACATGCAACTAAACTGGAATGGAAGACTTAAATTATGAGGGGAGACTGTCCAGGTTGGGGTTGTTTTCTCTGGACATGATTACACTTTATTTTTATGGTTTATTCATAGGGCACAAGCCCAAATACATTCTCAGACACAGAACACATTATAGATAGAAGCAAGCTTCTTCTCAAAAGCATTTATTCTAATTGCTTATACTTCTTGACACAGAATCAAACAATCCATTCAGCTTGGACTCATGTTTTAGTTGATAATCTCCTGGTCTCTTCACCAGTAGCTACTTCATTATACATTTTTGGCAATAATACACTACCCACCACCTTATTCACTAAGGGGGAAATGGAATAAAATTTGCAAACAGAACAAATTTGTGCACAAATGAGAATACAAATTCACGTTTCAATTTAATATTTTTCATTAGGCTTTTATTGCATTGAGAAACTTAATTGTGCATTGCAAACTTTCAAGAAGTGCCTGAAGGTTTGTACTTAATTTGCTATGATATTATTATGGTGGTGCATTTTTTACTCATTATTTATTAATTGTTATTTAATAACAATGATCTAACGGTGACCAACTAAGCTGCACAGAAATTTACAGTTGCACAATTTGCAATAAATTCTTACTTGACTTCAGGTCTAAAAACTCTGACAGAGAGACAGCAATTTTTTCCAGTTCATTTGAATATTGAGACAGTCAGCAATGACATAACACAAAATGAATTTGTTGTTTTAATATTTTCTCGGTATAGTAACGCTAACATTTTGAGTGAGCATAGACATATGGATAAATGTGTTTCCAAAGCTAAAATGTTGTTTTGAGCTGAGTAGCTCCACAAATGGAAAGAGTCAACAAAGGGTGTATTTCTCATAGCTCTGTGACTGCAGGCAATATTGTACAGTCAAGCATTGAGGCTTTTACAAAGATGAATATCCCAAACATTAACAGGGCTTGCAGCTCAGCCAGCCTAATCCAGTAAAAAGAAACAGCATTAAAGAAAAAGAATAAGCAGTGTAATTACATGCTTCTGATGGAGTGGAAGAAATCTGGAACTAGCTTATCTGGGGTGATTTTGCTGGAGAATAAAAACAGGAAAGCATTTAGATTTCAGTATCTCTGCAGGAAAGAATAGACTACATGGCTAGATTAGTTAACCTCTCTAGCTGCTGCAGGGTGCATTGAGCATTTCACTGCAGCATTCTGCTAGCAGGCGAAATAATAATTCATGTAGAAAATGTTATTTCTCATGTGCTCTCTCTGGCAATTGTTGTTGCTTGTCTAAATTGTTACCAAATTAATGTCATACACCAAATTGTTGCCTCATAACCAATATTGCACATTCTAACAATTGTTAACCTGTTAAATATGTTAACCCATTATATTCTCTTCCCTTTATGGAAAGTATCACTTATATGGGCAGGTTTATGAAAGGTTGAATTTCGAATCCATGTGAATTTGTTTTTACTCTAATAAATTTGAATATACAGGTATAGGATCAGATATCCGGAAACCCATTATCCAGGAAGCGCCAAATTACAAAAAGGTTGTCTCCTATAGACTCCATTATAATTAAATAATTCAAATTATTTTAAATGATTTCCTTTATCTCTGTAGTAATAAAACAGTACCTTGTACTGGATCCCAACTAAGATTTAATTAATCCTTATTGGAGGCAAAACCAGCCTATTGGGTTTAGTAAATCTTTAAATAATTTTCTAGTAGACTTTAGGCATGGAGAGCCAAATTACAGAAAGATTCCTTATGCAGAAAACCTTAGGTCCCAAATAGTGAAGTGGTGGATTCCCACAATTCGCAGCAGGCTAATAAATTCACAAAATGCCAGAAAAATTTCGCCTGGCGATAATTCGCTGGCGTCTCATTTTGGACGTGGGCATTCGTTTTTTTTCGACACCGGCGTCCAAAATGAGACGCAGTGGCATTTCACGAATTTTCCACTGTTTTGCAAATTTCTACTAGAAAGTCGCGAAATTTTGGCAATGCGAAACGCCCCAGATTCGCCCATCACTATTCCTGAACATTCTGGATAACAGGTCCCAAACCTGTACTCACAACTCGAATGGGAGGTTATTTCAGAAAAAATGTTTGATCAAATATCCCAACCCAAAAATTTGAATCAAGTTTTCCCTCTGAAAAAAACTTGAATGTCAGGAAAGCAATTAACATATTCAAATGGTTCAACAGACCTCTGCCATTGACTTAGAAGGAACTCGTCAGGTTTTAGGTGGCAAATAGTCGTATTAGAACTGTTTCCATGGTCGAGGTGTGATAAATCTCACATTCTTATGTCCGTTCGAATTGGGGGATCAACATTCATGTGTGTGAATTTTGCCACCAAACAACAATTCAAAAAATTTTATTAAAATGTACTATTCATATTAGTTTAACAAGCCATTCATAATGTGGAGACTATTAGAGGATTTGTATTTCACTAGGTACTTTATTCTCTATAATGCATAGGCTGCATTGTTTTAAGGATAACACAGAGTAGTTTATCTGCTATCTCCATTACCACCACCAGCCTCTTTCAGACTAAATGGGAGTAGGATGCTTCACTGCATAAATATTGTCATGGTTTATTGGTACTGTTGCAAGTACACATTTCCTAAATCTTTAATTATCTGTTGTTTTTTGGTAATAGCAATCAACAATACTCTACTGGCCATACTAACCCCATTGTTAAAAAAAAGACTTGTTGTCTTAAAGGCTATTTACTGGGAAAATGGAAGAACTTCCAGGTCAATAAACTGAGGATGCTGATTCATGATCTGCTAATCTATTTTTGTGAAAACACCTAAATGACTTATCTGACTACTAATGAGAGGCTAGAACCTTATTTACAAATCCACTCAAAGTTAGAAAAAAATCTTAGTATGATTAATTGTATCTGCCAATCATCATTTACTCAACGCACTCTTTAATCTTCCTTTCATATTCTCCTAAAGGCTCCATTTCCTACATTTTAACATATCATGTTCATCCAGTGTCATTAGCCCATAAAAGCCTCATTACTTCTTTGCTTTTATAAACAATTTTTTTTGCTACATAAGAGCATATTTACTTGTGCTAGAAAGAAGAAAAAAAACCAATGGACATTAGACTGAAAACACAGTGGTATATATTGTTGTAGAAATATTGGATGGGTGTGTCATTAATGACTGCATAGGGGTCGTTAATGTCTGCAACCACAGTCAAATTCATTAAAATTTTCCCAAATTTAGTTGTGTCAAAAACTACTACACTAAGGGCCAGATTTATCAAATTCACATGAACGATTCGAAATTTGATCGAATTTTCAAAAAGATTTGAATTTTCGAATGTTTTTGAAGACCACTTCGACCAGTGAATTTAGAAAATACGATCTAATCAAATGATACGAATGATTCAAATAAAAATCTATTTGAATATTCGACTATTTGATAGTCAAATAACTTACCCTTTAGATTTTTATTCGATTGCCTAGTTCGCCAGATTAAAGCTACCGAATTGGCTTTCATTCATTTAGATTAAATGGATAAAATCGTTCGAATCGTGCGATTTTATCGTTCGATTGAATTTTCGCTAATCAATCGTTCTACCAATCGAATATTGGTAAAATCCTTCGAACTCGATGTTTGAATTCAAAGGATTTTCATTCCCCAACAATTCCCATGAGTCCAAAGTCAAGTCCTAACAAATTAAGTATTTGTCCAGTGTATGTTATTGAGAGGAAGGAATAGAGTTTCATTCAAAAGGTTGCTGAAAACTGATCATATCAAATTGGTGGCTGTGACACACCTTATTGCTGACAAAAACATTATAGAAACTGATTGTAAAGTGAATGATTTTTTCCAGTTGATCTATCTTTCATCTATTAGCTATGCCTATATACTTAGGTTGTCTTCATAAATGTATATATAAAACCCAAGTGCAAGTACCTTTGAAACTGTCAGGTAGAAATAAGCTAGCACTGAAGAGCAAAATATAAATGTAACTGATTTATAAGGCCTATGTGATCTTTAGTTAAGAAGACTAGGACGAGCACCAGTGACATCTGTGGGAAATTAATCCATACTCTATTTTAGGCTGCAATAAAAATATAATTTTGAAGGAAAATCAGACTAATAGAGTAATTATCCAATGGAGAATTAAGAATTATATAAGCCATCTGCAGAAAGATTCTGTGGGAAAGTGCAAAAACACATTAAAGTAGATCTAAATTAATGGATCTATACTATACGAGCTTGTCTCTACATTTACCATTTATAATGGTCTGAAATGTATTTTACATCAATTAACAATGATTGAAATTATAATACATATTTAGAATGCAATTGGCAAATCTACAGCAATATTAGAAATGGCTGTTTATAGAACGTGTGAGCTTTAAAATTATACACAATAGAAATGTAGCTGTGTGTTTGCATAGAAAAGCAATATAAACCAGAATGGAAGGAAGAGTTATTACATGTATAACCGACGTGACGTTTCGGTCCCCATTGAGGAAGGTCCTGCTGGTCTTTCTTATGCATATATATATATATGGCCAGATATGGGATGACTTTGACGTAGTTGGCCAGCTTAAATATAATGCAATATATGGACAAACAATCCCGTTGTTTGAAGGGTAGGCATTTTTCAGTAGCTGTATGCACAAAATGTCTTAATGTCTTAAATATATTGTTAATGGGTTGAGTGCAGAGGACCTCTTGTATTTGTCTATATACAGTATATATATATATATATATATATATGTATATATATATATATATGTGTTGTGGTTTGTTTCAATGTTTCGGCTAATACACTCAAGCTGTCATCAGGAAGCATACACATATAGCCTTTAGGGCTAGTGCACAAGGGAAGATTTGGGGAGATTTGTCACCTAGCGACTAATTGCCTCTTCTTTGGGGCGACTTCGTTAGGCAATTTCGAGTGATCGCCTAACGTAGGTAAGCAAACAGTACACACAGCATTACCGATTGATTAATAACAAGCTTTTCCATTATGGCATTTTATCTCACTCTTCACTGGTTTCTACACAGATGGCTGGTCTGCACTATACACAATGAACTTGTAGCGATGGCTGCACAAGTCCTTACGATAACATGTCCTTAACATGTCTTCTGTGTTGTTTTGGGCACACGTGGGTTATTTAACCCTACACTCACTGTAGGTATACTGACACTCAGTGATGATGTCATATTTAATTGTAGCCCCAAGATTTGTTTGTTAAGTATACGCAAGGTCATGGGATACATGCGAATTAGGATTTGGTTCGCCCTGGCAGAAGGATTTGTCTGAATCCTGCTGAAAACAACGATTCCCAAATCCTGGATTTGATGCATCCCAAATATATATGACCTAAGGGCAGCACACCACTAAAATACATGCCTCAAGGGGCACGGTAAATCATTTAAATACTTAAAAAAAGACCAGCAACACCAAGATATCTTGTGGAAAAATTCCAAATGTATTCAAACTTGCGTGAATAGCCAATGTGATATTTTTTTTTATAATGTATTTATTTTTCTATAGCAAAACTTTCCCCCATTTGCCTTTTGGTGAAGAGGGCTGTGGTCTGTACCTTAAATAATGAAGTATCCGCTTTCCCTTTCATAATATAGCAATGTGTTATTGCAATAATTCACTTTTATTCATCCCACCCTTTGTTTTGGATTAACAGTAAGATATTCCTGAAGATATTCAGAAAGTGAAATAAATAACATTTACCAAAGACTTAGGGGCGAATAAAAAATTTGACCGATCGATTAAATCGTTCAAATTCAACGATTCGAACGATTTTAATCCTTCGATCAAATTTTTTTTATTCAAGCTTCCCATAGGGTTTTAAAGCAATTCGGTAGGTCCAAGTTGGCGAACTGGCCTATCGAATTTTTTTAAAGGGGAAGTACTTCGACCATCGAATATTCGAATACAATTAAATTCGAATTATTAGAATCTGTCGAATTTTGAAATTTGATGGTCGAAGTTACCTAATTTGCATATTCGAAATTCGAATTAAATTTTTTTTAAAAATTCGATCAAATTTCGAATTCTTCATGTGAATTTAGTAAATCTGCCCCTTAGTACAGTGTTAATGGGAAAATGATTTGCTGTTGATAAAATTGGCCCTAGGGTGTGAGAAGTTGATAGGGACCTTAAGGGGAATTTAATTAAAAACTGCTATCAATGTTTAAAATTGCATTTTTGTGAATGTTTAGCACTGTTTGCTATGTAAAATCATTCGCTGGAGAATATTACATTGCTAAGCAAAGGTTACCGTTAACAACTGCTCTGGAATTTTCTTAAATATTTTGTTGCAACATTACGCTTTGCGATTGCAAAATGTGAATGTTTGCAAAAGCCATTTGGTCGCAAACTTTGTGAGTAAGTCATTGAGGTATGTAATCGGTCAAAAAGGACGCAAATATGGTTGCTAACATTAGCAAAGTTCTTTAGGAATGTTTTTTGAACGAAACAGAATTTATTCCCCAATAAACTGTAAATTGCACTGGGGAAGGGACTGATGTGAATGATGAACAATCTCTGTAAAGCTCTGCGTAAACGTGTCTCTGCTATATAAATAACTAAGGTTTTAAAAAACTGTCATAACTATAAGCATTCAACCACACTGAAGCAGTTAATGATTTTCTTTGACATATATTTTTAATTTTTATCTTTGTTTTCATTTCAAAATACAGTATAAATGATTTATTAATGTGATTCATTGGTCTAATACTTTTTTCCTACTGAAAAAAAAAACATGCGGGTATTAAATTGGATAGTTACATGTATGTGCATTTTACTGTAAAACAGATACAAAGTTTTATTCTATACATTGTACATCTGTGCTACTGTCATTTGTAGTTGTGTATTTTGAAATGGAACCCAATTCCTTTCTAATCTAATGGCATTATAGGTAATTTAAGTGCAATTTAAGTGCAAAAGTACTAATGTTTTCAAAAGCTCCCCCCCTTTGTGCTTACTTCCTAAGCCCTTGTGGACAAAGTGCAAAAAAGCTTGCATCGCTGCATGGGCATTGTGAACGAGGCATTTTATATTTATGTCAACTGTTCAGTCATACAACAGGCTCTAATTAATTGACCCCTGTAGATGTGGTAAATGACAAACAGCAAAGAACACATTTAAACACATCCACAAAGAAAATTGGATACATTATTTAAACAGAAGCATTCGACTTTGAAATGAAAGTCCTTAAACAACCAAGATTCAGTTGTTATAGGCAGAAGAAAGAGCCGAGACCAGGGAGCCCAGCACTGGCCATTTGTGACAGTACAACAGGCCCATGGAAAAGAAAAAAATGGACGCCGAAGGTCATGCTTCCGCTATTCAGCAAACTGAACTGCTTTACTCAACCCTCCTCCTGTGCCTAGATGAACAAAAGGGAAAACAGGACTATATTATTCAAGGTCTGCAATCTCTCTCTGATAGGCTGGATGCAGTTCAGCAATCCTCTGCTGCAATTCCTGAGGGTTTTGTCCCGTCATCTACTCCGGGGTAATAGAGGTTTTTCCCATGAAAACCAAAATCCCCTTCCCCAATAAGTTTAGAAGGGGATCATGCTAGCTCTGCCGGTTCCGCAATTCATAAACTCCGTCAAGGGAAAAGAATAATTGTATAGAATTCTGCTGCTGGTCAGTTGAGACGGGGTGGAATGACACAAAAAAAGGAGTAAAACAGGAAGTGCTGTCATTGTAAACCAGAAGTCACATCATCGGTAGTAGACGTGCTCAGAAAAAAGGCGTAAAAATCACTATGGCGAAGATCTGCGACCGGACCCTCAACCTGCAAAACCACCTACCCGCTTCTATACCCGCATCCTGGAACTCCTACATGCTTTCACTATAAAGGTGGCAGTTGCTTCCCTAGAGAAACTTCCTTCTGTTAAGCATTGTTGTAAGTTTCATTCTGGCCTACACAGTTTACTTTCAGAAGCTACACCCGCTCAGAAAAGAGCAACTGATAAGCCCTGCAGGGAAGTACTCAAATATCAGGTTGGGGACTTGGTTTGGTTATCCACAGAAAATATCAAGTTTAAAATTCCATTTCTTAAGTGAGGGCCCAGGTTTATTATTCCATACCCTATTGTGGAGATTATAAACCTACCTCTGTCTGTCTCAAGTTACTTGAAATGTTTAAAGGGCAAGGAAAGGCAATGAAATAAAATACCATTTTTACTTTCTTTAATGAAAAAGAAATCTATCTCCAATATACTTCAATTAAAAAATGTGTACTGTTTTTATAAGAAACCTGACTGTATGCAGTGAAATTCTCCCTTCATTTAGTGCTGTGGATAGGAATTGTCAGGCGGTCTCTAACTTCTGGCAGGGAACAATCATACTTATGAACAGCAGGGGGAGCCTACTTACCAGCCATGCAGAACTCAAGCAACTTTGTTTTTTGATTATTTATGACGATCCCTAAGAAACACAGACCACACTGAGCATGTGTATGTAGTCTAGTCTTGCAAAGATGTATAACAAAGTTACAAGTGTTTAAGGAGATCTCTGCATTAAACAAATGGCCCATTGGTAGGTTCTATTTAGCTGTTCCTGGGTGTTTATTCTATGTGAATCCTGGTGTTTGAACCATACCTGCTTCCTGACCATCCTGAACTTTGTATCCTGAGCCTTGCCTGCCTACTGACTATTCTGATCTCTCCAATCTAGGGTTGCCACCTTTTCTGAAAAAAAATACTGGCCTTCCTATATATTTATCTTTTTCTCTATTAATAACTTTGAGATCAACCATAATTTTTACCGGCCAAGCCGAGACCAGAGAGCCTAGCACTGGTTCTGGATTTAGGGTGCCTTTCGTGACACCTTGCCCCCTTCTATCCTGTGACAACTCTTCGCCATTACTGTGTATTTTGTGATTGAGAGGACTTCTATTCATGTGTTACACAAGTGCCCAATTCATGCCCTTTGGCCGTATATAACCCTATAGTACCTTACATAGGACTACATAAATTACTTACACTAGGATGAATCTAAAAATAATTTGTACAGAAAGTGGAGCCAAACATCCAATTGCTTTAAGGCATTGTGCTTGGTTAATGGAAGAACATGCTTGCAGTAAATCAGTGTTTGCAAAGACATGTACTGATGTCTGATCATTGATGCGCTGAATGATCTAGATAGGAAGTACATACATGTTGGCACTACACCATCAGCTTTTACACTAAAGTGGACTTTAAAAAATATGCCAGAACTGTAAAAAAAAGTGGTACATGGGATAAAAATTTATATATTTTAGCATTGTTGCTGACAGATACACTTTATAGGTGATTATTTCCAGTTAATAGGGCCATATTTGTGCACCAGTACCACACTTTTTGTTTCTGTTGTGGTTATACAAATTTGAACATTAAATTTGACTATTTGAACATTATATTGTGGGACTATAATTAGTATTAATGGACAACAGATTACTGCTCCCCTGATATGATAAAACAGAGACTGCACACACTTGATATTTCTGGAGGCAGAACAGTTGCTTGGGGTTAAGACCTACATTACCAACAGGCCCTTGCTACAGGAAGTGTAAAGAGACAGCCAATAGGAGCCCAGCCCGGGGGAACCGGAAGAGGAGGGGGATTAACCAGCAGGGAAGACTATGCTGTGCTGGAAGACTTAGTGACTGGGAGTGTTGCAGTCAGTATAGTGATTAGTCAGAAAGAGATGCTGTCATTCATCTGCAGTTTTGCTGAAAGTTGTTTCCTGTTACTCCCTGGAGGGAAAGTGCACAAGGTTCCAGTAGCCAGTGTGATCCTGGGTTGTGGCCTTCTAGCCATATTTGATCAGGAGGGAACTCCAGTGAGAGGAGAAGCAGAGTTCCTGTTAAACTGTGAGTCACCATTAACCCCTGCCCTGTCAGTTTGGGAGATTATTATTCAGCCTTATTCTATTGTGAGACGGTGTGGTTTCTACAGACAGAGGAGCACCTATGTTGCTGGATGTTTTCACATTGTTCAGATGTGCCTACTTCTTTATTACAATCATCAGCTGAGATTGTTTCCGTGAACCAGCAAAGTTGCTGAGGTGATTTCAGGGATCACACAGTCACCTCATCCACCTGCAAGGATTATAAGTAAGACTGACAGCATTGCATTCATCACAAGGGGCCCCCACACTATATCGCGCTGGCAACTTGTCAGGAGGGACTTAGGTGTGCACATCAAGGTTACACTGGGCTATTTTCACAGCATTGTTATTGTTGTTATATTATTTTTATTAACTATAATTCCAAGTAACTAGCCTCCTTTCTTACAGCTTCAGCTGTTTAAATAAACATAGGGTTGCGCCTGTTGCACTGCCATTCTTGTTTGCTTGGTTACTGTATCTTTGGGGTGTCACCAGTGTTGTTTGCCAGAATATACCCATTAGTACAATCCTATAACACACTCACGGGTGTGCTACAGCTATAAATTCTGTCAACGCGGACAACGAAATGGTGAATCCACAGAACAATTTGTAGCAGCTTTGAGAGAGCTGGTTGTTACCTGTGAGTTTGGGAACAGATGAAATGCTAAGAGACCAAATAGTGGAAAAAACAAACTCACAACGCATTAGAGAGAGACTGCTCCTAGAGCAGGATTTAACCCTTGCAAAGGCTATTACAGTTGCTAGTCAAATTGAAACAGCAGTGGCAGAGGCTAAAACTCTCAGTCAGGGAATTGCTGGGAATGTACAGACTATGACTTCAACACTGTGGCCTAGTTATGCACAGTCACAGTGCTAAGGAAAGGGATTCACTGCAAAACCGTGCAGCAAATTCAAATAAAAAATACTGCTTTCACTGTGGTTCAGCACAGCACATTTCATATTATGCTACATGTCCTGCAAAAGCAGTACAGTGCCAAAAATGCTCAAAGGTAGGCCATTTTGCCAAAACCTTCCATAGTTCTGCTAAACATGGTCATGAAGTCACTACTACAAATGTTACACTGTTAAGTGTGGATAAAAACATTTATTACAGACAAGTTTATATGCACTGTCAATGTCAATACTGGTTCTGCAGACAAGTGACACTCCATTAACATGATGCTTGATACAGGTTCAGCTGTTTCTATACTACCAAAGGATATTTTCTCGAAATACTTTGCAAATGATACGTTTGTTGCACCTGCCCTGAGACTGGCCAGTTACTTAACTCTTTAAGTGCCAGCAGAATTTCACATTTTGGTTACGTGAAATGCCAGCCGTTTGTGAAACATTTGTGTTTTCTCGCTTTAGGGGCATTTTCTGAGGGGAAACCTATAGTTAACCTAGGAAAACTATACATTGTTTTTTTTGGGAGAAACAGAGCTTTCTAAATCTGCCTGATTATTTATGTATTTCAACCTCTGCAAAAAGATTTACAGCTCTAAATACAAACAAAATGAAAAATTCCTATTTTTCACAATATATGCATTTATACCAGAAAAATATTTCATTTTACGCATGAAAATCCAACTGATTTGGAAAGCCTCATGTCTCTAGAACGTGTCAATACAAGCTATGTATAGTTTTAGGGAGATTTAGGACTTCTGTACAGCAAAAACTCCCAGCAGCGCATTACCGAATTTGGAAAGCACCAAGGCAGAAAATGGCATATTTTAGATTCCAAGGCCGTAAAATCCTGAAACAGTACGTTACCCCAAAAAACCATATATTTTTGGAAAGCACACATTTTGCGGGTTCTAAAATGGGTAACTATGTCTTTCTACTCCTAACTACCAAACATCAAAGCTTTTCTGAACGTAGCGGTTTTTATAAAAATTTTACAAAATTTTGAAAAATCACTTCAGAGGATTTATTTTGCTGCTCTGCATATCCCACACTGTATTAGGTACCAAGAAAAAACACCCTGAATATTATTGGCATGAGTCCACTGAACAGTTTGATGGCCATTGTGCATAGGTTTACCAAAGTATCTGGCATTTAGAGACCCCAATATGAAGTTAGCGCAACCAAATTGTCCAGGACTTTACTTCAGCTAATGAAAAATCAGCACATTGCCTGCAATTTTTGTGGGGTAAAAACACAGAAATATAGGTTTACCCCCAAAACCATATATTTTTGGAAAGTGCACATTCTACCGAATCTAAAATGGGTACCCATGTCTTTCTGCTCGCAAGGCTTTCCCAAAATTGACGGTTTTGGTGAAATATCTGAAAATTGCCTCAAAGCTTCAACTTTCCAGCATTATGTCGCCCCTGTATGACTACATACCAAGAAAAAGCACCCTAAATATGGTTGGCAAGGGTCCTCCAAACAGTTCAGTGCCCATTGTGAATAGGCTTACCAAAGTATCTGGCATTTAGACACCCCAAAATGAAGTTAGCGCATACAAATACTACTATGGGTAACTTCAGCTAATGAAAAATCAACACATTGACTGCTTTTTTTGTGGGCTAAAAACACAGAAAAATAGGTTTACCCCCAAAACCATATATTTTTGCAAAGTACACATTCTACCAAATCTAAAATGGGTACCCATTCCTTTCTGCTCCAAACTACAGAGTCACAAGGCTTTCCCACAATTATCAGTTTTGGTGTAATATCTGAAAATTGCCTCAAAGCTTCAACTTTCCAGCATCATAATGTCCATGTTTCCTTACCAGCATAAAACATGCTAAATAGTAGCACAGGGGTCTGCTAAACAGTTTGATGGGCAATATGCATATATATACCTAACTATGTGGCGCATGGAGACACCCAAATGACAATAGTGTATATGAATTTTCACGGCTGAAGCACCTAACAGTACAGAGACCCTAGAAAATGATATATTTTTAGAAAGTACACATTCTGAAGAATCCAATATGGGTACATATGTGTTTCTACTGCAAACTGACAAACTGTAAAGAGATGCTGAACGTAACGGTTTTTATAAAATTTAAGAAAATCGTCACAAAGCTTGGAGTATACCCCATTATAAGCCCCACGTTTCATAATGTATCAGCATAAAACATCCTACACATGAACGCCAGGGGTCTACTGAACACTTTGATGCCCAATATGCATAGATATACCTAACTATTTGGCTAACAGAGACGCCCAAATGACAATAGTGAACACAAATTTTCACGGCTGACGAGCTGGCTGCTGCAATATAAGCACCCTGTTATGTGTATATGTGACATAAGACCCCTAGCAGTACAGAGACCCTAGAAAACCATATATTTTCAGAAAGTACACATTCTGATGAATCCAATATGGGTACATATGAGTTTCTACTGCAAACTGACAAACTGTAAAGCGATGCTGAACGTAACGGTTTTTATCAAATTTCAGAAAATTGTCAAAAAAGCTTGAATTTTACCCCATTATATGCCCCACATTTCGTAACATATCAGCATAAAACATCCTACACATGAACGCCAGGGATCTACTGAACACTTTGATGCCCAATATGCATAGATAGCCCTATGTAGCGCACGGAGACGCCCAAATGGATATATAGCAGATAAAATTTACAAAATAAGACAGAAAAGTATGAAATGCAAATAAATTACTAAAATCCACTAATACCACAAAAATCAATACTTTTTTTTCCAGACTACTGTAAACTCAGAATCACAGTTTGAATATTTTAGCTTGACAAAATAGGTTTTACGGACAGAAAAAAACAAGCAACACCAATGCAGAGCTGAAAATGCAATAAATTGGCAAAAAATGCACCAAAATCCACAAAATTGCAATATAATCCCCATAATAACATACAAAAGGTATTGCACAGTACGGTTAGCGAATACGATATTCGCAATTGCAATAAAACATTTTTTTCAGCCAAAAAACAACGATGCTATAAGAAAAAAAAGCATAATGCAACATATGTGCATAAGCATGTGTACAATTGGTAAATTTCATGTTATGTGCGTGTTATGTGCGTGTGCAAGTGTTTGTGACCACCCTGAGTGTATGTGACCCCCAATCCCCAAAAATGTATATGTGTAAGTATAGATCTAAGTGTGCTATAGTGTAATATGTGTGTGTTTGTGTGTTAGTGTGTGTTTGTGTGAGTTGTAGTTGCACTAACCTGGGGAAAAAGACTGCAGATCGGTCCCACGCAGTTCTCCACCGTCTCCAACTCTTTCCTGTGGGGGGGGGGGCGGTGCTGGGAGGCGGAAGTAAGCGTGCAGCAGCAGGACACGTATCATCAATGTGCCTGCTGCTGCTTCAGTGGCCCCTGGGCGATCGCGTCCCAGGGGCCACGCGATCCCCTGCTCTGCTCGTTGCCTAGGGGCAGGGCATCGAGGAGGAACGGAGCGGGCGGCTCAAAAAGCCGTTCCTCCGTTCCTAAACGAGGAAGTGCAGCAGAACGTAGAATCTACGTTCTGTGGCACTTCAAGTTACTTCGCCACAGAACGTAGATTCTACGTTCTGTGGCACTTAAAGGGTTCCAATCCCTGTGCTTTGTTGCTTGCCAGTGACTGTACAATTTGAATCAAATACTGCAAAATGTGACTTTTACATTGTGAATAAGGGTACTGCTATACTTGGAAGGTATCTCTTTTCTGCATTAAACCTACAATTAGTTGATGGTCTCATTACTACAGCACCAGTGCCTGCCACACAGCCTGTGTCTAAAATTTCACCACAAAGCAACACTTCACTGGGCTGTGCAAATAATTTTGTGTACAAAGTTAAGTCCAGACCAGATGTAAAACCTGTATGCCAGAAATTGAGGCAATTGCCCTACTCTAAAGAAACTGGTAGAGCATGATGTGATTGAAAAATCAGAATCCTCCGAATGGGTTTCACCAATTGTATCAATGAAGAAAACTGGAGGTATTCGATTGTGTGTTGATCTCCGTGAACTTAATAAAGCAGTTGTTATGGATAATCATCCCTTGCCACACATAGAGGAAATATTTTCAGAACTCCAACTATGCTCCCAACTATGCTTCAGTTGTGGAGCCACTTAGAGCACTACTATGTGGAACTTCAAGTCTGGTTTGATCAGAGACTGCTTAACATAGGTTTGAAATAGTGAAGCAGTTAATTGTGAACAGTCCAGCCCTAGCTTTATTTGATCATGCACTACCCACTATGGTTACTACAGACGCTTCAGACAATGGCGTCGGTGCAGTTCTCACAGAGAGCGTAACTACTCACCAGTGGGCCCTGGTACAAGATGGGCACCCAGGCACCCCTTTTTGCCCCTCACCCCATTGTATTGTGCTTTGGAGTGCTGCTAGCCTGCGCAATGTAAAATCTCCCTCTGTCTAGCTGCCCGCAATAGCTGTTGTTGCGACTTCGATGGGCCCCAAAGAGGTTGTGGGCCCGGGTGCAATTGCACTCTCTGCTCCTCTGGTAGTTACGCCACTGAGTTCTCACACATATCCATGCTGATCATTCAAAGAAAACTTTTGCATTTGCATCCAGAACACTTACAAAGACAGAGCATAAGTATTCAACTGTTGAAAAAGAAGCTCTAGCATGTGTTTGGGCAACAGAAAAATGGAGAGCCTACATATGGGGTAAAGCAGGACTGGACTGAGAATCAAAATAGGCCCTGGAATTTCAGGTACACAGAGGCCCAATCAGCTCACATAGAGGCCCAAACAGTCCCCACCAGCCCACTAAATACTGACTTTCTATGGGACCTTATAGCAGCCCATCTGGCATTTGCCCTAACCCACATATTGCCAGTCCGGGCCTGGGGTAAAGAATTTGCCTTATGCACAGATCATAGCCCTTTAACTCCACTGCTTACAACAAAGGGACCAGGAGGAGCTGGAATGTGTATAGCTAGATGGTCAGCAAGGCTACTGAATTTCAACTACAAAATGCAATACAAACCAGGTTTGAAAAATGTTACTGCCGATTGTTTGCCACGTTTACCTTTACCTGCAGCTTCTGACACACTGGATGAGGACATAGAAGTTGTAGCACTGACTGATATATTATAATCTACAGTTACAGCTGCTGATTTTAAGCAAGCTTGCCTCACATGTCTAATCCAAGAAAAACTATGGGACATCTTACAAAGCAAATGGCCAAATTCTGAAAAGAAACTCAGTCCTGATCTTCAACCTTACTACAGGATTAGACACAAAGTAGATGGCTATGTTGTCTGTGGAACTCACTGCTTACTGGTACCAGAAGCCTTGCGAGAAAAGCTCATACAACTTGCACATGAGAGTCATCAAGGAATTGTACATAGAAAACAAAGGCTGCAAGAACTATACTGGTGGCCAGCAATGGATGCCGATGTGGTAACTGCAATTCATTGTTGTGTTACTTGTCAGAATCATGACAAAACAACTATCACACATACACCACCTCTTCAGCCAGTACCATTCCCTGATTCAGTATGGGAAAAACTGGGTCCTTTTGCAGATGCTCCTATAGACTGCAGATTTGCTATAACTCTTATAGACTATTACAGTATATGGACAGAAATTGCATTTGTTTCTCATATAACATTAGCTACAGTAATAATATTGCTGTCTACAGTCTTCAGCAGAGAAGGTAATCCAAAGGAGTTAATATCAGACAACGGACCACAGTTTGTCTCATCGGAATTTGAAATCTTTCTGAGAGAGAGGAATATTGCCCATATAAAATCTTCAGTGTATTACCCACAAGCAAATGGAGAAATTGATCGAATAGAAGTTTGAAAGAAGCACTACAGACAGAAAACCTTACTGGGAAATCTTGGTAAGTGTTTACAACAGTGTTCCAACATAACTGTAGAGCAACGTGCCATGCAACAACCCAAGCATCTCCAACTGAATTATTACATGAGCACTAGGTTACATGTTGCAGACATCAAACTTCCACCAAATACTGTGAACAAGACAAATGCAAGGCTTATACTGACATAAAATGTGGTGCAAGAGAAGTGCACTTTCAGCCTGGATCTTTAGTCAGAATTAAGAATCCAGGAATACTGAAACAAGGAAAATCTACTACACCACTTGAAGTGAGACACCAGTGAGGACCATAGACTTATGAACTGTCTGATGGACGCATATGGAATGCAAGTCATCTTGCTCCTGTTAGATATGACATTGGAGATGTTCCATTTGATGAAGGACATTTTCCTACTCCTGATGCCAACTGCAATAGGCCTGAAGAAAGTGAACGTATAAGGCATACTGAGAGAATCCGAAAACTACCAGCATGGACCAATGACAATGTGATGTGAAGAATGTATATGATTGCTTTAAGATACTTACTGTTGTTACTGTTTATTATATTTGTCCAAATGCTTTCCTACTATAGGGGAAATGTGGTGTTTAAATAAATGGCCTGCGGGTGTCATGGTACATTCTCTACTTGGAGTAAGGTTCTTAGTGGGGTCCCTCAGGGCTCGGTGTT
>CM044436.1:80963168-80988200 GCA_024363595.1 Xenopus borealis
AAAAAAAAGGTTGAACTTGATGGACGCAAGTCTTTTTTCAGCCTAACTTACTATGTATGTGTCACTGTGCACATAACTTGTACTATGCAGATACACAGTACTTTCTGTACTGCTTGAGAGTGATAGAGTTCAAGATACTGTTTTTGTGTAATGACTGCATGAACCTGTTATACCCTGCTCGTCCTCGGCTACCAAAACACAGCAGTTTCAGTCTCACTGCCAGTGGTGCCGTGGAACTACCATACAGCAAACCCTGTCACCACTTCGGGGCCCAGGGGAAGAGATTTGGTGTTTACAAATTTAAGGTGATACATTTAGGCCTCAAAATACAAAGATTATTTATGTAAGGCTCAGCCTTAATGAGACTAAATTAATCTTTTATGATCCCTTGTAAATATTAGACTTAACTGTATGAAGCAATACTGGTTCACAGCGGCCAAGTTTTTCATATAACACAGCACACGCCTGCGACTTCTTACAGATGTGGCAATTTCCTTCATGTTCATTGGCTGATGATATCTGCCAGCTAAATTTTAACCAGTAATGCTTCTCATTTACAGATGTGTTTTTTCCCCAGGATCCTAGTGTAATTAACATGCTTGTGATTTACCAATAAAAACTCAAAGGATTATCCACTTTTATAAATTGCGCATGTTTTTCTTTGTAAAAGTGGCAATATGTTTGCCACACTGACGCAAGGTATCAACAATACATTAAAGGCACAGTTCAGTGTAAAAATAAAAACTGGGTAAATACTGTAGATAGTATGTGCAAAATAAAAAACATTTCAATATAGTTAGTTAGTCAAAAACTTAATCTATAAAGGCTGGAGTGAGCAGATGTCTAACAGAACACAACACAACTTCCTGCTTTTCAGCTCTCTAGTTCTTTGTAAAAATGTTGACACTGCAAATCCATCCAAAATGGAAAACATTTATTGTTTTATTATACACCTCCTCAATTATTTAATTACAGGTAATGTGTTGAGATGAATAATATTCTTTTAATGTAAAACATGCCAAGTGAGGATATTCCACCGGTGACTGTCTTATTCCAAGTACCATCTTCTCTTGCACGTAAGCTCAATGCAATGTGCTTGTGTATTGTAAAGTAAAGCTTTATGTACACAATTGTTGGCAAAAAGGATAAAAGTGAATTACAATTGTATTTGTCTTAGTGCAAGTATGTGTTCCTCCTAAAGTAATCCTTTTGTTAAAAACATGGCAGAAACACAGGACAACATTAGAATACATCTTGGTGGACAGGAAAACAAGAAAATAACTTTGGTTTATTAAACCACATATTAAACTGTGTTCTTGAATACAGTAGAAATCATAACTAAGTTGAATGTATAAACAATAGCTGTGCCTCGTATCCATGAGTGCATTTTGCCTATCTCTACATTTTGTGGCAAAGAATTGTCAACTGCATTACAGTAACAGTAATTGTGGTTAGCAGCTCTGATGAAGGCAAATATTGTATGGCATTTGTGGTTGGTTTTATATAGTGTTTATGGGGTGTGCCTAAAAATCTTTGTATCTCTTTTTGTTTACATTAAAGCTATTACATTTCTGTTGTTCAGGGTTATTTCAAATGTCAGTCTGATTTACACTGCCTGATTTATTGATGGGCCTCATGTTGTTCCTGTGTTGTCAGGAGCAGCAGGATCAGATATCAATAAAACTAGAGCTGCCTAAAGATAAAACAGTAATGAGGAAGTGCATAAATAGACTGCTGCATGGTGTGGAGGCTGGTAAAAACACATTATCGGCTTTGTGTAAAGAGTAAACAGATTTGATCATTTTCTTTAGCTATGGTGAGTGCAAAATCAGTTGCCCAGGTTCTACTTCTTTTAGAATATATTACACCACAGATATCACCCTACTGGTCATGGAATGTTACCCTTTATTTTTATGCTATTGAGAAAAGATAGCAAGCAAAAGAAGAAAATGGAGAACAAAGTAGCATTTGATGGATGAAAACACAATATTATAACTAATTGAAAATGATACAGCACTAATATATTATGTGTAATATAAATTAAAGGTGGCTTGGCTCATATTAGAGAACTCTACACATCAGATAAAAATAAACTGTTTAGGAACAGATGTATATTTCTAGTCCATGTTAGAAGGATGTCCATGTTAGAAGGATGCTCGTTAGCATTAGTTTATGTTACAGGGTAGTGCTACACAGTAACTATATTTATTTTTGCTTCCTCTTCACAGTGTTTTTTTGCTTTTACCTACAATAGCAGTAGCCATTAATCTTTTATCATTCATTATGCATTTTATTATTTTATTTTTTTCCAGTGCTGGAGAGGAAGGGAGGTTAAAGGTAAGAGGGAAACAATGTTAAAAGTGAGAGAAAATTAGCTGTCATCTTTTCATTCTTTTGTATACAGCTCAAATATAGAGCAGCAACCCTTGTTAGACACACACCTAAAGAATCAGGCTTAACTGGTTGTGATCATGAGTATGATAAGTATAATATGTGAAATATGTTCTTTATTTTAGGAAGAATTATTTTTTGTTATATGTATGGATTCTTGATTGCCAGCACCACCAGTCTAGAAATAGTCAGATGAAACTGTAAACTTTAAAGGAGACACACCCACAATATATCATGCAGATGGGGAACTTACCCCATTTATTGTGACAGCCAGTGTATCAACATTTCAGCAGGGAAAACTCCCTTTGTCAGGTTTCAAAACAAATTCTGCTCCAGCAGAATTCTACACTGAAATCCGTTTTTCAAAAGAGCAAAAAGATTTCTTAATATTTAAATACTGAAATCTGACATGAGGCTTAGCATGTTGTTAGTTTCCGAGCTCCTCTCAATCATGTGACTTGTGCTCTGATAAACTTCAGTCACTCTTTACTGCTGCACTGCAAGTTGGAATGATATCACCCCTCCCCCAAGCAGCCTATCATCAGAACAATGGGAAGATAACAGCTCCCTGGTAGATATAAGAATAGATATGCAAATAGCACCCAATAAACAGGTGTATATGCTCCCTGCAGGTTGGGGCGCTATCAGTGACCTATGGTACCTTTTATTATGTAATCCCAATAAAGTCCCTCCTCTGATGGCAAACGTCCAGGGATTATCTATGAAAAGGAAATTAAAGTCAGTCAGTATAAAAGTTAAAACTGTAAAAATAACATTTTAAATAAAAATACTCATTTAGGCTACTTTTAATATTGTTACCCACTGACACATTGACACATCTCCAATATTTGACTCATAATTAGCATTTCATTTGTTTCAATAGAAAAGAAACTGGTTCTATGCATGGTTCAGTTGAACAGCAACACATCAAACTATCTGAGTTTAGGACTAGATGAAGCAGTCTTCTTAAAACAAAATCCTAAGGAATCAGTGGCACCAGACAGTTTCTCTCCAAGGATGCTACAGCTGTATGCAGAACCGATTGTTGAGTCTTTGGCAAACTGAATGGTTCACACACTTCAAAATATCCAGTTATCCCAGCACCCAAGGAAACCAAATTCACCTACCAAAAACTACAGACCAATTACACTCACCTCTGTAGAAACGTTTTAAACAACTTAAAGAACTTCAAAATACTAATTTACTCTGAAATTCAGGTTACTCTACACCCACTACAGTATTTGTACAGAACAAACAGCTTCACGGAGGTCATGATTGTTATTTCACTGTACCTGGAAAAATCCAGTGCATGCACATGAATTCTCTTTCTGGATTACAGCTCAGCTTTCAATATCATTAAACCAGGGAAGCTAATTCTAAAACTGAACAACCTCAATCTTTATCACATACTGTGTAACTGGGACTTGAATTGATTTTATCTGCTGGTATTTATACAGTGCAGATAGATTTCAGCAGCATTTTGCAGAGATTATACATCATTCACATCTGTCCCTGCCCCTGTAGAGCTTACATCTAAAGTTCCTTTCACATTCAAACATACTATGATCCACTTAGTCAGAAGCCAATTTACCTGTTGTTATGTATTAGCATAAGTTGTTTTAAGTTTATAAAGTTAATTGTTTTTGAAAGTTGTCAGCCTTGGGAATATTGGGAGGAGACTTGGAAGTAAAGCTGGCCATACACGGGCAGAGAAAGCTGCCGATATCGGTCGTTTAGACCGATTTGACAGCTTATCTGCCCGTGTACCGGGGGCTTCCGACGGGTCTTCCCGACCGATATCTGTACACCATATTGATCAGGAAAGTCAGATTTTCTTCCGACCGACCCGTCGAAAGTCCACTGCGCTTTCCGTAATCCGATTGTTCGGCCATAGAGCTGAACCTTCAGATAACCCTGATATAGCCCTGCCAGTAGTGGCATATTGGGGAAGGATCTGCTCTTTTGGCGATGTCGCAGAAAAAGTGTGCTTTAGGGGAAGGCTTCAAAAAGCTATCTCAGAGGTTTAAACTGTCATTTTCAACTATAAGGAATGGAATAAGAAAATGGAAGGCCACAGGCACAGTTGCTATAAAACCAGGTCTGGCAGGACAAGAAAAATACAGGAGCAGCATACACAGAGGATTGTGAGAATGGTTACAGACAACCCAAAGATCACCTCCAAAGACCTGCAAGAACATCTTGCTGCAGGTTTTGTACAGTACAAGAACATCTATATGGCAGGGTGATGAGAAAGAAGAGCTCATGCCACAAACAGATTCGCTTGTTATATGCAAAAGATTATTTAGACAAGGCACAGTCATTTTGGAACAAAGTGCTTTGGACTGATGATACAAAAATTTAGTTGTTTGGTCATAACAAAAAGTGATTAGCATGGTGAAAGAAGAACACCGTATACCTACTGTCAAATTTGGTGGAGATTCCATCATGCTGTGGGGCTAGTTCAGGTACACAGGCCCTTGTTAAATACAGGATAATGTTCCAGCATCAATCACAAAGTTGAAGTTACGTAGGGTTTGGATATTCCAACAAGACAATCACCCGTCACAGTCCCCTTACGTGAATATCATTGAAAATCTGTGGGATGATTTGAAGCAGGCTGTCCATGCTCGGCAGCCATCCAATTTAACTGAACTGGAGAGATTAAGTATGGACGAATGATCAAAAATACCACCAGCCAGAATCCAGACACTCATCAAAGGCTATAGGAGGGTCTAGAGCAGGGATCTGCAACCTTGGCTCTCCAGCTGTTAAGGAACTTCAAGTCCCACAATGCAATGAAGGAGTCTGTCATGATTCATAAAGGCAAATGCATTGTGGGACTTGTAGTTCCTTAACAGCTGGAGAGCCAAGGTTGCAGATCCCTGGTCTAGAGGCTGTTAAATTTGCAAAAGGAGGCTCAACTAAGTATTGATGTAATCTCTCTGTTGGGGTGGCCATATTTATGCACCTGTCTAATTTAGTTATGATACATATTGCATATTTTCTGTTAATCCAATAAACTTTATGTCACTGCTGAAATATGCTTTATTCCATAAGGCATGTTATAGATTAAAAGGAAGTTGCTACATGATATCTCAGCCAGTGATAAACAAAAGATTTAAGAGGTGTTCCCAAACTTTTTCAAATGACTATAGTTACACAACAATTGTGTTTGGAAGCTATATTCTGTAATCTCATGTTGCCGGAATGGGGATTGGATGTGTTTTTTTCAGCAAAATTAAAGACTTTCACCACTCACTGCATATGCTATTCATAGGATCTGAACAAAAAGCTTCACCATTTACACTTTTATTTACATGCTGTGTTTGAGAAGTTCCTATAATATAAGCAAACTGATAAAGGGAAAACACAAGAACACCTCATGCATTGTATGCTAAGGACTTGAATAGAGTTGTAAAAAAATCCAGGCGTTTTCTTAAATTTCTTAATTTTTAAGGCCGCCATCCGGGGTCAAAGAGAAGTCAGATCAGGGAGATTCTGGCAATTGATGACAGGCAGTGGTTATTTTTGTACATAATGGGCAAGGGGTGGGATCAAGACTGTACAATAGGTATTCATTTTTTCAGTTGATGCCAAACTGCCAGTGGACAAAAAGCCCAAGGGGCAAATCCATTAAAGCGCGAATCGTCTAACGCTAGCGCTAATTTGCCAGTGTGACGTCAATTCGTAACTTCAGAAATTCACTAACACCGGCTCTGGCGAATTTATGCTACACTTTTCCTATGAGATAACTTAAATTAATTAATGTGAAATTTGAACAATTAATGTGATAGCAGACACACCCCTATGAAAACTTACATAATAAGATATAGAATTATAAGTAATTTGGTATTTACATTTTAAACCATGGAAGCATTTTTGGAGCATGAATTTCAGTCATTTAGGGAGACCTTTACTTGCACTTCAATACATGCCTTCTGTAGGTGACTGATACAATATATTGTACAATTTGTCCAATGTCTGGGCTTCTCCTTCAAAACACTGATAAAAAGTGAAGACAGCAGAATTAATATCATATCTTGTTTCAAAAAATGTACTGACACAAGAACATCCAGCTTAGACACTGTTTTCCTTTGGGCCATGATTAATTTGGATTTTATATTTTGCTTCTGCTGTTATAGTATCCTTGTGCCTTGTTAGAATCCAGTGCTGCTAACGTTTTTGCATTGTGGACTTCTTGAAAATATAACTAGAAAATGTACTGTTGAACATATTTAGAAAAAGTCATATATTCAAAAGAATTGTGCTTTACTAATGTGGCCTCTTTCATAATGTTGTCCACATCTTTAAAAAAAACAACTGCTCACTGCTCTTAAAAAACAAATTGCCCCTGTTTTAAAACCATTTTCACTACAGATAAAGGGCATTTTAGTAGCTTTATGCATACATCTCTTGCTCTCCTTAATATATTGATAATTGGTAAGTGCAGCGGATGTATGCATGTATTTTGTCATCACACCCTCATTGCAGCCCCAACTAATGGTTTTAAAGCGATGATCAATATCAGTGATTAAAAGGTATGAATGGTGGTGGTGGGGGCTTGCAGTGCTGCATATTGCTTGAAAGATCTGACGTGATCTCACATCTGGGGTGGGGGGCCCAGGGGGTGTGGGGGTTCCTGAGTTGGCAGCCCTGTTGGCCCCTAATCTGGCACCGTATCCCCCATGCTATCTACTTAAAGGCAGTATAGAGACACTCCCTATCATCCTGTGCATCTGAATGGCATGCAAGTTAGGGAACAGGCTAGGATTGGGGACATCTATGGGGCAAATTCACCGCAAGCGCAAGCACAAGCGCAAACGCAAAGTGTCTAATGCTAGCGCTAATTTGTCACTGTGACGTAGTTTTGTAACCTCGACGATTTACTAACAGTGTCCCTTGAGAAAATTCGCTAGCGAAGTAGATAGGCTAGCGAAACTTCGCACCCTTACGCCAGGCGAAGTTGCGCACTGACGAAGGGACGCAACTACGCCCATTTTACTGAACGTTACCTCTTGCGCTAGACTTTACTTCGCCAGGTCAGGTTCAATTCAAGTCCCAAAAAAGCAATGGCGTCTTACTTTTTTTAGGGTGATAGTCTGAAAAATAGCATAATTTTTTTGGGGGGTTACCCTCCTTACCCCCCTACATTTCTTAACATATGGCAACTCAACTATACAGTGGGCACATGTTTAGGGCAATAGGACTTTATTTTGTTTATTAAAGGTTTCCTGGGCTTGTGTAGTGTAATGGTGTGGCTGTAACATATACTTCTATTATACATTTAACTTCGCGAAGTATGCAAATTAGGCATCGTTAGCATAAATGCGCTTTGCCTGATGAAATAATCGTAGCTCAACTTTGCTACTTTTCACCTCCCTGAGCACAAATTCGCATTTTAGTGAATTAGCGGTGGACTGACGAAAATACGCCTGGCGAAGTGCGGCTAATGCGTCGCTAGCGAATTTCTGCACTTTAGTGAGCAGCACTGTATTCATGAGGGGTCTCAGTTGGTCTTTGTGTTTGAAAAAAAGCTCAGAGACATATCGCAATTCAAATAAAGTAAAAAGCAGGGTGTAAAATTCTGGCGGTAAAATGTTATTTGTCTTTTTTTTTGCACTTTGCACCTTACCTACTACTATATAAATAAGTCTGAAGAATGTTAACAAGTTTTTATACTATTTATTAAATAAAAAAGAGAAGAAACACCCCGCTCTATCTCGAATTATTATAGTCCACACAACCCCTTGGGTCGCTGTGCTAGATTAGTCAATCGTAACTCACTCTTAACTTACTATCACAATACTAGCGGTGCAGTTTAAAATGACCTTTAAGGGCCTTAATATCCACCTTAATTTAAATAAATGAAGTGCCACGTGCTGAAGTTAATTGTCCAAGTGTTGATATAATTAATTCCGGGAAGTATTGATTTATAATATAACAAACAATGACTGTTTTTGTACACTATATATTGTCACCAATCAATTAATGACCTGTAGTCAATTGATCATGCTTTTAAATCCTATGAACCCCTCAAAGTGCTATGTGCTGCAATTAATTAATAAAATGATTTACCACAATTACTTGGTCTACTTGATTGATTATTTGAAAAAGGATAAATTCATCTAAAGATTCACCATCCACATTCCAATTAATTAAGGGAATATACCTCCATTTGCCATGATGATTATTAGGTTAAAAACGTGTTGGTAAATCAACTGCACTATCCAATTAAACCCCCCCACCAAAAAAAGGTTTTTAAGTTAGAAAAGGAAAATAGTAAATAGTGGTGGAGTCATCCCAATTGCTTCTATCTTGAATTTGGCTGTCTAGGCCCTGGGATTACCACAAGGAGAGAAGGCAGAACGTGGAAAACTGTGGTCTCGTATATTACCTTTCCCTAACTCGATTGAATTAACTAACCTCAAAAAACCACAAATTCCCCACGTCTTGTTATAAGAAAATAGATTAGAAGGTTTAAAAGTATTTTAAAAGCTTGAATGATAAAACTGTCCAAGGAAATAATATAAAAGAAAGGGAGAAGGAGAAACGCCAACGTACGTTCCGCAAAATTGCTTTATCAAGGCTTTGTTTGCGGCCTACTCGGTATGCTTATTTAAGGAGTATGGTTGCACGTCATCACTAGCGGTCCGCCCCATCCACCGTCGCCTCGCCCTGACGCCAAACCATATGAGTCGGAATGTAGGCTGACGTCCTACTGAGAACGTCATCACAGGGGCGTCTATCATTAGGTTAACATGTTTATCGGCGTTCCCATGGAAACTAGCGCTTCTAATGTGAACGAACTATCTAACTTCTATTTACAGTTTATTTTATATTAACTAGGTAAAAGTTGAATCCACACCCATGAATTGAAATCACGGATCATTGTTATTGATTATTATAATTATGATTTTGTATAATGAATTTAGTGATTAATAAATTAATATCCTATATTACTCCCTTATAATTAACTCGTAAGTGTCTCAAACTATTTATATTGTTAAGTTTTTTAATGTGTTGTATGATTATTGAGCATTACTGTGATTGTATTAATCTATAATTATAAGATTTGGTTTATGGAATGAAGGCTGTGAAAAGATTATTCTCATTTATACCACTCGGGGATACAGTATTCAGTTTAAATATCCAAAGACTCTCTCTTTTTAATAATTCTCCAAATCTCCTCTTCTTATTCCCAAATTAACTTTTTCGACCACCCAAAATCTTAGACCTGTGGGATCCATGTTATGTACAGTTTTAAAGTGACTCGCAACAGTTGATAAGGTCTTTTCACTCTTTTCATTTTTGCCAGCATTTCTGATTGTACTACAATGCTGTTGTATCCGAGTTTTGACCATTTTGGTGGTCATGCCTACGTATTTCTTCATACATGGGCATTCTAGGCAATACACAGCCCCTTTGGTTTTACAATTATTATAATTGGGTTTTCCCAAATCTGTCTTCAAATGTGGATTTGTGTACCATTTTAATACACGTTACATTCCCCTCAAGGGAAGGAGCCATTGAGGTTTTTTTGTGTTCTTAGGCCTCCGAAATGGCTTTTGCTCAGTAAATCTTTCAAATTTGGGCACCTTTTGTAACACACTGGTACTTTATTTGGCAGAATCTGTCCTAAGGTCTCATCTTCTAGGAGGATTTTCCAATATTTGTCCATAATTTCTCTAATTTGGGTACTCTGTGTATTAAATTTAGTTATGAATCTAACGGTTTCATCCGTAATTTTTTTTGCTTTGGTTTGAGCAATTCTATGCGTTCAGTACATAAAGCTCGATGGTAAGCTTTTTTGATTTGTTTCCCAGAGTATCCTCTTTGTTTCAATCTTCCCTTTAGATCCACAGCTTGTTCCTTAAATAGATCTATAGAGGAACAATTTCTTCTTATCCTCAAAAATTCACTTGTTGGTAATGATTTTTTTACTGCATGAGGATGGAAACTTGTATAGTTTAATAATTAATTAGTTGCTGCTTCCTTCCTAAAGGTTTTGGTTGTTAAGCTCTTTTTCCCTTCATTGAGGAAGTTAATATCCAGGAACGAAATTAAATTTTCTGACATGCATAGAGTTAATTTAATATTCAGTTCGTTTTGATTTAATTCATTAACGAATTTCAAGGCTTTTTCCTTACTGCCATTCCAAATGACCAAAATATCGTCTATATAGCGAATCCATCGAATAATATTATCATGATAGGTACGGAATTTATCACCTCTCACTACTAACTCTTCCCAGTACCCCAGGAAGAGATTAGCATATGAGGGAGCACACGAAGTTCCCATAGCTGTGCCTTGTACCTGAACATAAAATGTCCCATTAAAGACAAAATAGTTGTGATATAACACAAATTTCATTAACTCTATCAAGAAAGCTATAGTCTAATCCGTTTCATCTGAATATTCATACAGAAAATATGTGAAGGCTTCCAGACCTAATTCGTGTTTGATGGATGTATATAACGATTCAACATGCATTGTTATGAGAATGATATCCCCATTTATCTGTAGGTTATTAATGATATTCAAGATGTCCATTGTATCGCGTGCATAAGATAGTAAATTTTCTTATACTAAAAAGTAAATATGAGACTTATATTATATATTTATAACCAGGAACTGAAAAAATGGTCTTGTTAATAATGTTGTATAAAAAAATATAAAGGTAGAGACTGAAATTTTAACTTCTACTTTTAAACAAAATTCTACATTACAATATTTCTATAAAATTCCATAATACTGATCAAAATTATATTAGTCATTTCTTCTTAATTAAATTATTTATTATATATTTTCCTCAAAACTATGTTTTTCTAAAACCAAGGCTTGTCTGTCCTATTGATGGGATATCTGTTACGGTGGCAGCATAAAGATTAGGTATCCCCTATTTGCACTTTCTAGTTCAGAAGACCAGGGAGCTGCCAGGAAGCAATATATTATCTTTCCATTACAAGTACGTGCTGAGTCAGATCCTAAAACCTAGAAAGGAAATGACAAAGCAGAAGCAGCACTAACAGTGGGTGCTTGTTTGGCACTGCATTTCCGACATGTCAGGATTTTCAACTACATTAAAAACTGTTGTCTGTAAGGGAACACAATAATTTGCCAATTGGTTTTGATATGCCAGGAATGAAAGCTAAAATGGCCCCATGCATCCAAGTAAGGAGTTCTGCTCATATGGGCTATGCACTTGATGATTTTAAGGGGAACACTGTTAAAATGCAGAAAAAGAGGACAGCAATGAATTAATAAATCAGATGACAATGTTCATGGGTGCTTTGCTTCTGCTTTGACTTTTGTTTCTGCGTGACACTTTAGGGGGAATGTAATTAAAAATCGCAAGGGTTATTTAAAATGGCTTTTTTGAAAATGTTTAGTGCTGCTCACAATGTGAAATCATTCACTGGCGAATATTGCATTTTTAAGTAGTTTCATTGAATATCTCATTGCAAAATACACCTTGCATCTGCAGAATTTTATTACATACACTGCAAGGAACTTTACGAGGAAGTTGTTGAGGACAGTAATCGGTCAAAAAGGACGCAGACGTGGTTGCTAACATTTGCAATACATTCCCCCATTTATGTTTGTAGCTATACTACATTCTTTTTATAAATGTTCTGTGTACAGTAACTGATATTTATTATATATATTATATATATATATATATATATATATATATATATTATACAGGTTCTATTTAATTTAATAATATTTCAGTGTAAGAATGACTTTAGTAATAGATAGATTTGGGTGTTTCAGGAGAGATCTCTAGCAAAACTCAGACTTGTAGCAAAATTAGACACTGTTTCTTGATGCAGACGATAAGCTAACAACAAAATTCCATGAAGGGCTTTATGACAAGTTGTAGAGTTACAGAATACTTGCAGGAGGGGATTTCATATTAAGTCCCAAATATAGCCACCCGCTGCATCCTGTGTTTGCAGACACTGTTTATGAATGACATGTAAAGTTGGCCATAGACAGGCCCGGACTGGCAATCTGTTGGTTCTGGCAAATGTCAGAAGGGCTGCTTTAATGTGTCATAGAAATTCAGTATTTGGTGGGCTGGTCGGAGCTGTTTGATCCTCTGTGTGGGCTGATTGGGCCTCTGTGTACCTGAAATGCCAGGTACTGTTTTGACTTTCAGTCCACGCCTGGCCATAGAGGGCAGATTTTACCTTTGTATCCGACAAACTATTGGACTTTGCAATCATCTGACCTGCTACTAATAATTCAGATTAAATAAAGTAGTAAAAGAACAAATCACACAATATTCTGGCCATGACAACAATTGTACGAAAGTTAAGTCCAACAAATTCTAGTCACCCATTCATATGGTCAGATAGGCAATATATTCAAACAATTATCATTGGTCGGTAGAAATCTTTTAACCTGTCAGATCGTCTAAACGACTGATCACCATGGTATGAAAATTATCGGTGCGATTCACACGGTCATATGAAACTTCGATTTGTATGACTATACCTTTTGTCTATGGCCAGGGGATGATTACATACTACCCCTAGTGGAACTAATACAAAATGGACTTGCACTTTTATGATGAATACAATGCTGCCTGTGTTTAGCAGTGGTGTATTTACCATAAAGGTGCAAGACCATTTTGCAGCGCAAAGACCTGAACCTAAGTGCACTAAGACTTCTTGAAGACTTCTTTACTAACACAGTTGGGAAGTGCTAGGATTAAAATGTCCAATAACCTTTTTTCTTACCTGCAATGCTGTGCTTTGCCCAGAATTACAGCATAATTGGATGTCCCTCACTGTGTACAGTTTATCAGTGTAGAGACAAATTAATATTATTCACTAGGTGAAATTCAGATATGCGTGTTGGTATAACATGCTAAAGGTTTTCATGCTTCTGCGTTTCGTAAATATTTCATGCTCAAGGCAAATGGGATGAACACATTGCCACTGAGCATAAATTAAAAGGAGCATAGCAATTTCATTTTTTATTGAGAACTACTGTGTTTTATTTGAGTGATAGATGGATGAGAGGTAACCATCTAGCAAAGAACAACCTATAGGTTGGCTCAAGGATGATTTAGGAAAAGGTAACAATCCTTTATATAAAATACTGTGTTACATAGTGTATGCCAGAGGCTTGCAACCCGAACAACTACTGAATTTTTGCAAGCCATACAATAATTTATAATCACTGGCAAGTTCTCAAGGCTTTTGTTGACAGTATGGTTCAGTATGACCTTCTTAAAATGTTGATGTCAAGCTTTGCATTGCATCTAATAACAAAGGTGTCATGTTTAGATGCTGGTGAATGTTCAGCAGTATGGAGCCTATATGCTGGATAACCCAGGTGACACACATTTACTGCAGGATAAACAGCAGAAGCCATGATATGGTGAAGGAGATTTAATGGAGAGAATGAAAACAACAATAAACAGAAGTGTAAACCGAAAAATACAAGCCTGGGTAGAGGCAAAGCAAAATCCAATAAACAGGCAAAATGGTCTGGGCAAGCGGCAGGCAGGCAAGGTCCAAAAAGTAGGCAAGGTCAGTGGCAGGCAGTAATCAAGCAGGGTCGAAATAACAGGCCGAAGGTCAAACCAGGGAATCCACAGAAAACAGGTATCAAGAACCAGGTGGGAACAGGAACAAGGAACAGGCAGGGAACACAGAACTAGGCAGGGAACACAGAACCAGGCAGGGAATACAGGAACCGGGAATCAAGGGTCAGGAGTCACAGAATAATGGGGCTGGATCAGGCTCAGGAGCTCAGATGATCAAGCAAGGATCACAGGGCAGGGACTGGTTTATAAAGGGTCATTAATTAGAAATGGCAAACACATGTTGTTAACGAGGCAGGAGAGAAAGAACATATTGAAAGTCTGTCCAGAGCAGTGTCCAGCATGAGCATAAATATCCTCCAGTGGCTCACCAGGATATTGCAGAGTGTCCAAAACACCAAGGACCAGCGTTTGATTCCTGGCAATTCCTGAAAATGAAGATGTCCATATTTGTTGCCACCGCTTGTTTTATTTTTGTAAAGTTTGGAAGGCGGGTTGTACCACTTTTTTGGGCATGTGAACACCTGCTGTATCTCTCAGAGGGTGGACAGGTGTGACTTTAGACAATCTTCTGCACACTATACCCAGTTTGTGTGTCTATGACAAGCATCAAGTCTGTCTTGAGCAGCCACAAATCAACCTTCCACTGCTATGGTCTCAAGTCTCGGCAGAAGTAAATCTGCTATTTGCAAGACTTGACAAAATTGATAGTTGACATTATTTACATGGACAATACATTTCCTGAAGCTTAGCCTCACTCGTTAAATTTCACTTCTAATCTTCATTGTTTATTAGACAACTTTATGAAAGTGAAAGGTTAAATGTGTTTTGGAAATATCAGGAATGGCAGCTGTTCAAAACTGCCCTGATCCTGTTCTCACTAATTCAGGGCTATATGATATACATATAATTTTTGTTAGCCTTTTTAAACTCCATGTTTACATTACATAACGTATTGATATTAAGCAGGCACATATGACATTAAATGAATTCAGACTCAACCTTCCCTGGAGCTCTGGAGAATCTCTAAAAGATTCATTAGCTTGAAAGTTAGTGCTATTATATTTTTGTGGAATAAAGCGGCATACTTCTGTATCACTCTGCTGCAAAAATACACAACAATTAAGCAGTTCATGTGCAAAGGAGACAAAGAGAAATTAATATTCTTTTTGGTGCCAATCATGTTTGTGAAGACAATTCTTTTTATGGTGAGATAACATATGGTTGTCAAGGGGTCATTCTGATGACAGTCAACTCAAATCCTTGTCAGCCTGAAACTTGCAGGAGCCAAAGATTGGGCCATTGTTATCCAACCTTTTTTGTGTGTTGCACACATTCTTGAAAAGTTATCCATGAAGATATTTTTGTGTTATAAGTACAGATGGCACTTACCTGTAGTTGTCAGTGCAGTTCAACTTCTAGTGTAACACATATTTGTGGGAGTTGGCTTGGCTTTTGGCTTTTGCATGCCTTAGTGCTTGGCTTGTGCAATTGTATCAGGGATCAAAGTAAATCATCCCTACTGTGTTATTATTATAGAGAAGTAGCAACCCAGTAAAAATGAAGAATTGTTTTATCAAATTGTTGTATTTTGAATCGTTCTGGAAAACCTGTTACTGAGAATGGATCCCATGACTGTGCAGCATTAAAAACATGTCTTATCAATGCTGTATTTGTATGTTTGGCACCTTGGTTAATATGGTTCTTTTGTATATTGAGTTATTCAGTAAATAAAGTTTAACTGTTCCTGACTTTCTCCTTTTGGTAATGTCACATAAATAATGCAATGTTCCAGGATGATTTATGGTCTTTGCCTAAGCAATTAACACTGCACCAAGTACTACATGATTGGATACATTCTTAAAGGGCAGATTTGACATTTAGAAGAATTTGAATCAGATGGCTTAAAGCTAATGCATTATTTTGGCCAGATCATAGGTAAAACTGACTTTAGCAGGAAATGACATTCTAATGAAACATCCCTGAGCTCCCTAGGGAAGAGAATTTAAAAAAAGACAGCTGCATATGTTTACTGCATTTAATGATAAAGCTCTCTTTAGTGCAACTCTCCTACAGCTGGCTAGTCCCTATACATATTAAAATCAAACTGCGTCAGGCACATAATCTGCATGTGAGATATGATTAAGCAGCTGTTTGATCTATTGTGTATAGTAAATTCTTAATTCTACCTTATTTTCTTTTTCTGGTTCCTAGCTTTTGATTTAACGGTTTCACTTCCAGAGGGCATTTACATTTGCTGAAAATGTTTTGTTGAAACCTTATAGAATTCTATGTATTACTTTGGCTGCATGGGGCATTCATCTGTCACATTTAAAGGAAAACTATACTACCAAACAATATAGGTCTCTCTATCAAAATATAAACCCCTTCTTCATCTACATAAACCATTTTCATATACAATTTTAGTAGCATAAGGTGATCCAAAATAGAAATTTGCCATTTACCACTAAATGCCACTAAGGGCCACCCCATGGGATCATAAAATTCACATTTTGAGACATTTTGTGCATACAGCTAATAAAAATGCCTTACTCTTTAAACAAAACAGGGATTCCACCTGAGGTTTTCAAGACTGAGGTTCCTACAGCGGATGCTATGGTTCATGATTTCAAAACCATCTGGTCCAAAGCCCACCAGTCTCTATTAAAAGCTTCATCTTCTCAGAAGATTGCGGCCGACAAACACCGTTGTGCTAATCCTCCCTACCAGATTGGATATTTTGTCTGGCTTTCCACAAAGCACATCAAACTTTGTCTGCCTTCTTCCAAGTTTGGTCCTCATTGTGTGGGTCCCTTCAAGATAAAGGAGGTGATTAATCCTGTGCCTTTTCATCTAGAACTTCCTTCCACCATGAATATTTCCAATTCTTTTCATGTTTCCTTGCTCAAACCTTCTGTTAGAAATAATTTTTCGGTTGATCAACCTCCTCCTGCTCCCATCATTCTTCATAATCACCAAGAGTTCGAGGTTCAGGAGATTCTGGTTTTGGACCTGAAGAGATATCTTGGGTAAGAGCTGCTGACACTCATGCTCCTTGTCTGATCCAGGCCTTTCACAAGAAGTTTCCAGACAAGTTCTGGGAGGCTCTGGAGGGTACTCCTGAAGGGGGGGTACTGTAAGACATGCCGGGAGATCTCTGAGGTCCCTTACCTCCTCTCTCAAGTTGGTTTGCAGGTGCACAGTGGCTAATGCATCAGAACCACTGCCTTGCTTTGCTGGGGTCAACTGGGGCCCTGTTTGAAAGATGTTCATATAGTCTTCTCATAAGCTTTGGTGAGTAGTGTGTGAATGTGATAGGAAACTTAGATTGTTAGCTCCCCTGGGACATTCATGACAATTATCTCTTTAAATTACTGCACAAAATACGAGTACTATCTGGAAAATTATCATTTATTTACAAGTTTTGTAAAAGTCATCCCAACCCAAATAACTAATGACAAATATTTGGTCTGTACAAGTAATTTGTAAATAAATTATACCTAACAATTTTAAAATCAAATGTCTAAAACACTCTTTGACCAAATGTTTCTTGTTTCTACGGATAGGCAAGACAAACAAACATTCTATATTATATTGTGCTTATCACATCCTTATATTTAAATAGTGAAAGGGGAAGGGCATACTAGTTATGGAACCTGATGAAAATGAATAAGGTGGAGAGAAACAGTTGCACTGAAATCAGCACTTCCATATCTGCATTTAAAAATAGACTTTATGCCTGTGTGCAGCTACCCAGAGCCAATTGTTGCAGGCTGCTAGTGATGGGTGAATGTCTCCTGTTTAGCCTCAAATAACCTGTGAAATGGCGAAAAATTTGCGAAATGCTGATTTTGACACCAACGTTGAAATTGACCAATTTATTGACGGCATCCATTTTTTTTGATGTGGGCGAGAATTTTCACAGTAGTTTTGCAAATTTATTCACCAGCGGTGAAATACAGAAATTTGCCGCAAATTTGTCCCTGGCAAATAAATTCGTCCATCACTAGTTGCAGGCTCTCAAGTTTTTCAGGCCAGTCTCTAATTAGCTGCACTAAGCCAGAAACTATGCTTTTAAATGCTGATACAGGAAGCTTTGATGTCAGAACATCTGCTTTTCTCCACCTCATTAATATTCATCAGGCAGAGAAAAGTGTTCCATACAGTTGTGTGCCCTTTTCTTAAGGTTTTTACAGCTCATTACTGGGAGCTGCTTTGTTAAAAAATTATAGTTGGTGTATTGATAATTATTGAATAAATGCTGCTTTCCCACATTTCCCCCAGATTCTGCCACTATGAGTGCCATAAGGCAAGGGTACAATAAATAAAATTTAAATAGAATAATTTTTAAAGAAATCATCTCCAGAACTAGCAGATAGAATACTAGATGTCATTATACATTATACAGTAATTAATGTCTATTCAACCTGCTTTTAAAAACCAGCTAATGCCAAGTGTTTTACAAATCTGGATAAAAGCAGTATTATTGGCGAGCAAATGCGAGTTTGTTTACTAGATGTAATGGAAGTACAAATAAAATACATCAAGACATTGACACCCCAGCAGCTTGAAACATTTCCATTAGAATTATCCCCAAAAAAACCCAAGGTGATACAAATATGTATTCTCTATTACTGACACCGCAATTTCTTGAGATGCAGTTGTAAATAATGCTAACCATATACAGGCTAAGTTATAGTTATCCAAAATGTTGCAACTAGTTGGCTACAAGTGAAATAAGGCTATACATTAAAATGGACAAATGAAAGCATCCTGGGATGAATACGCTCAATCCTAACAGCAGTGCAATAAAACTGAAAGTGATCTCTGAGCAACTAACAGTGATATTGTAACAGGATTGTTATTGTTGCCATGCTTCTGTGTTCCTTACTCCTATAGTAGCAGGTTAAATCCTTTGTGGATAGCACTGCACATACAGTATGTGTTATTCTTGCCCTCCAATGCATGTTTTCTGTGTCAGCCTTCTACTATTTTTATTTTATATGTTGTCCTATATTGACATACAGTTGCACTCTGTTAAAAAAAAAACGATATAGAGAGGTACAAGCAGCCAGAAGGCTTGACAACATTGTTTGTGATCTGTTCTACAGGCACATATCTTACATTAAGGCCATTATGGATTTGATGACTGTACCTACAAACTTAGATAATTGAAAAAAAAGTTAACCATTTGGATTTTTGTGTTCTATCTGTTAAAGGTACAAAAGTTTGTTTTGTATGCCATCATTGAATAACTGTAACAGCACATTGTGAGGTTGTAGAATGCTCTGCTGGATGATGTTGTGATGGCTGATTCTGTTTATGCCTTTAAAGGAGAATTCAATCCCAAAGTAAAAAAAAAACCATCACCCCTATTATACATAGGGGGATCCTAGCTGCTACCTCGGGGAAATACCCCTAAGTCTTTACATACCCCGCGGTGTAGATTCAGGGATTGGAATTCACGGCAGCCATCTTCCAGATCTTTGAGAATGTGAGAATGTGAGTAGCGTATCGGCACATGCGCAGTTGGAGCAACTTCCCGGTTCATGACAACTGTGCATGCGCTGAAATTGATGGAAATCACTGAAGCGCCAGAAGAAGATTACAGAAGACCCGGAAGATGGCTGCCATGAACTCAGATCCATGAATCTGCACCCCCTGGGGGGGAGATAGCAGGGGGGACTATGTAGGGTTGATGGGTAGGGTTTTTTTTACTTTAGGGTTTAGTTCTCCTTTAAGGAGGCTTGGATAATTTATTGGACAAGCATGATATCCAAGGCTATTGTGATAATAAATTCTATAGTTAGTGTATGGGTGTATATATATATATATATATAATGTGAGTGTATGGAGGGGTTTTTGTAAGTACGGATGCTGGGTTTTTATTTGGAGGGGTTGAGCTTTGGTCAGCTCAGGGGGCCCAGGAAATTTTGTCATATGGTACCCTGTGAACTTTATTACCATAGTCTTCTAATATTTATAGTAGTTATTACCATAGTAATTACTGGGAGTTATTACCATAGTCTCCTATGGCTTCTGAATGGGTTTCTTGTGGAGTAGCAAAGCAGAGAACCTAGCCTGGTTAGGCTTTATTGATATGCTTATAAAATTGGCTGTTTGTCTTGAAAAGCTTAATTTTGGTGCATCTGCCAGTGAAACCAATGTTTTGGCCAGGAGATATAATCCCCAAGAATTTCAACTAAGAAGGGAGGTAAGGGCAACCATATACAGTTTACCTAAACATGGTATGGTGGCTTGCTTAATAGATAATGTATACTTATTTAGCTTTGGATTATACCAGCAATCTTGTTGGTAAAATGGTATATTAACAAAGCAGAGTGGATGTCTCAGAAAATACATTTGTCATTTACTATGTCCTTGATGGCAAATTAATTTGAATATTGCTTAGTCAATAATATGTTTTTAGATTAAATAACAAAAATTAAGATGCTTTGCTGCTGAATCCTATCTCCTTGATGTTTAATGCACTGAATCTTTATAGAGTCTCTGTTTTTCCATTGTTATTTTGCCTGACACATTCAAGCCAACCTTAGATAAAGGAAGTGTTCACTACATTTATTTCCAAGAGTTTTGTTATTGTTCATTTCTGTGCACTCATTTTTGTCTCTTGGATACAACCTTTAAAAGGCTGTTTGGTGGAAGAAAATGTGTGCTACAATAAAATAAAACTTGCTATCTTGAATCAACCTCTTTTAAACCATTCAAGATACACTGTTTAGGTACAGAGGGTTTATTAATTAAGTAAAGCTCAGGCAAAGGGGAAAAAGATGAAGAAAAAAAACTTAACATCCAAAAAGGTAAAGTTTGGCATCAGTAATTTAACCCCTGACAATTGTGACAATTGCATTTACTAAATACATTTATAAACTGAATATTTACATTTAATTTTGCGCAGATTTAGATCTGCTTACTGGTCTTCACGTTCCCATGGAAACAAGCAATTTAATACCATTTCATGCTTTGTCTTCCATAGGCATTATTTATTTCACTAAATGGATAACATATATTATTAAAGGTACAAGTGAAGTGTATGTCGAATGAGCCCAGAGTACTTACACTGAGCACAAATAACATAATAAGATAAGTTGAAAAGGAAAAATGAGAAAGAAAAAATAAAAATGACTAAGCTCAGCAGATGCTGCAAGGAGATGCCAGCAGTTATTGATCTGCTATCAGTGTGAAAAGAAATGTTACTTATAGGAGAATTCAACCCTGTAAAAAAAAAACCCGTACCCCCACACCACATAGACACCCCTCCCTCAGGCGTAAGTGCCCCCCTAGGGAAAATGCCCTATACTTACGCCTTGGCGCAGATTCACACAGCAGAGTTCCACGCAGCCATCTTCTGGGTCTTCAGTAAGCTGACTCGAAGACCAGCGTATTGGGGCGTGTGCAGTTGGAGCATTTTGCTGGTTTGTGACTACTGCTCATGTGCTGAAATGGAGGAAATTGCTGATCCCACAATCAGCTTACCGAAAGCATTTGAAGATGGCTGCATGGTGCTGCGCTGCCTGAATCTGCAGTGAGGGGTAAGTATAAAATATGGGGCATTTCCCCCCAGAGGGGCAGTTATGCTGGGGGGGGAGGGAGTCAGGGTCTACGTGGGGTGGGAGGTATGGTTTTTTTCACAGGGTTGAATTCTCCTTTAAACCATTTAACTGAACTTTAGACACTGTAAACCTATCATTGTTTATTAGATCACATGGTTTGTCTCTGTTTCCTGCCAGGATGAGGAAAGGGTTACATCTGTCATGTAGCTGATAGAAACTTTCTCAAACACATCAAGCTATAACCTAAAAATATGCACAGTTCTCATGAATACATCATGTCTGTATTGGAGGGCACAGAGGAGGGTCAGAGTTTTCATGGCCGAAAAGGCTGACGCTAGTGAGTATTCGCCAGAAATCCCATCCACAGGAACATTGCCAATTCACTAACGACAATTTCTTAGAAAAGAGAAGGATGATAGCATTCGTTTTCACTCTATCACCAGGCGACTTTTCGCTCTGGTGAATGGTCGTTGCTCCGCAAAATCACTAAACTGAAGTCATCTTATTCTGATAGCTACAACAAGTTGCAGTTGTAATGATTCTTATTGGTTTTACTGACGTAACACATTCTAGCAAGTCCTTAGACCCTAATTACCAATGGCAAGCGCTCATGCTGTTGAGAATCTGGTAAGCTCAAAGAGAACCTTTTCCTGTTATATAAACTATAACTGTCCCAAGATTATAAGACTGTACTGAAATACATGACAGAGTGGGGAAAAGATGCTGAAAAACTTATTTTACAGAACATATCAAATTAGCGATTTCTAAAATTTGTGATTTCTAAAATTTGCCCAAACACAGCTATCAAAGGATCTGTTTCATGGTACTAACAAGATGGCATATCACCCTACAGAGAAAGCATAAAATTGATGCTTTCAACATGCTTCCTTGAAGTGGTGTGTTCTTCACCCGTATCTTTTTTATTTTTGGCCCCCATGCAACGTCTTTGCACTTGGTGTGAAATTCAAATATTTAAAGGTGCCACTTCCTAATACCCATTGCCCAACACAGGTCTACTGGCAAATAGTTCCTGGGTATGAATATTGTCTGGTTTTCCTGTTCTTGCCCTGTTCCTGACCTCTGATGATTTACTGCCTGTATCAACCTTTCCCTGTTACTGACTATTGTTGTGTTTGGTAGCCGAGGATGAGGAGAGTAGAACAGTGCTTTATTAGCAGGTCATGCAGCCATTACATAACAGCAGTAAGTCTTACTTTCACTTTCATGCTGTACAGAAAGTCCTATGTATGCACAGTGACACCTGCAGGCCATTTGTATAAACACCACAACTATTCTTTTTTGTACTGCATTTACCAATTTGCACCGAAAATAAAAAGAAATGGGTGAAGAACGCATGCGCACAGGAGGCAAGCACGCCACTTCAAGGATGACTAATTAGAGGAATCCATCTGAAAATTATAACCCTAAGGGGCACATTTACTAAGAGTCGAAGAGAATTTTCGAATAAAATTCGAATTTTGAAGTAATTTTGGGCTACTTTGACTATCGAATTGCCCAAAATTAAATTCAAATAAAAAAATCTAGAAAATTCGAATTTCGAAGTACGGTCTTTTCAAAATCCTTTGAATTTAACACTTCGTCACCTTAAAGCTGCCGAATTGACATTTTAGTCTATCGGGGACATCCTAGAGCCTGTCCTGTAATAAGTGCTAAGAATTCAAAGTATTTTGGTTGAAATCGTTCGAATCAAAAGATTTCAATTTGCTTGAAAACTGACCTATTTGGTCCATTTTCAATCGAAAATGGCCCCCCCAAAAAATTTGATGGTCGAAAGTGTTCAAAAGTGAGCTTAGTAAATCTTCCCCTAAATGGCCTCAATGAAGAATACGATCTACAAGCAATCTGTCAGTAATTTTAATGCTGGTTTTATTATTTATTCTTTTTACAGACATAAATTATTTGTGACATTATGATTAATATGGATAAGACGGACAGATACGTGCCCTGGACAATTTGTTATATTTATTCTAAAAGTAGAATGCTGATTTAGGTACCTGATTTAGTTATGTGCGGGTCGAGAATGCATCGACCTGCACCCGACCCTAATCTGCCCCCTCCCAATCTGCCACTGCTGCCCTCTATTTATAGACTAGCACATGACACCAAGTGACGTCACAGAAGGGGAAGGGTGGGGCAGGCGGTAGTGTGTAAATTCCAGCACGCGGAAGACGGACTAGGCCGCGGGCGGGGATAGCAAGAGATTTTGTGCAGGGGTCGGCCCGAACTGCCGGCATAGGCCTGGCCCACACATCACTAATGTGATTGTACAATATGTGGCTCCAATTTATGGGTTTTAAAAGGAAGTCCAGTGAGTGTAGTTATTTTGAAAAAGAGCAGGGGGAAAGGCTCAAAACATCACTGTGTCTTTGGTCTAAGCCATGTAATAATAAAGGCATTTTAATTTTCAATAAGGTGCAACAGAGCAAACACCATCTTCTTCATGATGTCTATGCTGACCAATCAGATGGAATGCAGGAGAAGGGAGACTATACTGATTTGTTACAGTGGGGCTGAAGGGGGAAAACAAGTAGTAATGTGTTACAGGAAATTGTTGGGGGAAAAGAATCAGTACTGATGTGTGCCAAAAGAGTAAGAGGGAGAGAGAGAAGCAGTGGTAGGTAACCTATTACAAGAAATGCAAAGGGAAAAATATATTATATAAAATCTGCATGTTAACTAAATTTTTAACCTTAACTCCAGAATTAAAATTTTTTTTAAGGGATGCACTGAATCTAGTATTCGGTTTGGGATTGGTCCAAGATTCCAGGAATCCTTCTGCCTGGCCGAACCGAATCCTAATTTGCATATGCAAATTAAGGCCAGGGAGGGAAATCACGTGACTTTTAGGCACAAAATATGGAAGTAACAAATGTTTTCCCCTTCCCACCCATAATTTGCATATGCAAATTATGGTTCAGATTTGGTTCGGTATTCGGCCAAATCTTTTGGAGAGGATTCGGGGGTTCGGCCGAATCCAAAATAGTGGATTTGGTGCATCCCTAATTTTTTACAGATATATTAAACTACATTTCTAGTGCAGAGGAATATTTTCAGTGCACTTTTCTCTATATTGATTCAGACATCCCTATTTTCCCCAAGACAGTTTATAGACCTTTTAAAATTGTGTAAAATTATTTTGCTGAGTTATGCCATTTCTGCAATTTCTATTACAGGAATATGTCAGCTATTATAAAACATATAACTTAATCTGTCTTCCAGAGATAATTTTAGTAGAAATCCTAATGTATATCTCATTTCATGAAATGTGGTTCTGCAATATGTTACTTAAAATGAGTAGGGATTACAATTTTTATAAATTTCAAGTTAATCTATAATATTTTCAATAGCAAATCTTCTATTTTACTTACGTATAAACTAATCTCTATGGGTGTTATTTATTGAAGTCTTAATTTTAATTAAAGACTTTTAACTCTATCAAGAAAATCATCTACTAATTAAAAAAACAAAAAACATTGACACCTTTATTTG
>CM044436.1:80995205-81030888 GCA_024363595.1 Xenopus borealis
GGGGGGGGGGGTTCCCATATTCTTCTATTGCAATTCGGTAGGTTCAATCTGGCGAAGTAGGCAGTAGAACAATCGAATTATCGAATATCCGATCATTCAATCTATTCGATGTATTTGATAATTCGGTATTCGATGATCGAAGAGGCCAAATTAGAATATCCAATTTTTATGAAAAATTCGTACAGTCGTTATTCAATTGAATTCGATCGAACTTCGATCATTTCACATGTGAACATGTGTTCAAATAATTCTTTCATCTGTGTTTTTTAAATAGAATAAGAACAAATCAGTCCCGCTATTTAACGTAGATGCATTTAAGACAAAGACTCAATACAAAAGCCAGTTTAAAGGTCTCCACCAGCTAAAGGAGAAAGGATTGGGAAGAAAAACATGTTTCTGAATATGAACCAGTGGAACACTCGCTTAAGAAAAAGGTAAAGCAGTTTCTTGCAAGCACCAGTTCAAAGTAGGGATATAGTTTTATAGCAGACAATGGATATTTATTATGCTTACATGAAAAAAGGTTAGATGTTTATACTGTGTCCCTCAGGAAGATTAGTAGCAACTAATCAAAGGTGACTACAAACAGATTTCTATTGTTTTCATTTGGTCTATAATGCCCAACAAACCAGATAGAAGTAGTGGATGTTAATATTTTTAAGTGATACAGGCCTTGATAACATAAGTGTTTTATTTTTTTTAATCTTGTATGATTAGCTCATTTCATAAAAGCACATCTTTAGTGGTAAACTTGCAGAGCTCTTCTGTGATGAAAATGCATATTTCTGTTTTTCCCAGGAGAAAATGAAACAAAAAAATGAGGCAGTGTGCAGCCCTCCAAAGAATGACAAATCCGAAACAGAAGCAAAGCAAAGGATTCATGCTAGGAGACATAAAGAAAAAGTTATTCAGCAACTTAAATATTCTTCCAAAAGCTTCAGGTATGCAATGCCTTGTTAGCAAATACAACGCTTCGTGCTTTCACTCACTTCTTAGATACCATAGTAACAATGAAAGGCAAGAAGCAGAGCAAGGTTTCTTTAACCTCCCCCCACACAGTGAGCAAAGCAAGAAGCAGCTTAGAAACCAGCCCTCCGTATTAGTAAACTTGAAAAATATGTGTTCCTACCACTGAAACAATGAAATATTTTCCCGAAATGTTGTAAGAGAAATGTAATATAGTTAATAAAAAATCGACTGAAAATAACAGTTGTAACTTCTACCTTTTTGTAGATTAAAATTGTAACTCATTTTCTAGTTAAACATTATTTTGTGTTAATATTTATCCTCTACTGGGGTGCGCAGCAGTGTTATAATAAGGAGTCCTTCCATCACATGTGGCAAAGTCCTCCCACATGTCCTGCTTTTTACTTCTACCTGTAAATAGCAGGATTTGCAGACTATAGAATCAATTCTACCATCTCTTCACAGTCTTTGACTGTAGATAAATATATTAGAAAGTCTCTGCATCGAGGTGCATGTCAGTCTTTCTTTCCAAGCAACAGACCCTGACTCCTGATGCTGCTGTCACAGATCTTTAATGAAGATGATGCTTGATAAAGAGGCATGGCCCCGAAACACTGCATTTTGCACTGCACTAATTAAAATTGCAAGGGTTTGCCCTGCTGCTACAAATCCTGTGTGCCAGTGATTTTCTCTTACCTGTTTGGGAAGTTGCATATTCCTCTCTCGCTGAGCACTAGGGTTGCCACCTTTTCCTGAAAAAAATACCAGCCTTCCTATATATTCATCTTTTTTTCCTATTAATAACATTGGGATCAAACATCAAAAATACCGACCAGGTGGCAACCCTACTGAGCACCAGGAGCCATCTTTACACGGGGGGTGTGTGTGGTTTCTCTCCTGCTTGGACAGATCTTTAAGGCACATATAAATGGATATACATATACATGGATTACAGTTGGGTCTAGTCATTGACCCAAGGTTATCTTCATTGATGATCTACAACTTATTGCACCGCCTTACACATGTAAATTAACTCTGGAAGTTGTAATTTAATTACAATGGAAATGGGTGTAGGGCTAATTGAATCTGCCAGCTAATGCCATGAGGAGTGGAGACTGAGTTCATTTTGTGGAGCCACTAGTGATTTGGACTATTCATTTGTGATAATATTAACCGACCTTCAAGCCAAGCACTGTATCATTTTGGAACAGCCTTCACTAATGTTACAGCAGCAGAAGTGGGGTGGGCTGCATTTAGCAGCCCTGAATAAAGTTATTAAACCTACTGCCACTTTAAATGCAAAATGTACTTTATTTACTGGTCATTCATTCTGCCTTTTTGAATGTATACATACATATTTGACCAACCTTGCTTTGACATGTAACAAAAAACACAGAATTGATTTCTGTAGAAAATGTGTGATAATTACCTATTTAAATGCAATGACATGCCAAACCATCTAAGCCATGAATCTAGATAAAATTAGCTTGGTCTCTTTGAGAGCAATATGTTGTCAGCATGTCTAGTGCATTCTCATTAGTCATTAATAACCTCGCCCACCTCTATCTGTGACTTTAGAAAACACTTACCTTCTCTGCTACACCCGGGGGTTCAACTGTCTACTTCGCCAGATTGAACCTACCAAATTGTAATAGAAGCCTATGGGAAGCTCCCCATAGGCTTCTGAGGCTAAGTCCTGCTCGAATACCATTCGTACGATCGGAACGTTTGAATTTTTCGGACGCCCGAATGAAATTTCACAATTTTCTCGTGAAATCGAACGATCGGTATCTGATCGTGCAAATTCATCGATAAATCGGATATCGAGCAAAATGATAGCCTAAAACAATTCAATAAGCATTAGATGGACAAATACTTATCGAATTGTGAATTTGGTCGAGCTAATTTCTGGGAGTAATAGTAAATTTGCCCCATAGTGACCCCTAGTGGTGATCAGCTACTATGCATAGAAAAAGATTCTTTCATTTGGGAGCAGATTTACTAAATTTGTGTGAAGGATTCGAATATTCACGTGAATAGTCTTGAATAGTCTCAATTCGATTGTACGACTATTCGAATATGCATATTAAGTATTTCCGACCATCGAATACAGACTATTCGGGCGCATCAAATAGATCGAGTAAATATATATTCGATTGCTCGACTATTCGCTATTCTAAGAACTTGCCCTTTAAATTTTTATTCGACTGCCTACTTTGCCAGATTGAACCTACCAAATTGCAATAGAAGCCTATGGGAAGCTGAATTTCAATTGTACGATCGAACGATTCGAACATTCGATTCGTATGATTTACAAAATTAGTGTGAACAAATCGAAGTTCGATCGAATTTGCAAAAAATTCTAATTTGAATCTTCAAATATGCAAATTAGGTAAATTTGATCATCGAATATTCAAATTTGAATAATTCGAATATTTGAATAAAATTTTATTTGACTATTTGATGGTCGAAGTACTTCCCCTATTCGACCACCTAGTTCACCAGATCCAAGCTGCCGAATTGGGGACCATTACCTTTGATCGAATAAAAAAGATTTGATCGATCAATAAAATCATTTGAATCGATTGATTCGAATCGATCGATTTGATCGATCGAATTGCGGTGAAATCCTTTGAATTTGATATTCGAAGTATTTTACTTTACATGGTCGAATTTAGAATTTTTTTTTATTCAAAATTCGACCAATAGTAAATCTGCCCCCCAATGTTGGCTAATAGAAGTAAATTTTGTTTGTGAGTTACGGATTGAGCTTCGATGTTCATTAACTCGCACTCTATCTGTGAGCATTCTAAGTTTGCAGTGCATTCAAAATCAAGTCCCCTAACAAACCGTGTGACTGAGTAGTAAGACCAACAGTGTGCTTACCCTTAACTCAGAAGCTCTAATGAGAAAGCAGGGAGCTTCTTGGCTGACTATCATGAGTGATTTTAGTTTAGGGACAATAGTATGAAATGCCAAAAAACCTGGAATAATGTTGTAGGGCTTTTCTGATGGAATTTCTGCATGCAAAATGATTGTTTCTTTTTTCTGCTTCAATTTCAGGGGAATTAAATCAGAGTATACTACAAATGTTCTATCACAATCTGAATATTTATACAAAGATGGTGCTTGGGTGAGGGCAAAGAAACAAATGCAAAATCAGGTGAGTAAATCATCTGTTTATAGAAATGGATATTGTTTCAAAAACATTTAATTCAACTGTCTGGATGAATTAATTAACAAAGCCTGCACAACTGCAAAGTAATTTAAATAATAAGGACTATTGTTCTGCTGGATATGTGTATAGTTGTAGGCAATCATCTGTTTCGCTTCTTGGCCTTTTGGCTTTTGGTGTAGTGTGTGTGTGTGTGTATTATTTCTTTCCTTCTAGGTGGGTTTGTTTTTCCTTTTAAAAATCAGGGTTTCTAGGTTAAGTTTCATATGTGTTTTCTCACTAAACTAAATTTATTAAAATGCAATGGCTCAAGTTTATAGGAATTTCCACTATGCAAGGGTTAAGTCTAATAAGTGTGGCTGCCCATCGGTGCTACAGGAACTCTTCTATGTGTCATATGCTGAATTTCTAATCTGCACTGTGAGTCTTGGTACTTGTGTTTCATGGATATATCACCTAGCAAGTTTGAACCAAGCCTTTTTCATAAAGTTACACAGCCAACAGTGAGAAGCAGGATGTAAAACAAATCTGCAAAGCCCTGATGCATAATTTACAACCAGCACCTAGAACTGCTTCTGTCCGGAACCTGATTCAAACAGGTTCAAATAAGAAAGATGGGATTGTAAGGGCTACATGTTGCAAACTGATCATTTTAAAATTAGTGCTTGGCTAAAAAATTTGATTCACTATGCTATTGAACTACACAGCTTTTAAAATATCCTCTACAAAAAGCTCCCTTTTTGCCAATGGCTAATAGAATATTAACTGCAGTGTTTATACATTTAGACATTGTTTAGGATAAGACATTTCACTTTAACTGTACTGTCCTACATATGTTGCTATTCATGCCAGTTTTCCATGTATCATGCCATGTATCATTATGTACCAAGAAAAAGTCCCCTAAATATGATTAGCAGGGGTCCTCCAAACAGTTTGGTGCCCATATCAGGCCCGGACTGGCAATCTGTGGGTTCTGGCAAATGCCCGATGGGCTGCTGTAAGTTGCCATAGAAAGTGACTATTAAGTGGGCTGGTGGGGGCTGTTTGGGCCTCTTTGTAGCAGTAATGGCAGGGCCTATTTTGAATCCCAGTCCAGTCCTGGTGCATATGATTAGCAAAAGCAATGCTAAACATAAAAAATTATGAAAATAGTCACGAAGCTTGCATTTTACCCCATTATATACCCCACATTTCATAACATACCAGAAAAAGGCATCCTAACTATGAATGCCAGGGGTCTACTGAACAGCTTGATGCCTGATATGCTTCGATTTACCAAACTATGTTGCACACAAAAATCCCCAAATGGATATATAGCAGACAAAATTTCCATGGGCGAAACGAAGTAACAAAGAACAGAGCAAAATAGTATAAAATCACTTAAATCTAACAAAACCATTAACCAACTAGTGTACTTGGCAGTCAGAATCAAAGTTTGAATATTTTAGCATAGCAAAATAGGTTTTATGAACAGAAATAAGCGAACAACACCTATGCAAAGTTGAAAATGCAAACGCGTTAGGACAGAATATGTTTGTAAAAAAGCTTTTTGGATTTTTACCGCTTCCTGGAGTCTCACTGAGTGCATACCTGCAGTATGGTATCGTTGATTTAGAGTCTCCCCTTGCTGAGGGTTCGGGGTGCAGCACCCAGGCCACCGAAAAGGAACAGGGAATGACCCTATTGTTTACATATGTTGGTTTAACCTATCATCAATATAGTATAGTATAGGAAACTTCACAAGATTATTGACTACTGGCTATTGAATAGAATTCTGCAAGGATAACCTTACACTGCGATTTCTAATAGATGGATTGATTTTAATGTACAGGTATGGGATCCAATTTCCGGAAACCAATTATCCAGAATGCTCTGAATTACAAAAAGGCTGTCTCTCATAGAGTCCATTGTAAAAAATAATCAGAATTTTTAAAATGATTCCCTTTTCTCTATAATAATAAAACAGTATCTTGTACTTGATCCAAACAAAGGTATCATTAATCCTTTTGGAAGCAAAACCAGCTTATTGGATTTATTTATTGTTTACATACTTTTCTAGTAGCCTTAAGGAATGAAGATCCAAATTATGGAAAGATCCATTATCCGGAAAACACCAGGTCCCAAGCGTCTTGATAACAGATCACATACCTGTACTAATACCCTACTCTTATTTTTATCTTATTTCTTTCTCTATTTCCTCTTTTTTTCAGTGTCTATTTCTATTTTTCGTTAGTTTTTGACATGGTTCTTTTGTGTAATAACAAAAAATGATCTGCAAGCATTATATTTTGTGAAATTATTTAATTTATTAAAAAAAGAAGAAAAAGAAGTAACACAGCCTTGAGAAAGCATTTAGTGAAACGTGCGTCTGCGTTCTCTACTCCTTAATTTTTAATCCCTTAATGAATTTTTAAATGAACTGCTACAAGCGGCCTAAATTTTGAAATTTTAATCCTTTTAATCTACTCCTTCTTCTCTTTACAAGAGGTGGGGAATTTGTGGTTTTTCAGGCAAGTTAGCTCTTGCGAGTTAGGGAAGGCTAAAATACGAGACCACAGTTCCCACGTTCTGCCTTCTCCCCTTGTGGTAATCCCAGGGCCTAGCTAGAACAATCTGAGATAGAGGCTATTGGGATAACTCCACCACTATCTTCTTTTTTCCTTTTCTAACTTTTTTATTACAAGGTGACTTGATCAAGTTTTTTTAGGGGGGAATTTGTAAACTGGATCCTGAATTCAACAATTGTTTAGACCTTAATCCTTTTTATCGGTAATCATGGAAAAAGGAGGTATAGTCTCATAATTAATTGGTTTGTGGGAAATTTAGGTACTTAATAGCACTAGCACATTTATTTAATTGATAAATTAAGGTGTCTGTGGTTCTTTGGACCAAACTGAAGTAATTTTTTATTAATTAATTATTATTCGTATTAGGCACATCGCACTTTGATCAATTTATTATTGGTAATTTATATATTTATTAGCACTAGCATATTAAATTAATTAATGAGTTAAGGTGTCTGTGGGTCGAGAGACCACAGTTGGGTAATTTTTTAATTAGTTATTTAAATTAAGCACTGGGCACTTTGATCAATTGATTAATTTATAATAAACGGTCAGGGTGGGAAATTAATTAAAAACCTCTAGCTTAGAATTGACAGAGGGAGTCAATTAATATTGAACATAATTTTATATAAAAGCACTTGCACTTTGAACTGATGTGATTACAGTAGTTATAGGTGATAAGGTCGCAACTAATTTGAGGGTAAAGTGATCCAAAGGGTGTTTTGAAGAATTCAATTAGAAATTAGAGACAGAATGAGGTGTTACTTCTTTTTCTTCTTTTTTTAATAAATTAAATCAATTTCAGATACAGGTTACTATACCTCGTTGTGCTCATTAGTTAAAAGACTGTGGAGTAAATAAAAAACTATATAAAATTTTGTGAAATACATTTTTTTTTTTTGCTGGTGTTCTAAACAGGGACACAAGATGGCAGCATCCATAAAACATACAAAGCATTTTTTCACCTTGATGTTAGAAACATTCTGTATCCTCATTGTATCCTCAAATAATGTTTGACTTATTGTATGTGAATTTGTTATATGGAATTATAAGGCTGCACAGTGCCTAATGTCACATTAGGCAGACAGAAGGTTTAGCAGCAGTCTGTAGGGGTTGTGGCTGCAGAATAAAAATAAAAACTCTTATTATGACTCCTGTGTGGTTTTAATACTCATTATGGAGAGCCAGATTCAATATCTCAAAGTTATATATCAGTGTCACAGAGCATAGAAATTGAAATAAGCCTCTTTTGGTTCTTGGATGTTGCCATGCTCTAGTCTAACTCTGTATACCAAATAAATAATATTCCTTTCTGGACACTATAGAGTTATTGAAGAACTGAATATATTTTGAGGATATATGTTGTATGCTTATTAGTCTATATAAAAAATGACATTAAAATTGTTACTCTGCTCCAAATTCTTTAAAAATATGACAGTTACTTCCGAATAAGTAATTAAATCATTTGACAATTATCTATTCCTATTTTAATTTTCTTGTGTAGACTTATTTAATCATTTAATGTATACGTCGTGCTTACAGCCTATGCAGGACTTAAAATAAAATAATGGAAAGCAAAAACAAAATAAGTTTGCTGCAAACTGAAGATTGCCCAAATAAGTGGTTCTTTACCTGATTTGGTCAGCCATGAGCCAAGTCAAATTGTTCTGAACCAATCATTTGTCACCCAGGACAAAGATAAAATGGTAATAGGGATCTTTGGAGACCCTTTAAGGGTAGGGGCACACAGGCAGATTCGGGGAGATTTAGTCGCCCCGGGGACTAATCGCCTCTTCTTCAGATCTCCCCGAACTGCCTTCACCTGCCTTTCCGCCAGCTACAATGAAAAATCACCAGCAGGATGGCACTCACGGCAATTCGGTTTCCTGTGATTTTTCATTGTAGCCAGCAGGAAGGAAGTTCGGGGAGAAGAGGAGATTTGTTACCGGCAGGGCTGGGCCAGTCCGAGCGGGCTCCCCAGGCAACCCAGCCAGCCGAGGGGCCGCCTCAACCATGCATGCAGGAGACGCGCACATATGATTCAGGGACGCTCTCTCCCTCCCATCACGTATGCGCGTGCATGTGCTCAAACAGGCGCAGGACTGCTGATGAGCTCACTAAGCCAGACTAAAGGGTATGTGCCTGGTGCCCCCAAAGCTTTGCGCCCTAGGCACGTGCCTGCTCTGCCTACCCCTAGTTCCGGCCATGGTCATCGGGGCGACTAATCTCCCTGAATAGCTTTAGCAAACAATGCCAGTTGGCAACAGGAGCGGGTCAACAAAGAATTGCCCTGTACTAAAAGGGAAATAGATTTACAGTAGGAAAGGGTAATTTTTAGGGATGCACCGAATCCGAACCCCCGAATCCTTTCCGAAATATTTGGCTGAATACCAAACCGAATCTGAACCCTACTTTGCATGTGCAATTATTGGTGAGAAGGGGAAAACATTTTTTACTTCCTTGTTTTGTGCCAAAAAGTCACATGATTTCCCTCCCTGGCCCTAATTTGCATATGCAAAGTAGGATTCGGATTCGGTTTCGCCAGGCAGAAGGATTCGGCCGAATCCGAACCCTGCTGAAAAAGCATGAATCCCGAACCGAATCCTGGATTCGGTGCATCCCTAGTAATTTTTCCCATTAACAAAGCATTGGTAAGGCCTCATCTACAATATGCAGTGCAGTTTTGGTGTCCTTTCCTTTAAAATTATATTAATGAAAGAGAGTGCAAATAAGATCAACTGAGTTGATAAAAGATATTGCAACTTTCAGTTATGATTCAGAAGAGGTACTTAAGGGGGTTGTGGTTGCTTTGTACAAATATGCAAGGAGACCATAGAGTAACCTCTTTGATGCTTTTTTCAGTAGATTATTCCAGCAGACACAAGAGTATCCATTTAGATGAGAAGAAAGGAGGTTCCATCTTAATATCTGAATAGTGTGCTTTAAAGTTAGACTTGTGATTTTTCAGAATTCTCTTTCTAATTCTAATGTGCTGATTGTTTCAAGAAAGGGGTTGGTGTCTTTTCTATGATTTTTATTTAAAACTCCCCATTTTAACATTATAAAGTGCATAATATTGTTTTGCATTCCCTGAATTTTTAAAGAGAGCTGCTGAATGCATAGGGTCTTTAAAGACATAATGGTACTTAGACTGTTGGACACTGAAGTACCAGTAAAATATATTTTTAATATTATAGGTAGCTTTAGATGTATTTAACAACAGTCCCACAATATACACATATGCATTACATGCATTATCTGTAACCTATAGGTACATTCCATGATATTTACTCTCTTTCCATCTGTTACCTTTTGTTTTTTCCCCAGTTTCAGTATTAGCTAAGCTACTCCGCTATTACTTCTGTCATTCAGCAGTAGCAGTTGTATGACTCAGCAGGAAGAGATGAGCTCAATGTTATTTACCACAGTACGTAGTGGAACTGCTTTCCTAGCCACAACATTGGGTGTTTTAGTGAAGTAAGGAGTTTTCCTTATTCTCAACTTAATTAAACATGGTTTTAAGTAAGTTCTGAGTGGAAGTAATAAAATGTATTTATATTTTTATTTGTATAGGGCTCCTTGAGGGCAAAGTACTGTACAGCAAAACAATAAATTAGTAGTAACAAACAATGGGTCATTTAAATAAAAAGTAACAATAATTGCATTATTAGAAATACAATTCACATAAATATAAAACATATTTACACTACAGATCAAGTGCTCATAGGGTGCACCGCCAATTAGGCGTCAGGCGGCAGCGCCCCCCTGGTTACCAGGGGTGGCAAAAATGCTGCTCCTGGTAACTAATAGCCGAATTTCCTTCACCTTCCTTCAATTTCCTTCAAATTGAACCCGGAAATTTGGCTCTTGTAGTGCAGAGTGCGCACTTGTGCGCTCTGCACTAGCGCCGTGGACCCCCCTACACCTGTCCGGTGCTGAAAAAGTAAGCGATGTGGGGAAGGGGCACGACTAGCGTCGTAGTGTGCTGGGTCGCCCCTGAGTGCTCAGTGTGAAGGAAGCAAAAGGCTGGAGGTATGGTAATTTGACAGACAGGATGGGTCAAGTGTGGCCTTTTTAAGAATAGGCTTTACACAGGCCTGTTTGAAAGGAGAAGGGAAGGTTCCAGAAACTAGAGAAGAATTGAATATGTGAGTAAGTGATGGTGTAAGCTCTGCAACAGTGTTTGAGCAGAGAAGAAGGCATGGGGTCAAGGGGGCAAGTTGTGAGTGGGGAGGACAAGAGAAGCTTGGAGACTTCAGACATTGTTACTGGAGGGAAGGAATTAAGACATGCAGAAGGGGGCTTAGGAAGGAGGAACTGGTTTGCATTAGAAGTGGTAGGGATCTGATTGCGAATAGACTCTACTTTGTCTTTAAAGAAATCAGCAAAGTCCTGAGGAGAGTGTGTCAGGTTGACTGATACTGTTGATGAGGGATGGAGAAGAGTATTGAATAGAGAAAACAGACACTGTGAGTTGGATTTGTGATTGTTTATAAGGGTACTGTAGTACTCTTGCTTGGCCTTTGATAAGGCAGAATTGAGGCAGAACAGCAGAAATTTACAGTGAATAAAGTCTGCTTGCGTACAGGATTTCTTCCCCATACGTTCAGCAGATCTTGTACAGGAGTTTGTGAATTCAGAAGGATGGTGGGTTCTGAAAAAATAATTAAGGGGTTTCTATAACCTAATTACAAAGAAAAGCTTTTTAACTTAAAGGGGATGTAAAGGCACAAAAATAAAATCCCATTTTTACTTTCTTTAATGAAAAAAAAAATCTGTCTCCAATATACTTTAATCAAAAAATATCTACCCTTTTTAAAATAAACCTGAATGTATGCAGTGAAATTCCCCCTTTGTTTTACTTGCTCTGACAGCTGTGGATAGGAAATTTAAGATAGTCTCTAACTGCTCTGGAGGAATACATCATGCTTTCAAATGGCAGGGAGGAGCCCCCCACCTTACTTACCAGAATTTGAGCAGATTTGTTTGTTTCCTTGTAGAGCAGCCAACGACTGTGTAGATTTGCATCCACAGACCCAGTGCAGTCTGCATATTCTGAATATTAATCAGTCTTGCTGTATCGGCTTCTTTGGCAGATATTATTTGACTTGTGCTGTTTTGATCATTTATGATGATACCTAATCTTAATCTCCCAACTGAAGCCCAGACCACACTGAGCATGTGCGTAGTCTTGGTATTGCAAATATGTTTAAAAAAGTTACAAAATGACAGCCAACCCTTACCAACTTTGAATGCATGAATAATTTGTTTACTCTTTACTATCCACCTCTCAGCAATTCTGTCTGACTTCATGTTCTACACATGCAGGATTCAGATTTTGATTAACATTTAAATCTTGCTTGTTCTATTAACCAGAAATATCTCTCTTCATGCTGAATTTGTGCTGGAGTCAGTTATTTTGTTAGATTTTGTTTGTTCTGGAAGTTGAGTCAGCACAAATATATCTTTAGGTGCAACTGCAGTGATTGATGAGGGACCTATGGGAACCCTGTAGCTGACACCACCTTTGGATGTGGAGGTATCTCCAGGGTTTCCCTCCGTCAGTAGGATTCAGTCCTCTATTTTGAACAGGCTGAGCGGGCCAAGTGCAATTATGAAGAAGTGCAAGGGGGGGGGCTAATGAATTTGATTATTTTTTAGCAATGATAACTAGAAAATTAAAATGATCACAATCTCCCTTTCAGTCTTCTGCAGTGGAATGTATGGAATGGAATGCATTGCAATAATACTGGGTTAATTAACTGCATACTTTCAGTGATCGCTAATGTGAGTATTCTGTGGTGCAGAACACTACAGATGGACCAGCCATAGAGCTTCAGAAGATGATTTTAGTAAAGATTCTTAGAAAGTACTGTTTCTTGCATTTATTTGTGTAATAATTTGAATGACATATATAATGGGTTATGTGTTTCTTTATTTTGTTTAATTTTTATTATTGTTTGCCACTGCAGACTGGTACAAAATCAAATCCTTCAGAGGATGGGCTAGAATGTAACTTTGTGATTAAATGGCCATTTAAGTATAAAGGAGCAATACTCATTATTATTATTATTATTGAAAAGATAGGAACCACAGAAACTTCAGCTATGCTTTTCAGAAATACTAACAAAGTATAACAAAATATAAAATTTTGGAGGCATGCAAGAACTTTTTTTTAATGACTCATTTTAGCAGGAAAGGGGCATCTTTGCAGCCCACAGATTGGGCTGAAATGAATAAATGGGGTGTCTTCAAAACAATGCTAATAAAGAAGCATTTATAACTGTATCATTTTACATGGGAACAAAGATAAACTGATTATCCATGACTACAAAGGTATAAATTAAGTTTAAAATGAAATCACATGTATTTAGTTGGGAGAAGGCATGCATTATGAAGACATTTTTGCTTATGTGTCAGATAGGAGCCTAATAGGCTCAGTACTAGTGGTAAGCGAAATTTCCCACCAGGTTTGTTGTGAAAAATTGTTCCACGTCATGAGAAATGAATGACACAGTTTCATAAATATTAATGTCATTTCACTATTTTGTATTAGTTTTTAAAGGAGAAGTCAACCCAATTGGTGCTAAAATCCCACCCCCATCCCCTATGTTGCCCCTTCTCCCCCCGGCCTACCTCCCCCCGGGCAAATGCCCCTAATTTGCTAATTACCCCTTGGCACAGGTCCTGTCGACAGAGTTCATAAGGGCCATCTTCTCCTGTGCGGTCTTCTTCCTGGATCCATCGGCGCAGTAGGAGGCATTTGCCGGTTCAGCTCTACTGCGCATGCGTCGAAAGTCACAAAGTTAGTTTGCCAAATATGTAATGTATAAACACTGGAGTGACTGGAAGTCTAACATAATAGCCAGAACACTACTTCCTGCTTGGTTACAAGGAACCTTCTACTGGTTACAAGGAAGTAACCAATAAAAGACTTGAGGCTGGCCACATGGGTCATAACTGTTACATTTGTATCTGACCTGAATGCTGAGGATCAATTGCAAAGTCACTGAACAATTATGTCCCATGTGGCCCCCCTTCAAGACACTGACTAACTGACAAATGCTTTGTTTTCATTACGGTCTTTTTTTTTTCTTCAAGCATAAAGAACTAACTGGCCTACCTAGCATATCACCACCTGTTGCTGGTATTAGAACAGTAGAACCACTACCAATAAGGGGGGATCCATTTCCTATAATCCTTCTCCTCCAAGAACAACTGTTCCAATTAACAAATCCCCTGAGCCGAGACCAAATGTGTCCATGTTACCACATTGGAACCCGATATATTGAATACAAGGAGCACTCAGGGATCCAGAGTTTCAACAGAATGTTTAAATAATGCTGGCATTGTTGGCATTTAGGAAATACATTGTAACCTCCAGCTTTCTGTACATGAGTAATCATACTCCCCATATGTTGTTTGCCGTAGATTGGTGTGTGCAGTTGATTAAATTATTTCTAAGAGGTATTTAAAGAATAAAAACTCTTTTCCTTAGGCTGCAGACAGGTTTTTATATAGAATAAATTAATGGCACAACCATTCCCATGTTATTTGGAGGCTTTATCAATGAGTGGAAATCAACCTAATGAGTCATTTTTTGGCTATTGGAATAGAATGTTTTTTTTGGAGTAAATTTAGAAAATGAATGTTGCGTTATTAAGGGTTATTTTGTTTTTGTTGTATAATGGTGAAACCAGAGACTAGGGGCAGATTAACTAAGGGTCAAAGTTAAAATTCAAATAACTTCGACTATCGAATAGGCTCGATTCGAATATAAAAATTAGACTATTCGAAAATCGAAGTACTGTCTCTTTACAAAATTCTAATTTGACCCTTTGCCACCTTAAACCTGCCAAATTGCTATTTTAGCCTATGGGTTACCTCCTATAACCTTAAAGGAGTGTTTTTGAAAATTTTTGAAAATCAAATTTTTTGGGGGGGAAATCGTTTGAATTGAATGATTCCATCGAACGGTTTGAACGATTTTCATTCTATTGAAAATGAACGGTCCATTTTCAATTGAAAAATTCAATGGTCGAATTTTAACGTTTTTTTTTACTTCAAATTCGACCCTTAGTAAATGAGCCCCTAAGGCTATGCTGCAAAGATGGGCCGACATTGCATTATGGCTGAAGTTCAAAACAACTGTTGTATAATATGTATTAAGGTTTTGTTGATAATTTTTGTTTTGGTGCTCATTATTTATCATTTCTACACTTTATAGCATTTTATTTGCTTTTGTTTTTAGGACATTTTGGCTCACCTGGCCTCTATAGAACAACATTCTCTGATGACTGAAGTATTGAAGGTTTGTGCTTATTGTTTTGTTAAATTGGATGATAATTTTGGTTTGATTATTATGAGCACATTCATTAACAAATTGCTATTGATGCCACACTTTCAAGCTTCACAGTGTTTATATTATGGGGATATGTGAATAATTTCTGTACAATTATACTTTTTTTTGTAAATTATACATCAAAATGTTAGTTATAAATAGCATCACATTTAAAGAAACATTAAATACTAAAATGTGCTATTTTTTATTGTACAGTGGAATATACATTCTGCTATTTTGAGGGACACCTGTGCTTTTCTTTGGTATAGGCTATGAGCAATCTTTAGTATTATTTTAGCTGTGCCAGAAGTTATTCCATTACTGGCCTATTTTGAGGCAGGCTGGAGAAAATTATATTAAAGTTTGTGGTCAGCCAGAACGGCAGAAACGTAGGCAAGATTCTGAGTAAGTAACACCTAGAAGCAAGAGAGAAACAATGTCTTCTTATAGAAATGCCAACGAGAATTGTCCTAGGTGATCAATATGAGTTTTTAAAAAAATGGTAAATTCAATTCTGCTGCATTTGATTTCTTTTTCATGTTTTAAATCTATCAAGGTTGTGAGATTCAAGTTTTCAAATAAATGAGTTTTTATGTGCTTGCATACATGCAGTGCATTTATGTAAACTATCTGCTGATTTGTGTTTTCCAGATGACAGACTTTCCCGAATCTCTGAAAGGTCTGCAGCTACAAGTTCCCTAGCTTCCCAGGTTCTGGAGCATGCACAAAGAAGAAAAGACAATTGTTGGGGCAAGAAATTAAATATTTTTGTTAAAATATAATTGTAATAGTGTACACTCTGTATTTTGTCTGATGTTGTTCTCCCTCTTTGTCAACTGATCTTTTTTCAGTTCTCCCAAACTGTCCCAATTTTCTATGGGTTTTTTTTAATGTATACTGAGAGCATTCTTTTCTATTTCTAAAGTTATGAACCTTTCATAATAGTTGTATTAATGTTGGTAAGATGAGTACAATATGCATCAACAAAGTGTCTGTTGTGCAACACTGATAGAAAGATCAACTTTCAGAAACAGACCATTTTCTCCAGCATGGAGAAGGGCCCAAAACTGCCCCATCCACCTCATATTTACTTGAACAGGAACACTTGGTATTTTTGAACCTCTAAAGACATTTCAAGTTCATTGAACAATAGGCTGAAAAGTGTCAGTAATGGTGGTTTCATTGAAGTGAATAGTTGGTGTTAGGGGCTGAAATACACTGGGGGACATAAAACCCTGTATTCCGTACTCTGATTGTATACATTTCATTACAAAACATGTTGTTGGATAGAAACATTGATCAAAGAAAAAATGAGGAATTATAACTTAAGATAACACCTAACCATCCATATTTGTTACTTGTTCCCATCATATCATCACAAATACAACGTCCCCAAGCGAAGAATGCATGAAATCTGTCCTGCCTCACACAGTACACTAAATACAGTACAGTAAATCAACTTCATATTTTATTACAAAGGTAGAACAACCTTGTAGATCTACTGAAAAGACAGTTGCTAGGGTGTCTGTAGCTGATTTGATGTGAATGATTTGAATAATCGGTGCTCTAAATGGTGTCCAAGCAAGTACAGCTGCCCAAAACGGACAAAAGCAAAATGAAAACACCATAATAGAACTAGAGAACAAAATATAATAAACAAAAAAGTGAACTTATAAGGTCAGTTTTTTAATGTCAACTTTAGCTTAAAACCTTTTACAAAACAAAGCTTAAGGTGGATTCTGACCACTGTCGGACTGGGACAGCAGGGGCCCACCCAAAAACCTTACACCAGTGGCCCACCCAAAAACCTTAGACCAAGGGCCCACCAAAAATCTTAGACCAGGGGCCCACCAAAAACCTTAGACCAGGGGTCCACCCAAAAACCTTAGACTAAAGGCCCACCCAAAAACCTTAGACCAGGGGCTCACCCAAAAACCTTAGACTAGGGGACCAACCAAAAACCTTAGACTAGGGACCCAACCAAAAACCTTAGACTAGGGACCCAACCAAAAACCTTAGACAAATGGTCTACCAAAAAAACCTTAGACCAGGGGCCAACTCTCAGTACTATTATCCTTCCTCTCCTCACTCAGCCTCTATTTTCCTAGTCTCTTTTCTTTACATGCTGTAATCTCTTATTCCATCTATTTAGCTTCTTTGTTCTCATAGAAATAGGGAATGGCCATGAAATAGGCTAAATGTTTAAGATCATGAGGGCCCACCGGGAGTTTTTCTGCTGTCCTGGTGGGCCAGTCCGACACTGATTCTGACATTCCTGTTCTCTATATGGATGAAAATAACAAAAAGTAAGTGAAGTAAACACAGAACCCTAATTTGCCATACTGTACATGTTGGGGTTACACTGCTCTAAGGCTTACCAATACTATAGCCAAGCCATCTCAGTCAGCCTTGGGGTTCTATATCTAGCCACAATTGTAGGCTTGAATCAGGTACAGTGTTTCCTTGCTCTGCAGAACAGAGGGCAAAGAATTAGTGTGAAAATACTACATTTTTGGAAGTACTTGGTTATTATGGTTGCAATTGCAATGCAGTGATAAAAACACTAGAATATATTACTATAACATAGAGAGGGGTATAAGATTTTTACTATAACATAGAGAGGGGTATCATTCATAGTGTATACTATTTAAGCCACATAATAACTGTGACTACAATTTGGACAAAATCATCACATTTTGATAATTAATACGTTAAGAACAATAGAGCATATTTTATTAGGTTGCAATCCTATTTCCATTTTTTATGGAAAATAAAATGTAAACATTCACTTATGCTGCTGTTTAAATTTTAAACTTCTAGTTATAAAAAAAATAGGCTTACTGAAACATTGTGTTGTACAACATGGTTAGAAGGAGGTTTACTTGTAAATATGTACTTGTGCCTAGAAAACAGGATTTGTCTGCTGTAACCATAATAGCCCACAAGAGAAAATGAAACTAGCTTTTAACAATCCTTTTTATATGAATGTGGTGAGTCTTAAGAGAAAAGCAGTAGCGTGGCAGTTTTTGTTGACACACTTGGTAAAATTCCCATGAAGACATTTTAAGGTGATTTTTTTCTTGCATCAGTCATGTACATCTTTCTGATAGAGGTACAATTTGCTCTGTAAATTCACATTTTGGCTGCCACATTTTCAAAGTGCATTGCTTTCAGTTAAATGCTGCAACAGCAAATATTAAATCTTGCAATAGCTGTATCAATTTTTTAATAGACTTTCAGATGACTTTTCAGATGTATTATTTTTGTGTTTTGTACTTTTGTACAATGTGCTTTTTTCTAGAAAGGGAACCAATGCTTTTGAATATTTTCTTTGCTGATGATGATTCAGAGCCTTTATAGCCATTTCACTTACCAGCAGCATGTGCCTGCTCAAATGTGAATACAAAATGCAGTTTTATAGATTGTGAGTGATTACTTGGGGTTTGATCTAAGAAATGCAGTGTAAGAAGTAATGGGAATTTGAGATACACTGGAGGCTATAGGGCAGTGTCGGACTGGGACAGCAGGGGCCCACCCAAAAACCTTAGACCAAGGGCCCACCAAAAACCTTAGACCAGGGGCCCTCCCAAAAACCTTAGACTAAAGGCCCACCCAAAAACCTTAGACCAGGGGCTCACCCAAAACCCTTAGACTAGGGGCCCAACCAAAAACCTTGGATTAGGGACCCAACCAAAAACCTTAGACTAGGGGCCCAACCAAAAACCTTAGACAAATGGTCTACAAAAAAAACCTTAGACCAGGGGCCAACTCTCAGTACTATATTCTTCCTCTCCTCACTCAGCCTCTATTTTCCTAGTCTCTTTTCTTTACATGCTATAATCTCTTATTCCATCTATTTAGCCTCTTTGTTCTCATAGAAATAGGGAATGGGCATGAAATAGGCTAAATGTTTAACAGCATGAGAGCCCACTGACACCTGGGCCCACCGGGAGTTTTCCTGGGGTCCTCGTGGGCCAGTCTGACACTGCTATAGGGGTAATTTACAAACACAATTAGGTGGATACATTTTGCACAGCATCAACAGAAAGCAACACAACTTCCAAAGTAGGGCCAAGGTCAAAAGACAGGCACCCAGTAAGAAGAGAAGCAACAAATCAAGGGCAAGAGCCTAACACTGTACTTTACAGGGCTCTAAACTTACACGGCCACATCACTGTGATGAGAATGTCTAGACCGATATATGGCATATTGGCAAATATAGTTAAATTTTTTGGTAACCTGCATACGCCCCACACAAAAACATTTCCTAACTGCTGATAAAAGGATATTTATTCTAACTAGGGGTGCACGGAATACTCAATTTTATGAGTCCTGAGTCACAAAAGATTTGGCCTAATACCAACTGAATCCGAATCTTAATTTGTAAATTTAAATTAGGGAAGCGAGGGGTAAAAGAGAATTGAGCACTTCTGAATATGTTTTTACTTCCTTGTATGTGTGACGAAAGGTCACATGATTTTTAGTGTTCTGCCAGGCATCTTTATTCGACCAAAGCCGAATCCTGCTGAAAAAGGACTAATCGCGAACCAAATCCTGGATTCGGTGTATACCTAATTATGTTTTTTTTTTTTTTTTTTAAATGAGTTGTCAGGGAAAATAATTTCAGCAAGAAACAAACACGATTACATGTATCATTACTGAAGATAGAAAAAAATCAAACTTTTTGCCTTAAAAAATGGAACCTCTACCACACAGTGTGTAACCCTATCCATATGCTTAAAGTACATTCTGTTTATGTGATATACAGGTATGGGACCTGTTATCCAGAAACCCGTCATCACGAAATCTCCAAATTAAGGAGTGATTGTCTCCCATAGACTCTATTTTACCCAAATAATCCAAATTTTAAGAAATATTTCCTTTTTCTCAGTAATAATAAAACAGTAGCTTGTACTTGATCCCAAATAAGATATAATTAATTGGAAGCAAAAGCAGCCTATTGGGTTTATTTAATGTTTTCTTGATTTTCTAGTAGACTTAAGGTATGAAGATCCAAATTACAGAAAGATCCATTATCCAGAAAGCCCCAGGTCCCGATCATTCTAGATAACTGGTCCCATACCTGTACAGTATTTCTATAAAGACCTTTAATGTTCAGAGTTATTTTTGTCCTTTAATTTATTTCTATATCCTGGCAAATTCATACTCTGTAAACATTTATTATAGGTGGTTATATACCCAAACCCCTTAAGCACCACGTGCCACGTCTCCAAACTAAACATACATTAATGGATGCGATTAGAGCTCACCAGTCACCACAGAAAAACTCACATAAATTACATTCATTCTCATGGGATTATTAGAATCAGTGGATGAAAGTTAGAGTTCACCATTTGATATATACAATTCTAAAAACTCGACAGGAATGAATAGAACTTGTGTGAGTTTTTCTGTGGTGAGTTCTAATCTACCCCAAGGTTTCATTTTGTAGGTGCAAATGCTGAGGAAGCAGACCCCATAACTATGGGACACACACGCATTTTATGCAGCATATATTTCTGTTCTGTTATAAACTGCCTGACTGTGTAACTCCACTTGAATTTGTCTAGATTACTGAGGCAGCAGATGGAAGGGTGGGCCACAGGAGGAGAGACAGACAAATACACTTTCCCAACATTCATATTCCAGTTTGAGCAATACACTTGGAGGCTTGTTAATAAAGGTCACTTTAATGGTTTTGGAAACTATGACTAAACTCACAAACTCTAAAACCACGTGCGAATATATAAAAAATGCAAATGAAAAAAAATGTTGACTGAATGTTTGGGTCCATGCTGTGGGTATGGGCAAATTGTAAAAAAAAGCAGTGCTTCTTGTATGCTTTTTGTACTTTATACCTTACCCCAGTGATAAATGAGAAACAATAGTCTTATGAAACTTAAAATGTAACATAATGCAAGGGGTGTGTGTTCACCCATCTTTTGTATAGTTATAGGTTACTGTATATGCTAGTCCCTTTCCTGTTTAATTGGCTCCAAAGAGCAAGAGGCAGCTGTTTTTACAGGTCAGAGCTGAGCTATATTTTAAACGTTGTAAATTAATATAGCTCTGTTATATACTGTTATAACTGAATCACATTTTAGCTCACAAGTTAAAAAAGAAAGTCTTTATTACTGTCTCTGAAACAAAGTATAACTGAATGGCTGATAATGCTTAGAATACCTTAAAATTTTTACTGGAAATACCTATGTGATTTATGCTATATTCTAGAGAATGATATAACCAGAGAAAAGCATATTATAGCTTAAGAATGTAGCTTAAATATTCACTGTTGCTTGTTCTGCATACTGTAAGTCAAGCTCATTTTAAAAATGGTTTATCCGATTGGTAGATTAGTTGCCCCCCCCGGAATAAATTGACCCTGTTATGTGTTTTATGACTGCAACAAACGTATTGGAGTGTTATTTCCATTACATTAGCAAAGTGTTGCCTAAAATATCACTACTATATAATGGAAAATAGTTGCGGGCTGGGTGGCAGACTTTGGTTTACACATTCATTAACAGAACCGTGGGACAGCTAGTACAGCTAAACCAGATATACAGATAAGGCTTAATCACTGTGTATAAGCTCAAAATATATTATTAGTGGAGATCATTGTGAGCTTTATGCCCTGTGAATATGGATTCCTTTACCTGCTTGTGGACCCATTCAACAAGTTGGACTGCACCCAAGCCAAGATGAGACATTTAATGTGAGTGCTGTGATATATATATATATAAATACATATCTATAATGACACACATATTACTGTCTAAACACTCATGTGTATAAAAAGGATATTATGCTTATTTACAGCATCAACCATCACAACATCACCCGGCAGTGCATTCCACAACCTCACTGTCCTCACTGTGAAGAACCACCTACGCTGCTTCAAATGAAAGTCCTTTTCCTCTCGTCTGAAGGGGTGGTTTCTGGTGCATTGATCTTTCCATGGGGAAAAAGTTTCCCTGTCTCTGTCTAAAATACCCTTTAATGTACTTATAAAGAGTAATCACGTCCCCTCTCAAGTGTCTTTGCTCTGGAGCAAACTTCCCCAAACTAGATAGTCTTTCCTCAGTTTAATTCTTCCATTCATTTTACCAGTTTAGTTGCACATCTCTGTACTCTTTCCAGCTCAATATAATTTCTATGGATTGGAGCCCAAAACTGCATTGAGGCCTTACCAGGGACCAGTGGTGGATAAAGGCACAGGCTACACGAAACGATAATCTAGAGGCCCCCTGTTGGTTGGTCTGGTCTGGCATACATTCTGGGAGAAGAAGGAAAGGCACATTTGCACACATGGGTGCATGGAGTTCCAGTTATATCACTGGCATGCACCAAACCAGACTGCCTGGAACTGCATGTATCTGGGCACAGCTGTAGCCTAGAATGGGGGGCCTGTAATGCCTGAATGAGGCAAAATTATGTTTTCATTCCTCAATGAGTGTAAGTTGCTTAATAGCATGCAGGGATGATTATAGAAAGTCTGCTACACTATGAGAAGAAGAAAGATTGCCAGTGCACAGGTTTGCCTTTAAAAATAATGATTGCAAAAAATATGTAAGCTTGCATTTTCAAGGCCCCTCATTATATAAGTCCTACACTATCCATTAGCATTCTAAGTTTTCAGTGGATTGAAATGAATTCCCCCTCAACCAGTGTGACTGAAGAATAAGACTGTTGTGCACTTACCCTTCACTCAGGAGCTCTAGTGAGAAAACAAGGAGCTTTTTCGGAGTGACCACTAACTCACACATAAATGACAAGAGCTCTGTGTCCAACAAGTAACTTTTATATAATGTACAGTTCAGAATAATATCAGTGTGTTTAAAAAAAGTGATTGAAGCTCAACATCATTATAATAGCTTTTATTTCCATACACACAAATGCATTGGGAACACTGCACATTCTCTTCCAAATCAAAACATGAAGCATTCTTCTTTACAAACTCAAACATTCACTGTATAAACTGAAAAATGTTTCAAAGTTTTGCTTTCCTTTGAATCACTGAACTAATATTTAGTTGTATAAGCAGTGTTTCTGAGAACTGCTGCACATCTGTGTTACATGGAGTCCACCAACTTCTGGCACCTGTTACATTCCACAATTCTCTCACATTTCTTGGTTTTGCCTAAGAAACAGCAGTTTTGATGTCACCCACAGGTTTTCTATTGGATCAAAGTCCAGGAATTGGGCTGGACTCTCCATAACATCAATCTTGTTGGTCTGAAACCAAGATGTTGCTCGTTTACTGATGTGTTTAGGGTTGTTGTATTGTTGAAACACAGATTTCAAGGGCATTTCCTCTTCGGCATAAGACAACATGACCTCTTCAAGTATTTTGATGTATTGAAACTGATCCAAGATCCCTGGTATGTGATTAATAGGCCAAACACCATAGTATGAGAAACATCCCCATATCATGATGCTTGTGCCACCGTCTTCACAGTGTACTGTGACTTGAATTCAGTGTTTGGGGGTTGTCTGTCACTGTCTGCAGCCCCCTAGATCCCAAAAACAAATCTGCTTTCATCAGCCCACAAAATGGTGCACCATTTCTCTTTAGGCCAGTCAGTGTGTTCTTTGGCAAATTGTAACCTTCAGCACTTTTTTTTTCAATGGGACTTTGCAGGGGCTTCTTGCCAATAGTTTTATTTTGTTCTGTTGTTTTATTTTATTTTATTTGTTTTGTTTTCATTTCTTTTATTTGTCTTTATTTAAGACAAACTAAAGCGTAAACAAGAAGTAGGCTAAAATGCTGCAGAATATGTGAAAGGTTTCTGTACCAGCCCAAGATAACCACAACCCTTTAGCAGTGAAAATCTCCAAGAATGCCCCAGTATCTCCCCATAGTTGTTTCTGCTGATTATTTAGACATGCTTTGTGCTGCTGTCAGTTACTGAGCTTAAGGCTGACTCAAAATATACTGTATACAGTATAAAGGATATAAATGTCACAATACAAGGCTAGTTAGTCGTTAATTTAGATTTACATTACATGTCAGCTCTGAAATGAACACAATTAGTATAATAATTAAATTTTCAGCCCTAAAGCATCAGCTTCTGTGAGAAGGGAACCTCAGTTTCTGCTTAATGATTTGTGATGACCTCTAAGCTTTACTTTTTAACAGACGCCCAGAGAACATCAAGGGGCAAATCCTACAAATCCATTAGAAATTCGATAAGTATTCAACTTATCGAATAATTTTAGGCTATCTTTTTGCTCGATATTCGATTTCTCGATTAAATCGTACCATCGAATACGGATCATTCGATTTCACGAAAAATTTGACTTTTTCCTTTGAGCCTCCAAAAAATTTGTACGATTCGAACGATTGAGACATTCGATCGTACGAATGGTATTCGAGCAGGACTTAGCAAAACAAGCCTATGGGGGTAGGTAGGTCCAATCTGGCGAAGTAGGCATTCAAAGGATTTAAAAATTTTAAATCCTTTGATCATCGAATGATCGAATATCCGATCATTTGATCTATTCAATAATTCGGTATTCGATGATCGAAGAGGCCAAATTTAGCATATTCGAATATCCGAAAAATCGTACGATAGGAATTCGATCGTATTCGATCGAACTTCGATCCATTCACATGAATTTTGTAAATTTGCCCCTAAGCATGTGCAGTGTCATTGAGGTGTGGTTGAGTACACTCCTGCTGATGTTGTGTGTATGTAGCCATTTATTATGGGAGCAAAAGCGATGAAATGTGGCATCTTATTTTATTGGCTGCAGTTTGGCTGCAGTTAAGGCTTTAATGGGATTTACTAAGCTACTGTTTCATCCTATAGATCTTTTTTTTTGCTTGTGGTTTACTGGGGTTCTGACATGTCACATCTGGAGTGTAAGATGTCATCTTGGCTTTTGAAAAGGTTATTTTTGCTTTCAGTACAGACTATAGGTGTATTATTGAGGACAAATAATATCTTTTATTATACAAATCCAGGAGGTTGTGAGTGGAACTTTTTCTCCAGCCAGCCATCCTGTGTGAAGGTCATGCAACAACTCTGTAGTAGAGAACAATTGTTGCTATTTGTTACTCATATTTGTTGCTGTATGGTTACCTATGGTTAAATAAAAATTGTAGTTGCAGTAGTAGTCTTAAATATTTTTGGCTAACTCAGATATTAATTAGTTTGCAGATATAATACTTTACCTCTCAAGAGTTTGCTTATCAGTTCTTTACTTGCTAATCTAAGCAAAATAATCTTCTTCAGCATCTTACTTTAGAACCATAATTACCCACTAAATATTACCCACAAAGAAGAGTTTCAGTGTGTTCAGGTGTAGCAGGAATAAAATAACCTGCCATAATATACCACCCCCTGGGCCAAGGTATCCCTGATTCCTGGAAGGAGCATGGATTGTGAAAGTGGAGATGAGGGCCTCAACGTGCTTAGTGGACTGGACCCAGAGACCTTTAAACGGCGACTGTCTTTGTGTGTGATGATAACATCAGTGATAGTTACAACAGCATTTTACTGATGTTAATGATGCATAAACATCATTTCTGAAAACAGCAATATGAATAACATTTTTATGTTCATTTAAATATTCTTTATAAAATCTTTATATTCTTTATAAAACTTGCTATTATACTGTATACTCAAATGAATCATCTTCTTCTTCATCATACCAATATAACAAATGATGCTTAGATTTTGTTTAGCCTTTTAGAAGTGTGAATATTTTCAGTGATGAAAATCTGTAGGGTGTGCATTCCAGTGTAGCATTCTTAATAAATACAGGGGGTTATACAGAACTTTTCTCACATAGGACTTTACATGTTTTTTTATAGCAATTGATATAGCGATGATAGGCACATTAAGGGGCTATTTTATTATTATTCGATGGTGGATGAGATTGAGTATATTAATTTTAAAAAGCACTGATCAGTATGCCAGGACATTTAGGGGCAGATTGACTAAAGCGCGAAGCGTCTAACGCTTGCCAGCAACTACGCAAATTCACGAACACGAACTCTGGCAAATTTTCATTAGCGAAGTAGATAGACTTGCGCAACCTCGCACCCTTACGCCAGGCGAAGTTGCGCACTGACGAAGGATCGTAACTTCGCAAATTCACTAAGATGAACATTTTCCTCAATGTTAGCACTAGACGTTGCTTCGCCTGGTCAGCCCAGGGGAAGTTCAATACAAAAGATAGGCGGTCCCAAAAAAACGCTGGCATATTTTAGCATAGGAGGGTGATAGTCTGAAAAAGATCGATAATTTTTTTGGGGGGGTTACACTCCTTCCCCCCTACATTTCATAACATGGCAACACAACTATACAGGAGGCACATGTAGGGCAATAGGACAACTTTATAAATTCCTTCCTGACTTCAAGATGGCAATCAGACTAGTCCCTGGATCAACTTGTACTATGAGCTATCTTCCATAACCCTGTATTCCCTTCACTAGCAACCCTGCATTGATTTGAATAAGAGACTGTAATATGAATAGGGGATGGACTGAATAGAATGATAAGTAATAAAAAGTGACAATAACAATACATTTTTAGCCTTACAGAGCATTTGTTTTTAGATGGTGTCAGTGACCCCCATTTGCAAGCTGCAAAGAAACAGAAGAAAATTGCAAATCATAAAAAAACTATGAAAAAATAAATAATGAAGACCAATTGAAAAGTTCCTTAGAATTGGGCCTTCTACAATATACTAAAAGTGAACTTGAAGGTGAAGCACCCCTTTAAAAAGCCATCCCACCCCTTCTTAAAGCTATCTAATGTATCAGCCAGTACAACTGATTCAGGGAGAGAATTCCACATCTTCACAGCTCTCACTGTAATAAAAACCCTTCCGAATATTTAGGCAAAATCTCTTTTCTTCAAATTGGAATTGGTGACCTTGTGTCAGCTGGAAAGACCTACTGGTAAATAAAGCATTAGAAAGATTATTATATGATCCCCTTATATATTTATAGATAGTTCTCATATCATCCCTTAAGTTTCTCTTCTCCAGCGTGAACATCCCCAATTTGGCCAGTCTTTCCTCATAGCTAAGATTTTCCATAGCTTTTACCAGCTTAGTTTCCCTTCTCTGTACCCTCTCTAATACAATAATGTCCTGTTTGAGTGATGGAGACCAAAACTGTACGGCATATTCTAGATGTGGCCTTACAAGTGCTCTATAAAGTGGAAGAATGACCCCCTCCTCCCATAAATCTATACCCCTTTTAATACAGCTCAAGACATTATTTGCCCTTGATGCCGCTGATTGGTATTACTTGCTACAGCCAATTTTATCATCTACAAGGACTCCAACGTTGGATTTGCCTAGTGCAGTCCCATTAAGGGTATAAGTGGTTTGGATATTTTTACATCCCAGGTGCATGACTTTACATTTATCAATATTGAATCTCATTTGCCACTTAGCTGCCCAGATTGCCAGTTTGTCAAGATCCTGTTGCAAGGATGCCACCTCCTGAATGTAATTAATACGGCTGGATAGTTTTGTGTCATCTGCAAACACGGATACATTACTTACAGTAAGTCATTAATGGACAAGTTAAAAAAAGTGGACCCAATACCGAGCCCTGAGGGACCCGACTAAGAACGTTACTCCAAGCATAGAATGTAGCAGTAACAACCACCCTCTGTACCCAATCCTGTAGCCAGGTTGCTATCCATGTGCACCTGCTGCTGTAATTGTGCACTAGAACAGCTGAATTTACAGTCCTTGCTTTTTGCTGCCCCTGGTAACATGCAGTGCACCTCAGCCTAAGGCAAGACACTCACCTTCTGATCAATTCACCTATCAGTGAACTACTCAAAAATGTATAAGAATGCCTTGGTGTTCAATGGGCATAGGCACATGTATTCCACACAAAAGACTCCACACAGAAATTCAAGTATTTTTAAGAAGCATTTCAACATTTGTGACATTTACCTTTCTCTAATAACTGCAGAAACACAAAAATAAACAGACATTTAATATACAAAACCACATTCTGAAAACCACTATATACAGAAAAAAACTTGTGTATTAGGCCCACAATTGGGGGGTTTTTTAATAGAGAATTTCTGGAAAGTCAGAGCTTTGTGGCGTCATGCTGCTATCAAGACAGAAATCTGCTCAAGCCAACGTCCATGAATATATATAAAAGGAGAACACTTGCTATATACTTTACTAAAGAAAGGCAAGTCCTGGTATATCTTGAATATTTGTAAGCTTGTGTCATTTACATCATTTTAACAGGTAAATACAATAACATTTCTTCTTTTCCAGACTTAGCACAACACTGAAGCTTATTACCTATGAAATGGCTGCTTTACATCTACGCATGGGCAACTTTGCTGTATATTGCATTTTTTTATGCTGCTGCTACTTGCCCAATATCCTACTTTGTGCCCCAACGGATCAACAAGAAAACCATCCAATTTCCAAGCAACATCCTTGTACAATCCGAAAAACATACTTTCTTCAGACTTTCATGAAAAAAAATATTTTCACACTTGCTGAACAGGTAATGAATATAAACTGATAGCGAAATGTTCATTATGAATCATTACATTACTGAGCAATGTATGAGTATGATTTTTTTTAGAACTGGGATGCTGCCACAACATAGTTAACGACTTTGCTATAATGTCATTTGCTTAGTGTAATATTATGCATTCTGCATAATGTATTATGGTATGTGTGTAACATACTTTTTTTTGACAAAAAAAGCACATTATACATTTAAACTGAATTTTTGAGTTTCATGAATAAATAAATAACTCAGCCAACTACAATTCATGGATACTCTTTAGTGGTGGATGAGAGCTGTATCTAAAGCAATCAGGATTTTACCACCTTAGGCCAGTTCCATACAGGGCTGATTCTTGGCCTGCTTACCATCAGCCGATCCGCTCCACTCTTGTGTCTTCACCAAGAAGCACTGGGTTTGATTGTGTAGACAAAGGTCACGGATTTTGGCATGAAGATGCATACTTTCCAATTTTCTACGTGTCTTCACAAAGGCCAAAGCAGTGCCTCCTTGCAAGCACAAAAATGAGCTGATTCTGGGCCGGCATTTATATGCATGACACTGACCATAAATTATCTCACAATCAAACCAATCATAATTGTGAATTAGAGTTGCGTTTAGTCTAGCCGTTTTTTTTAATTCAAAGTTGAATTGATTCTTTACTTAATAGGGATCTCCGCTTTAAAACTGTCTTTTGCATAATGAAAGATTATGTAATTCTAAGCAACTTTCCTACATTTTATTAATTTTAATAAAAAATGCTCAGTGGTTTTAAAGTTATTTGTAAATGTATTACTATTGAAAATTGCATGTCTGGTTGTAAATTTTCTGGTTTTAACTCTTGAAACAATATAACAGAAGCCTACTGGTTAACAGACCTGGCTTCATTTCAAGACGAAGAAGCAGGACTGAGAACAGAGAACAGAAAGGATAAATAAGTACTGTTTTCAATTAAAATTACATTTACAAATACATTTACAATTATTGTGTAATTAATGCACATATGTAGAAAAGTTTTATTTCCTTTCAGTATGCAACAAAATAAGTTGGGTTGGAGATTCCCTTTAGCATTTCTTGTATATTTAATGCCGTTAAGACTGCTAATAAGATTGCTGCAGCTGAATAGCAAATTTAGACTGCTGCCTAATACACAAAATAGCCATGCTGAACTTGTATTTGGCTTGGATCAGAATCCCATCCAAGAATATGCTATATAAAAGCCTGTTTATCTGAGGGTCATAGAAGATTACTTGGTCAATAAAAGGGAGGTTGTACACAATTCTGCACCAACTAATCTTGTACTTCTTTATCAATAAAGGCACGTAAAGTGGACAAGGACACAGCCAATAAACTTTTTGGAAGCTATCTCTTCTTTGGTATTAAGGTACTTCAAAATAATATGTATTTGTCATGCTCACTGCAAACACATAAATGATCATTTAATTAGAAGTACAGAAGTGAACTCATTCAAAGAACCCTTCCATCCAGAGTCTGGCTGTTCTCTGCAACTCACATCAGATCAGTCTGGTTCACGGTTCAGTTTGTAACATCAGCAGTGGCAAGGCAGTCCTGTCCATACTGTCTGCCATAGGGAAAGCAGTAAGAATAGGGCCCCAGTGCAGCCTGCTCCTGTTGCCAGCACAAGACATGCAAGTTAGACAATGGGTAAGAAGGTGGGAGGTGGGGTGACTATGCTCTAGGGTTGCCACCTTTTACGGCATTGAAGTCCGAGTGGGGGCGTGGGTTAATGATGTTGTGGGCAGGTCAGTGATGTTGCAGGATGGAGTATGCACTCACATGAGGTGGGGCTATGATGTGACAATTATCAATTGGCCAATCACCACTTCAGTCTGAGAGAATCCTGTCCAGTTTTCCTAATTTGGAAAAAATGGGAAGGCAGTTTTGATCCAGGCAACCAGGTCCAAGTAGGATGGGTTGCAATCCTACTAAGCGCTGGTGATGTGCGGCTGACCCGATTTGGGCGTGTTCGGGTTGAGCTCCTATGTCTGCTTTCCCCACCCCCAACCATATACTGCTGGCTTCATCAGTGGGGTGGGGTGGGTCTATAAATGGAGGGGGGGAAGCTAGGTGCAAATTAACGCTGATTCCGGTCTGGTTTGGGTGTGGATCGAGTTTTTCTTGACTAGCACATCACTAGTTCATGCCTCCCCAAGCCTAGCCCAAACAAATACAGCAAAGTAAGCAGCACTGTATACATTGGGGAAACACAGGTTGCTGCACTCCATTTTGAAGTGCAGAGAGCTGCAGCAGTTCAGCTACCATTCAGGAAAGGGAGCAATATGAAAATATATGTGTATAGCACCCACTTTTTGAACTTGCAACATCTTGCACTTAGTAAATGATGCCTATATTCATTGTTTTATAATGAATCCTGCACTGATTTCACTAGTAGTCTCATCCACCTGCTATACTACCAACACCAACATTTATTCCATGGCGCTATTACGTTGATCAAACATTTTTTCCTCAGTGAAGGAAGGGCCATGGGGTCCCAAAACTTTGATTAATGTAAAGTGTTAATAGCTCCATGGAATAAATTTGGGATCACCCCGTTTGCTGCAAAAACAGGTATTGGCTGTCTTTCATATATTAGTATCTGCTTTGTACCAATAGTCACAATTAGGCATCCCTTTCTATGTATCCATTGCTGGATAGTTAACCAGAAAAATGGCTGAGTATAAAAAATAAAGTATACTAAAAAACATAGTTGAGTAATAGAATTTTCTTTTATAGAAGGTGAGTTTTATTTTAATATTGGTCTGTTTATAATTAGAGGAGAGGAAATAAGTTTCCTAAAATTGTTTCTTCACCACCCAAAAACACTGCTCCTCTTCCTTTAGAAGAGTAAATCCTATGTAGGACTACATATATGAAGCTTTGTGTTTTTGTTTACTTGAAAAGGCTTCAGATTGTCAGGAGCAATAATTATACAATGTGTCACGACCTTTTATCTCTGTTCCAGGAGAAGGATCACTGCTACTTAATGAAAAATGTGGCCAGTTCTATTGTAGAGAATGTTCTGCATGATAGTTCCAAGAAAGACTCCAATATTGAAAATGCAATTGCCTTTTTAATAAACATACTGAAGGATTTAGCTGGTTGTGTAAGTATCATAATTACTTAAAAACCTGTAGGTAAACAACGTGTAAAAATGAAAACAATTGACACCATGCATCATTTAGCCAAACACATGAGAATAATGTGAATAAAATCTAATATTTGATCGTAGGATTGGTCGAATATGCAAATTAGGCATATTCGATCATCGAATAGTGAATGATCGAATAGATTCAAATGATCGAATATTCGATTGTTCGATCATTCGATCAGCGATAAAATACACATTTTTTAAATATTCGACTGCCTACTTTGCAAGATTGGACCTACCGAATTGCAATAGAAGCCTATGGGAAGCTCCCCATAGACTTCAGAGACTAAGGGGCCGATTTACTAAATTCACATGAATAGATCGAATTTCGATCGAATTTCGAGTCTAGGGCAGATTCACTAAAGCGTGAAGCGTCTAACGCTAGCGCTAAATCGCCAGCGTGACGTCATTTCGCAACTTCGCAAATTCACTAAGATTAACTTTTTCCTCAATGTTAGCACTTATGCTAGACGTTACTTCGCCTGGTCTGACCAGGCGGAGTTCAATACAATAGATAGGAGGTTGAAAAAAAAAATTTTTTTTCTAAGTCCCAAAAAAACGCCGGCATATTTTAGCATAGGAGGGTGATAGTCTGAAAAAGATCGAAAATTTTTTAGGGGGGTTACCCTTCTTCCCCCCTACATTTCCTAACATATGGCAACTCAACTTGTAGTGGCTGTAGCATATACTTCTATTATAAATTAAAGTTCCACCCGTATGCAAATTAGGCTTCGCTAGCGTAACAGCACTCTGCCTAGAGAAGTAACAGTAGCGCAACTATGCTACCGTTCGCCTACCTGAGCGTAAATTCGCACTTTAGTGGATTTGCGCAGTGCTGGAGAAAATTCGCCTGGCGAAGTGCGGCGAACGCTAGCGAAGCCTACGCTGGCGAATTTGTGGATCTTAGTGAATCTGCCCCTATGTCCTGATCGAATAGGATTTGAACGATCGAAGTCTTCGATCGTTCGAATCGTACAAACTATTTGAATGATCAAATGATATATTCGACTGATCAAATAAATTATTCGACTGATCAAATAAATTTGTATTTGATCGTCGAATGATCGAATAACAAATAAAAGGTAGCCTAAATCTATTCGATTAGCATTCGACGATCGAATGCTAATCGAATATCGAATTTTGTCGAGCTTTTTGTGTAAAGAAATATTGGAGCAGAAATTCCAGTTTCTATTCCAGTGTGTTCAGCGTTGGAGTGTTGGCTCAATCCATTGTGTTCTGCGAAGTCCTGTAGACATATATTAAAGGCCAAATTTTAGAGGTTTTAGATGTTTTTGAAACCATAATTAAACTCACAAACTTTAAAACCATAACTGTCGAATTTCTTATAAGATCCATTCATAAAAAGAACAGACAAAAAAGAGTTGAACAATGTACTAAAAAATACAAATACCTCGAAAACCTCTAAAAATTGTAGTGGAAACAAATCCGAAAAAGGATTAAAAGTGGTCCAATAAATTTTGCATTACCGGTTTTGTGGTTTTTCCACAAATGAAATTTTGAACTCTTTTAGAACTTTTTAGACACATAGGAAAACCACAAATTTTTTCGAGACGTGTGGGAGAAGTGCTATTCGATTGTTAGTAAATGGGCCCCTTAGAAAATATTTATTCACACCCTTTCTCTGAAAATCCTACTGGAGAGGCATAGCCAATGGTTTAACTAAATGTTTTAGAGTCCCACAGCATAATTATTTTAGGACCTTAATCTTTTGGAAAAGCATTTTGGTTGGTTTTATGTTTTCTTTTTTGCAATTCTTTTAAAACAGACATAAATTAGCTTGAATAAACATACTATAGGTCTCTGCTCTCTGAAGGGCAGACACCCGGGGCAACATGGAAGACAATGTGCAAAGTAGGTGATTTGCATCTTTTTTTTTTCTACTTATTGGTTTGATGGAGTGGCCATAATAATATAATAATCATGATAATAATACAAATAATAATGAGATGATAGGTGCAATTTCTAAGTAATGAAAATGCGGCTCATTTACAGCAGAAGGACTAATATATTGCCAAGATAACTCAAGAACACATAACTTTTTTTTACATATGAATACTGATGGATATAATGGCAAATAAGTAATAATGTAAAGTGCAAACGAACTGATGCATATCACGTATTTTGCACTTAGCAAATGTCTTTAATGTACAATGTATAAGACAGAAATGAAGGGCAGAGACCTTGGGCAATTTTTAATATACTTGTGTATTGTGTACATGAAGCCATAAAAAGTGAGCTTGAACTTTTTATTGTTTTACAGAAATCTGAAGAAGAAGATCAAATTCATAAAAATGTTGAACAGATGATAAGCAAAATGAAAATGGTAAGTATATCAATGATAAAACCCTGACAATACTGCAGTGTAATTAACCCATATTACAGATACATGTATAGAAGTGATTAACATTTGGTGTATATAAACTTTTACCTTACCATTGAAGGTTTACCTGGTGGCATAACTAGAAATTATTGGGCCACAGACATTTTTCAATACACCTATATCCAGAGGCAGATGTCTACTATCAGAAATGATGTTATTATTAAATTGCATTTGTCATTGTTTTTTAATGCCCCCCTTAGGGGCAGGGTCTGCTCCCTCTACTGCATGCCTCTTAATATGTTATATATTGCCACATCGATAAAACCTGCTCCATTTGCACAAAATATTAATGCACTGCTAATGAGTACAATATGTTAATTAAAGATCCCTAAAAAAGACATGTATTCATGCTTCATATTAACAGCTTGTATACACATTAATTCACTTATGATTACATTATTGCATGAGAAGCAATCTGAAACGTTACAGTAATGAAATAGACAGTATTTCCTTATCTTAGTAAGAAACATGGAATTAAATGATCCCTTATATCTTGCTATATCATCTTTATAAATAAACCATGGCACTGCTTCACAAAGAGACTAAGTGTCATTGGCCATATCAGCCAATCAGATAACTAGTAGCAAACATTATGAATTGCTGATTGCTATGGTAAGTGCAGTTGTACAATTTAGCACTTACGTATGTGTCACACTGGGCTGTTCCTCAGCCTGTGCTTATATACACCAAAAAACATACTCCCACTTTTGGTGCTAAAATTTACTCCATGTGTCTGCACCCATTCTGATACAGTGCCTGTGGGTGCAGATGTACTAGAGAGCAGATTTAAATGGAGCTGATATGCAGCCAAGAAAGAGCCCACTTTGGCAGTACCCTAATATCTCTCTGCAATACAGCTAAACAAAACAGATGACTAACACCTTTCAGTTTTATTTTGCCTTATACATTTTTTTTTTATCATTGTACAACAGATGGGGCCTGATGGAAAAAATAAAGCAATTGGGGAGCTGGATGTGCTGTTTGGCCATCTAAGAAAATGTACCTTACAAAGACTGAAACCTCATGTTCATATATAAACCGTAGAATGGAAACATTTACTGAAGCTGACAGTCATTGCCATCAACTGTTTACCTGCAACACCCACCCTCTAATCTCTGTTTAAATCACTGGTCATGTTAAGCACTGCATGCATTTCTAAGATCATGATGTCTAATGCAATTTTGTATCTGAAATTTAAAGATAGGACACAGATTTAGATTCTAGTGAATAAAAGCAAGTGTCCCACACTGTGAGACCTAATTTCAAGTGATGCACCAATGGTTTATATTGTGACAATAGCAGCCACTGGCAAGAGGTGCCACTGAATTATTGCATTATTTTACTGAAAGATTCATGTTATTTATGCTATATTTTTAAATGATCATGTTATGTTATAATTAAATAGAAAATTAGTTTTCTTTAAAACTGTAAAAATCCTGTAATTGGTAACTATTAAAAGCATTTGTATAACAATGCATGTTATTTTGCTGCATTTTGAGAAATTATATATATATGTATATAATTATATTATAAAAGTTATATTGTATGTATATATAT